>JACEVL010000117.1:4833941-4948941 GCA_020284085.1 Aporrectodea caliginosa | reverse complement strand
GACCAAAGATGAGCCGAAGTAAACGCTGAAAGCACGGACGGCAAGGACCAACGCGAGGGCTTCCTTCTCCACAGTCGCATAAGCCAACTCGTGTCTCTTGAGTTTCCGACTCATGAAACAAACTGGATGCTCGAGACCATCATGAATCTGCAAAAGCGAAGCTCCAACACAAAAATTCGACGCATCTACAGCAACAATGAAAGGTTTATTAAAGTCAGGCGGCCTTAAAATCGGTCGTGAAGCCAATCGAGACTTTAAATCGAGAAAAGCTCGATTCGCATCGTCATTCCAAAAAAACTGCTTTCCTTTTTTCAACAACTCTGTAAGAGGTAAAGTTAAGTCAGAATAGTGCGGCAAATATCTTCTATAATATCCCGCTATTCCTAACAGTGACTGAACCTGTTTCCTATTAGAAGGCGTAGCAAAATTTAACAGCACTTCTACCTTCTGTATCCTAGGCTGAATAGAATTTAGACTAATATGGTGCCCCAAAAAATCTATCTCCGCGTCCGCAAACACACACTTACTCAAGTTTAAAGTCAAGGCTGCATTAGAAATTCTAGTTAGAACTTGTTTCAAATGATCCAAATGCATTTCCCAAACCTTACTAAACACAATCACGTCATCTAGATAGGCATCACAAAACTCATCCAAATCTGCAAACAACTTTCGAACTAATCGAGAAAATGTGGCAGGCGCATTTCGCAAGCCGAAACTCATGTAGCGCCATTGGAAATGACCATTCGGTGTAACAAAACCAGTTAAAGGGATGGAATTAGGTTCAATAGGGATCTGCCAAAAGCCCTTCGTTAAATCAAGTTTAGTCATAAACTTTGCACCACCCAGCTTATCAATTAGCATCTCAACTCTTGGCATTGGAAAAGGATCTGGCACTGTAACCGCATTCAATTTGCGATAGTCAGTACACAGTCGCTCCGAACCATCAGGCTTAGGTACCAAAATAATAGGAGCAGCCCATGGACTCTCAGATTCCTCTATTATTCCCTCACGTAACAAAGCAGAAATTTCCTGATTTATAACTTTCAATTTCTCAGGATGAACACGATAAGGCGAACGACGAACAGGCGTTGCACCTGGCAACAACTCGATCCGATGTGACACCAACGTAGTTTTTCCAGCCTTCGAACTAAAGACATGTTTGAAAGAAAGCAACACAGACAACAATTCATTAGCCTGATCAGAACTCAAATTATTGATCTGAACCTTATCCACTAGCTGTGAATGCAATAATTCCTCAGTCGAGGGAAGTACCTGAACTTGCAACACATGTTCATCAACATCTTCAGCAACATCTTCAACTACATCTTCAGCAACATCTTCAACAACCTCCGTATCAACATCTCTTTCAATGAACTTTTTCATTAAATTGACATGCACAACTCTTTTAGATTTCCTTCTATCATGCGTTCCAACCATGTAGTCAACCTCACCCAAACGCTGTAAGACCTCATACGGCCCACAGAAACGAGCTTGCAAAGGTTTGCCAATCAGAGGTAACAATAGCAAAACTTTATCACCAGTCTGAAAAACAACCTTCTTCGCCCGTCTATCATACCATTGTTTTGATTTAGACTTCAACACATTATCATTCTCATTCACTACTTTCATAGAAAACCGAATCCTCTCACGCAGATCCAAAATGAAATCAATCAAACTAGATTGTTTTTTGTCATCCAACACATCAGCCACCAACCAATTCTGTTTAATTAATTGCAAAGGACCTTTAACCGAGCGCCCGAATGTCAAGTCAAAAGCTGAAAAGCCCAACCCTTGCACCGGAACCTCTCTGTACGCAAACAACAACCAAGGCAGAACCTGATCCCAGCTATCAGGATATTCTTGAGCAACTGCTTTTAGCATGTCTTTTAGAGTCCTATGCCATCTTTCCAGGCAACCATTGGTCTGTGGGTGATAAGGACTACACTTAATCTGCATAACCTTACACTCATGCAAAAATATTTGCATAAGATCAGAAAGGAACTCGGATCCACAATCTGAAAGAATTTCATCAGGTAGACCAAACATAGTAAACACTGAAATCAACGCTTTCGCAACCTCAACCGCAGTATGTTGTCTTAATGGAAAAGCCAAAGGATACCTTGTAGCCAAGTCCATTACTGTTAATATAAATCTATTCCTAGACTTCTCACACGTAGATAACGGGCCGACTATATCTACTGCCAATCTAGAAAACGGATTCTGAATCACAGGCAAATTAATCAATGGAGCACGAACCTGAACAAATCCCTTTCCAACACGCTGACAAACTAAACAAGAACGAACATAATCTTTAACCGAAGCAGAAATACCTGGCCAGTAAAAATGTCGTCTTAATCTATCCAACGTCTTCTGAATTCCCATATGACCTGCAGCTGGAATATCATGCGCAACCATCAGTAACTTATTCCTTAATGGTGTAGGCACAACCACCTGTGTAACTGCCAATCCCTCAGGAACAAACTTATCAGTCCAATGACGCACCAAAACCTCATTCTTCACAGCATATGAACTTTGACCCAAATTATCCTCAACTCTATCAGCCAACTCAAACAAAGGCGCCAAAGAAATATCCTCACGTTGCATGCGAATAAATTCGATTCGTGACACAATATTACCAACTTTATCTGAAGCCGCAATTGAGTCTTGAAACAACTCAGTTAAATCAGCCACCGATTTCAAGTCATTATTCTCAAGCGCGTCTACTGGCACACCTGTTAAATCATCCATGTCATTTTCTGGGTTCATACCTGTCCGGTCATTAAGCACATCATCCGCAGCCGCCTGAGCACGCGTGACCACTCCCACCTCGTGCACTAATCCGGCAGCAATATCGTTGCCGATAATGATATGCACACCTGTAGGCAAACTGTCTATCAGTCCAAAAAGAAAAGTCCCCGTGACAAATTCACCACTCAACATCATCTCCACCAAAGACACACGCAAGACTTCATTGCCAATCCCCTTTATCAAACGAACTTCACCAGTATCGGTATAGAATTGTGAGGGAACTAAACTTTTGCTGACAAGACTCTGTAAAGCACCCGAATCACGAAGCATGACAACCGAATGTATTGAACTGTCCTGACCTTGCACCCATCCTTCAAAACAATACGGCCTAAAATCTTTATGTACACTGTCAAATACCTGGTTCACCGACATTTCTGCGTTTACAGCATGCACCTTCTGTACTAAACCCACGTGTGTTGCATACGGATTTGACCCCTCCTGTGCACCCGAAACCTGCATATTTTGTCTCTGGAAACAATTACCGTAACTATGACCTTTACGTGAACAAAACCCGCATACCACAGACCTATATCCACGAGGAAAACCACCCTGCGTACCTGTCAATTTGGCAGCTTGACCCACTAACTTAGGCCCATCCTTCCCTTCAGATTTCTCCTCGCCTCCCGTGCCAAAATTAGTATCCAATTTAAACGGTTTGTACAACGTTGCGTATTCGTCCGCTAACGTAGCTGCCTGACGCAGAAATTTCGGCTTACGTTCAACAATCCATTTATGTAGCTCCAATGGTAGACAATTTACAAACTGTTCTAGTTTAACGACCTCTAAAAGTCTATCAACATCAGTCAACGCTCCCTCACCTTCTAACCAACTATGCAAAGGCAAACCAAGACGAAAGGCGAAATTCGAATAAGTCTCCCCTGACATTTTAGTTAAAGACCTAAAACGTTTTCGGTAATATTCAGGAACTCTAGCATATGCGGTCAGTACAGCCTGTTTAAGCTTGTCATAGTCTTTACAGTCTTCCAACGTCAATTCTGAAAACACCTTCGCTGCCTTGCCAACCAATTGTGAATGCAACAATGCTGTCCACTTATTCTTTGGGAACTTATGAATTTCCATTGCCTTCTCGAAACTCATGAAATAATTTTCAACCGCCATTTCATCGAATTTTGGTACCAGCCTAACTGCTGACGCTATTCTAAAATTGTCCTGCCCTTCCTCATCACCCTCACTTACCTTACACTCTCGACATTCCAATTTAAATCTCCGAACTCTCTCTTTTTCCTCCATTTCCAATCTCAGTTTTTTTTCTTCAAACTCAACTTGCAACCTACGCTCCTCCAAAGCACCCTTTACTTTAGACGTCTCCAACTCTGCCCTGCGTTCCCGCCTCTAACTTATTTTTCCGTTCTTCTTTGCGTTCCTCGGCTTCCAACTGAGTCCTACGTTCTTCCGCCTCTAACTTATTTTTCCGTTCTTCGGCTTCCAACTGAGTCCTACGTTCTTCCGCCTCTAACCTCAATTTTGCCAATTCAAACTCTCTTTCCTCTCTACGCAATTGTCTGTCCTCCTCCTCCTTTGTCATCTGCACCTCCTTACCCACTTGCGGCGACACTACTTTCAATAAGGCCTTTTGCAGCTGTACTTTACTCAGTGACTTACTCTCCTGCCCCAAACTATCCAAACGCTGTCTTAATTCATCCACAGACCATTCTAAAATGTCGTCTACTGAAAACAAAGGACCTGTGACGGGCATAGCCATTTCGTACACGAGTCAACCCTTCAGTCGACCAATTACAAAATTTGAGTGAAAATATTAACAATTTCCCACTTAGCTGAATAAACTTCAGAATTTCCAACTTTCAAAATTTCAATTCAAAATTTTCGGACGGCCCCCATATGTAACATCCTTACTTAAACTAGGGTAATATTAAAGATGAAACTCGCTTGGAAGAGGTTTTTAAAGGATGTTATATTTACAACAAGAGATTAAACAGACATAACATTCGAATTTCCTCTATTGGAACGATACAAGAACTCACATGACCATACTGCGCAGAAGTTCATTCAAGACGTTCGACAAAACATTCGAAGGTCCAACAACTCGAACAACGAAAGTCTAACACAAAACCCTAAACGTGGTAGCTTCTTAATAATTGCGAAGAACCAGAAATCTAATAAGACATTACAAAGGAGAATTGGCGACCCTAACCTGAGATCACAACGCTGTGTCTCTTACACAAAATCTAAAGCCAATCTCAAAACCTCTTTACAACGCAGAGACTTAAATAGGAAAATAATGTCACCAGAGGTCGGAAATAATGTCACTAGAGGTCGGTAAAGACCAACAGAACCTCCTGCCTATCACAATCTCCGAAACAGGTATCATCACACAACAATATATACATAGGTATATTTCACAACAGGAGTTAAATTCAGAAATAGAATTAAAGAAAAAGAAAGTTATGCAAAATTTAAAAAAAATCTTACACAAATATTTTACTAGCAGTCCTGAAGCATAAGCCTACTTGATATTGAGCAGAGCTTAAATTTTAAGATTTGGTCTAATTTTTGATTTTGGTTTTTTAACTGTATGTAAAACATACAACTTTGATTCCTAAATATTTACAACTCCGTTATTTAATAAATACACCGTACAATATACCGCCACTGTTTATAATTAGTGATTAATTAGTATTAAGTGTGCATTAAATTATTACACAGCAACCTAAATTATAATGACGATAAATCATCTACCTGTGCCATTAAATAAATTCATTTTAATAGAAAAATAAAGTAACGGAGTTGCAGTTGTAAAATATTCATAATTAGTTCTTCACGCTGACCAGACGAGTTAAGATAAAAAATAGTTAGTTTATAGTGGCCAGTTTCAATATTATGTTTGAAAGAAAAATTATAGTGCATTAATTACAGTCACGGATTTGTAAATCTTTTTTATACTATCGTATTATCGGATAAATTTCCGAAAATTGTCAACAGAAACAAATATCCATATTGATTTCTTGTTGGTAAATCAATGCAGACTGGTTCCCTGCTATCGAAGATGTCAATTCAAACACCGAGAGTTTTCAATTTATTCCACAGATGGCAGAAACCCATTCGTAACGGTATTGTAACCAATATTTGAAGCAGATGGTTTATAGTTTTTATTGTTTAGTTCGTTAATAAGTTAATAAAAATCATATAGAGCAATGTAAGTTAATGATCTAAGAATTATAAAACATCAGTTCAGCGTTTCAACTGTTACCCTAGCGTAACGTTAAATTGACGCACCATTAGAAAGGACAATGCAATTTCGGGTTAAAATCGAACTTTATAGTTTTTTTCACATATTAATCATCTAAATAATATAATAGAAATAATTGTTTTATAACTAATTCATACCCTACAATGTAGGCCTATCCAAAAATTATAAATTATAATTTTGCTCTTTGTGTAAGCCGTCCAAAGGAGATGACGAAAATTTATCTAATTTGCCTCCTGTTGTGAAATATACCCATATTTGTTTTTCACGTCCAATTTGTCTTTAGTCTCTTAGGTTTTTCGACTTTTACACTAGTAATCAATAATAACGTGGCAACCTTCAATTTTCATAATAAAACTAGGCAGCTAGTTAAATTATTTTATTAATACATCTGTATATAATACATTCATACCTGAACCTTCGCTTGAGCTTTTGAACACTCATTCATTGAGTCGCAGATCCCATGGTGAACAAAATAGGCTAGGCTTCATATTATTATACTTCTCAATTATTGTCTTTAGTCTCTTAGGTTAGTCACTGGCTTTTCTTTGCAGTTAAAGGGAAAGACGTTACTGAAATGCTGAAATTCAAAGGCAATATATTAGAGGAACACTTTCGAGATACGACAAAAGATTCTTCAAAGAATTTCACTATTGGTAAAAAAATTAATAGAAATATTTATCACAGTTGCAGTTGTGGGAAAATCACTTCTTTATTCAAATGATGAGTCAGGAATCGTAGGCATGTCAACAGTTATGCTACCGATTTATCCAGTAGAAGGAAAAGAAACACCAAGGGCATTTCTCGCAATCTAGCACCTGCGCAAACTCTTATTGGATGGAGCTACACAAGCACTATAATTGTATAATAAGTTTATACATAACTATTTATCAGGTTACCAGTGTGAATTTCTTACATTCTACAGAACCACCACTGCCATTATTCACAAACGAAGGCACAGACGATCGTGAAAGTCTTCGTCGCACATCGCGCAGAACATCAGGCGTCGAACCAACAACCTCAGGTTAGTGCGTTCTATTTGTCACTCAACCACACCGAGCGCGGTAACACGCGTCACGCTTTCGCACCAAAACGCGAGGCGGGCTTCCTCACTAGCTGACGACCGTCCTCTAGCACGATTAGATCTCAACTGTAGGCGAGCTAGCAATCGACTGACAGCGATGCATGAGGGCGACGCTTTCTTTTATAGGTTTCTGTTTCCGCCTAAGGTTGCCGCGCATGGATGACCAATCAAGTCGCCGATATTTGGCGCGTAGTTAATAGAGAGTGACGCGGGGAGACAATGTCGTCTCCATATCGCGCTCCGCCCCAATTGTCTTTCCATCTCCGCCCCATTCCCGCATGGTGCGTCCCCATCCCCGCCCCATCCCCGCAAGTTTGCTCCCCATCCCCGCAGGACGACATCGCATTCCCCGTAAAATGTTTTCACCCATTAAAATTTTTAGCTTACAAAGCTATTTGTATTGGTGATTGTATTAATGAAACATATGCAAAAAACGCATTACCTTATCGACAGTGTTTGCACTAACCAAGTCCTGACGATATCTGACCAGTGGGCTTCAGGAAGTCATAATTCTCCTTTTCGGATCTGAAGTTCTTACCATCACCCTGGACTGATTTGAGATTGTACTTGTAGATCTAATAATGACACGAGACCAATACAGGCACTCACGCAGGTCGAGAGCGCTGCTGATTTTTGAGAGGCGCTATATAAATGTTCGATTACAATTACAATATGTTAACAAATTAAGTCATCAAAATAGGCAAGCTGATATTACTTTTGGTTGAACTGCCATCACTTTATAAACAAATTCAGTCTCGTTTTTGTTTGAAAAGGTTATTTTAAAATAATTCCGTAAACACGAATTACAATTGATATGAGCCTGTAGCGCCGAAAAGTGTATGGAAATTAAACTGGAATTTTAAGTTAAGTAAGTAAGTAGCTGTAACTAGGGAAGTAAGTTCCTGCATACTATGTACTTTATAAGCTGTATAAACTTTATAAATCTAATAGATACTATTACCGCGATTTATCGCCGAGAGTATCCCATATTGGAATTACATCCCCATAGCGAAATGAAGTATCCGGCCGGATGAATCTGAACGTGAGGTACTATCCCCTCGTGAAAAAGTATCCCACATGAGTCGTACGAAATCATCCTTCATTCAAAAAGTATCCCTCTGCAACTTAATTACAAATTGTGCTATTTAAGTCAATTTAGAACTATAGTTGGTAAAAACGGTTAAAACTGAATGAAAACGAAAAAAGTGGTCTTTTCAACAACGACAAATAAAAAAAACGGATAATTATACGGAAAAAAACGAAACAAGAAAATAATTTCACTTTGTTTCATCTTGTACTGCATTTTAAAAGTTAAAACCGTATTTAAACAATTTAATTTTAGTTAGCGAACAACCTAACTAAGTAACATTAATCTACAGCAATGATTTTATTTTTTATATGCTTTGTTTAATAAGAAAAGGAGATGTTAAAAATATTGAAATCCTTTCTAATTTAAATTGTAAACATAAGTCCACATAGACTAACATAATTAAAAACTAAACCTTGTAAGTATAGAGTGTAGACTAGGTACTTCATTAAAAATTGTACTTACAATTTTTACTTAAATAAAAGCTTGATATGGAGTAATATTAGTCAGTTTATCAGTCAATCGGAGATTGCTGTATATAAAGACAACATTTCGCATATTTGGATAGTTTAGAAATTCAAATAACTTTTATAAATTTCATTTCTGGTACTGTGCTATTATCTGAATCCTTGAAAGTACGGAGACAACGTAAGGGATTTCAGACAAATGCAATTAAGACACAGTGTCATGAAAAGGGACTAAGGTGCTAATTATGTGACTTGGTAGCTCGTGCTTGATATCGGTCGTTTTCTTGTCTATAGGTTCACCAGCAAAGCCATTGAAGCAATTTGATGCGAAGAGTCAACTTCAAGGACCTCTGGAAGCAATGCCCTCACGCCACTGGAAGAGTGGCTCAGGTATTGTATTGTATCTATAAATTTATATAGTGCCTCTCGTAGTACACACCAATAGTGGCGCTCAAGTGGGAATGGTCCTCGGTGCAATGCCATAGTGGTGTCATTGAGTGAAAAGATTTATACGCAAAGGGGAAACAAGCTGACTTGAACAACTCTTGCCCAAACGTACAGTCAAAGCAATAAACATTAAGAATGAATTTAAAAAGCATAATTATCTAATGAAATGTGGTGTGCACTGCTTGTTGTCAGTTCTATAATCAATACATTAAAAAATTATACGCCCTGATAGAGCCGTTAAGCAGTTGAACTCAATTTATGATCTGAAAGAGCGCATTCACTTTAGTGGAAAAGTGGTTCAACGTGAACATTAAAAATGGACTTTTGATCTGGAGGGCTCACTTTCACTTGCTTTAAATATATCTAGCTTTAGATTTTGATTAAAATATATATTCCTAAATGATACGCATTTGTAAAATGAAATTAAATGTGGTATGCACTGTTTACCTTATACCTGTGCATTTTTATCCTCAGGGGGGGGATGATTTCAGACGATGGGGATTGAAATGGTTTATCCCCCGGATATTCTGTACCGGTATATTTCATCTGGGGGGAATAAATTCATTCATCCCCCGGATAGTCTTAGGACGGATAAAATATCTCGGGACACCGGTTCATACCACATTACCGCGGTATTACCGCGATAGGAATCCCAATAGGAATTACAATTATTGTTGTCTCCATTACCGCGGGATTTACCGCGGTAGCCGCGATTTAGTGCGGGGAAATCCCCCATGTCATTCTCTAGCAGTTAATCAACTAGGTTCGATCGATAATTGCTGCAAATTACTATGTTGGCCAAAAGTAGAACTTAAGGCGCCAAACTGTGCCATGGTTCGGCACATTATCAAGACACTTCGATTGGTATAACGAACACTCGATAACTTTTTACTTATTTTTTTCGAACAAAAGATAGCTAAAACGAACACTACGTCCAATCTTTATCGATAAATTTTGACTTATTTTTCAGTGGGTCTTTGCTTTGACTGAGAATACAGGTTTCCATAAAAAACAACGATTGCAGTACGGCTACCAAACATACAAAGAAGACCGTGTGGCCCTAAATGAATAACTAAAAGAAAGCATACGCGCCGTACGCGGTGCATTTCTCACCACCAATATAATTTCTGTTCAAATCACCGAGTTGCTTTAAAAAAACGATCGCAGAGAAAAAATATATAGTGGAGAAATTGTACAATATAAATTATTACTAAAATAAAGTAGGTAAGTAAATAAATTAAATTAAAAATTGAAATTAACAATATCTTCCGATTATGAACGAGTTAATGATTTTGTAGTTTCCAAAGAAGCGGTTACTGAAAATAAAGACTCCACCGCAAGTAAACAATCGGGTTTCCAAACGGGCCATGTGGTCCGTGACGCAGTCCAAAGTCTAAGACAGTCCATATTCAAAGAAGCAGCTACTGAAAATAAAGACTCCACCGCAAGTAAACAATCGAGTTTCCAAACGGGCCATGTGGTCCATGACACAGTCCAATGTCTAAGACAGTCCATATTCAAAGAAGCAGCTTCTGAAAATAAAGACTCCACCACAAGTAAACAATCGAGTTTACAAACGGGCCATGTGGTCCGTGACACAGTCCTAAGTCTAAGACAGTCCATATTCAAAGAAGCAGCTTCTGAAAATAAAGACTCCACCACAAGTAAACAATCGAGTTTACAAACGGGCCATGTGGTCCGTGACACAGTCCAAAGTCTAAGACAGTCCATATTCAAAGAAGCAGCTTCTGAAAATAAAGACTCCACCACAAGTAAACAATCGAGTTTACAATCGGGCCATGTGGTCCATGACGCAGTCCAATGTCTAAGACAGTCCATATTCAAAGAAGCAGCTTCTGAAAATAAAGACTCCACCACAAGTAAACAATCGAGTTTACAATCGGGCCATGTGGTCCATGACACAGTCCAATGTCTAAGACAGTCCAAAGTCACAGAAGCAGCTAGTGAAAATAAAGACTCGAGGCGAGGTACATATTTGTTTCATCAGGCACATAATTTCTTTTCAAATCAACATGATGCTTTAAAGAATAGATTTCTAAATTGCCTGGACTATACCCTAATTTTCTGCTCCCACAACTCCTTGAAATGTTAAATCTGGTCTATATATAGACTAGCATTTTTTCCCGGCTTCGCTCGGGTTTTCCCCAGGCGTAATTTGTAACGGCTGCAAATAAAGTCTACTTACTTACTTACTTACTATATATGCTGAAGGGCTTCAAATAAATTATTTGAAATGTCCACATATCTGAATGGCAACGATATTTAGAGGTGAAAATAGTTTCCCCCGTGTATATGAATTTAATTACCTGTGCCTGCAGTTTAGCTTTTGAATTTAATGTTTTTGTAAGCGACTTCGCATTTCAATTTAATGTCCGCTTACTGAACCACCTATCGAACGTTCTTCCGCGTAGCTGTAGCGTAATCCATCTATTTTCAGTTCAAAATTAACGGGCAGTGTTATTGGTTGCGAGAAAACGGGCTTCACGTGGTTTTTAAGGTGCTTGAATAAATGACCACGTCGAAATTAAAAAGTCCGTAGGCTATATCGGAATTTAAAGTAAATAATGAGATGAAAATTATAGTACTGCACAGGTTATCTCTACCTTATATAGGCCTATTATTTGTTCCCCGGGCTAAATAATATAACAGTAGATGAAGCTCGATCGTGTTCCATTACAGCGACCGTAATTTTTCGGAGCGGAGCCCGTGTTTTATTTCGATTGCGCCTTTATAATTTAAAAATGAAGGTCGTGCTATCATCAAACAATAGCACGACCTCCATCCAACTCTCCACAATCCTCTGTCTACCCCATTCTTGACCCGGAAACTTCTATTTTAGACCTAAAAATCTCGTCTCTATCTGAGATACTCTGGGAGCTAAGATTACCCCTAGGTAGTGGAAAACGTCGTCAGAATGAAGGTTGCGGCACGATGGTTGAATGGCTAATCACCCAGATTTCCTCAACGGCGTCAATTTCGCTTTCATGTATTAAAATGTCTACGTCATTGATCAGATAAGTAAACTGCAATGACATTCGCAATTCGTACACATGATTATCGCACTGCATATTAACAATTGATTATAATGGTCAAGTGACCTTGAATGGGAGGCGCTGTTTCAGCAGATTACAGAATCGGGCTCTAGTTACAGCAGAACAAAATATGACCTCTAATATGAAGACGATTATGTAAGGATATAATAATTATAGTCGGCCTACTAAGTGGGGTCTTAAATTCAAAAGCAACTTTGAAACCCCAAAGTTAACGAACCGTAGGCCCTGTATTTGTGCGTACAGTAACTTACAAGGCAGGATAGCAGTCGCTGGCAAACGTATATTGAATACAACGGCGATCCATACAACATTAGTCGATGACCTTGACAGTGCACCTGACGCGCTATATAGTCTTTTTCTGCGCGTTTCCCTTCCTCTGTAGGTCATTCTCTAGTTGTACCAATGTACCTGTCTATATATCTCCATATAGCTCACCATTTACTCTCTCTATCTGTGTGTCTATATATATATATATATATATATATATATATATATATATATATATATATATATATATATATATATATATTTGGGTAGGCCTATATTTCACAACAGGCGTCACATTCAGAAATATAATTAGAGAAAAAGAAAGTCATGCAAAATAAAAAAATGTCTTACACAAATATTTTACTAGCAGTCCTGAAGCATATTTGATATTGACCTGAGCTTAAATCTTACAGATTTGGCCTAATTTTATATTTTAGTTTTTACTATGTGAAACACATACAACTTTGATTCCTAAATATTTACAACTCAGTTACTTAATAAATACACAATACAATATACCGCCACTGTTTATAATTAGTGATTAATTAGTATTAAGTGTGCATTAAATTATTACAGAGCAACCTAAACTATTTTTACGACAAATTTTCTACATGTACCATTAAATAAATAAATTTTAATAGAAAAATAATGTTACGGAGTTGTAGTAACGGAGTTGTAAAATATTCATAATTAGGTCTCCATGCTTACCGGACGAGGCAAGATACAATAAATAGTTAGTTTATAGTGGCGAGGCTGTCAATTTCAACATTATTTTTTAAATAAAAAAATTATATATATATACGCAAAGTGCAATAATTACAGTCACGGAGTTGTAAATCTTTTTTATACTATTACATTACCGGATAAATTTCCGAAAATTGTCAACAGAAGCAAATATCCATATTGATTTCTTGTTGGTAAAATCAATGCAGACTGGTTCCCTGCTATCGAAGATGCCAATTCAAAAACCGAGAGTTTTCAATTTATTCCCCAGATGGCAGAAACCCATTCGTAACGGTGTTGTAACCAATATTTGAAGAGAGACGGTTTTATTTATTTTTTAATTATTTAGTTTGTTAATTAGTTAATAAAAAACATATAGAGCAATGGATATATGTAAGCTAATGATCTAAAATTTATAAAACATCAGTTAAGCGCGTTAGCTGTTACTCTAACGTAACGTTGAATTGACTCACCATTAGAAAGGACAATACAATTTCGGGTTAAAATTGGACTTTATAATTTTTTTCTCATACTAATCATCTAAATAATATAATATAAATAATTTTTATAACTAATTCATGCCCTGCAATGCATTTAAAAATTATAAACGATAATTTTACTCTTTGTGTAAGCTGTCCAAAGGAGAAGACGGAAATTTATCTAATTTGCCTCCTGTTGTGAAATATACCTATTTATGTATGTGTCTATCTCTCCCTCTCTTGTATGCATTTATTTCTGTATTATAAGTAGGCCCTATCATAAGCGATATCTTGGTCGCCTGTTTCATTCCTATTCCTGCAGCGGTTCGTAGCATATGGGTAGGCCTATGGTAATATTTTAGGTTAGGCCCTACTCTCGTTTTTAAAATCCTATGAAATTACAATGAAATATATATTATCTAAAAAGCTAAAAAGTTAACATTCTTATTATTTCTATTGTCAGAAACACTTCCATGCCAATTTGATCCAGTTTTAGTTCAGACGACCGGAACAAAAACCACAGAAGAGAAGGATAAATGGATCTATGGTCTGACGATCCTAGATAAAGAATTGTTTTTTATAAGTCGATTGAGTTCAGAAATTGAAGTTTACGATTCGATTAAATTAAGTTTCAGTCGACGATGGAATTTGAAGGAATTAATCGATCCATTGGGCATCGCAGCCTGTAAGAATAATAAATGTCTCTACATTTCTGATTACAAAAGTTTCGGTCAGTCGAAGGAAATCTTGAGGGTTGATCCAATGTTAAGACTGATAAAGAAATGGTCGACAGGAAAAGATTATGGATTCGGTCTGTCCGTCACAGATGAATCGAGTATCATTTTGACTGCTTTGAAGAAAAATAAATTGAATGAATATTCGCCTGATGGACAGTTGATCCGTGAAGTTAATCTTTCAGATGCAAGAATAGTGCATCCGTGGCATGCTATAAAACTGGCCAATGGTCATTTCGTGGTCAGTCATGGCGGCTATAATGGTGAGCTTCGTAGAGTGTGTTTAGTGGATGCAGATGGAAAACTGATGAAGTCATTCGGAGGAAGACGTGGATCGACCAACAGACAAATGAATCGTCCAGTCCATTTGTGTGTCGATGGATTTGGATTCGTTATGGTCGTTGATCGAAGGAACCGTCGAGTTTTATTATTGGATTCAGATTTGGAATTTAAAAGGGAAATTCTCTCGGAATCACAAAATGGATTACGAGATCCAACGAGGATTCTTCTGGATGAGTCAAGTGGAAGATTGTTTGTGGTTGACAACTCATGTAATTCTCATAGAGGACTTCTGATTTTCGATGTCAAAAGACAATAATAGAAATTACTTTATAATGGTCTGGTTTACATTGAATTATAATTATCTATGTGTGTATAAGGTCACTTAATATAACGCCTCACTTAATATTATCAGTTAGCAAAACAATGCAGAGTAAACTAGAAGAGGAGTCACCAATGGCGGGCACATACGCGGGGGCCAGCCAAACTTGTCGGGTGTCGGTCGGCAGATTGAAGTGACTAGCTACTAACGATTGAGATCACTCTAATTACCTGTGTAACAGTCGCGCTACTTAAATGCATAACAAATAAAGTGCATAATTCGCTTATGTTCATAGAAGCTGTTTTAATGTAGCATATTTCAAAGATAGACAACTCCGGTATATGCAAATCGCATATGTGTATAATTCGGGTACGCGCATATCCGAGAACAGACCCGTTATTGTTCGCCAATGGACGGCGAAAAGACTGCGTCTAGTGGTTTGACTTAGGTGCACTCTAATCCGTATCAGCAGGTTAAGCAACATGGTTACCGTTGATATTCCGTTTAGTGTCTATCATTCACGTTGTTCCTGTAGCTTGGTTCACACTCGAATTTAAGTTGTAAAAATGCTGAATGACTGGGTGGCGGGCGCTCCTGTAAGACTTTGTTGTTAGCGGAGTGAATAGAGGTTCTTTAACACCTGGATTCCTGGAAGATGAGATTTGCTTTAACTGAAGGTTACTGAAAGCATTGTAGTTTGTTAGCTCGACCTCTGTTTTTAAATACCAGTAGGCCTACATTGAGCCAATTTTTCACTGTAAAATGTGAATTTCTCCAATTTGCATAAATCGGTTACGTGCATAGGTTCAAAGAGCAGTTATGAGGCTATGCATTTAGAAGGCGTCGACTGTTGCCTACTCTAGACTCGGATGGGTGGGGTTGAAGGATGGGCTTGATGCAGCCGCTTAGAGCAAGCCGACTTGCAGACAAAATACCTTCTAAGCGAAGAAATCCTTTGCAGAAATTACAAACAAGTCCAGTGTGCAAACTTAGCGCCAGTTAACGTTAAAAATATTATTAGAATTGACCGAGCAAATTCTTAACTTAGTCAAATAAACCGTAGAAATTAGCCTACGCAGATGTCGATCAGCGACCGATATGGCCGGTGACATGTGCAGAAACTTTGAATTCTTTAGCAAGAGGACATACAAAATTTTATCTGCCGATTTCTCAGTTGAAAAGATTCTGTGAAATAAAATAATATTTGTGCTCAAGACCAAGATTATTTGCGTCTATTGTCGAAAATTTCTAATGAAGTTTATAATCAGATGTTCTAAACATTTTTAAATAAATTTTACGAATAGTAGGCCTATTTCGTCGTTCCAATAATTATAAAATATTTTAATTTTGCCCAGGAAATGTCTCTACATCAGCGATTACAAAGTATCTTATGATCAATCGAATGAAATCGTGAGAATAATAATAATGAATTGATCCACCCAAGACAATTATGGTCTGCTCTATTAACCCTTTAACCGCCGCAAGCCAAGAAATTCAGGCGCCGCACCATATTGGTAAAAATAGCGAAATTTGTGTGGCTTATTGTTAGTTGCGTAATTATTTTTTGACATTTGTACCTGTAACCCCGGCAAAGGGGTACAGGATCGGTAACTGTTTGCAAGCAGGCGTCCATACAAAGTTTGGACAACTCCAACCATCTGTATCTGAATCATTGTCTTGATTTGCGTCTTGCCGCGCATGCGATCCATCGTCGATGTCATCATCGTCGTCATCGTTTCCTGCATCCTGAATTGCCCGTGTTTCGTCATCGGATTTATTACTATCTAAATCGCTGCTATAATCTAACTCTACATCTGAATTACTGTCTAAAACTGCTTGTAAGACTTCTTCGTTTGTAAACTTCCGCTTCGCCATTTTGTACTTTTACTAATACGTCACCGGTTGCATAGCGATCAGACAGGAAGTAGAAAAAAATTTCCGCCCAAATATAGCCTATGACATCCTCTGCTAATATAATATGCGCCATACTGCATGAAATACGCCACGCGAGCAATATGTCTGAGTCATTACATTTATGCCGGATTAATCCGGCGCTAAGGCATGAGGATTTTCAGCTGGCCGCCGGATATATCCGGCATGTGGCGTTAAGCGGTTAAATGTAATGTATTCGAATGCCATTTGAATATCTCTATGATAAGATAAATAATCGCCAGACAGACAATAACTAATTGAATAAATCTATCATCAGACGCAGGTGTTCTTCATCTATGGCATACTATAAAACTATCCAACGTGGTAAGTGAGTCAGTGATCATTTTCGTAATCGGTAGAAAATGTATGTAACCGTTCTGTAGAAAAACATGAATCGTCCAATAAAATAATTTTGCAGTCAATAAAAATGGATTCGTGATAGTCGCTGATGAGGGAACACTGTCATTGGAATGAGATTTCAAATCTAATACAGAAATTCATTTTAGTAGAAAGTCACAGATTACGATTTCTATCGTAGGCCTACATTCTATCCGCTGAGTCAAATGTCATAATGTTTGTGGTTGACCCAAAAAATCGAGAACTGTGATGGACGAATAATTGGCCAAACGTTTACTCGAATGTCCTAAAAGTCTCAAGGGATCCGACTTCGCTGCTGCCATGACGTTACAAGTAAAACGTATTGTTACAACAATAAACACAAGGTCGCTTACAACGCACTTTAAAGCATTTGCTGCCAAAATAATGGAACCATGTTGTTTAGCCTATAGGGAGAAAGACTAGCTCACTTCATGAGTATTGTATGTATCGTTAAGTGATTACAATTAAAGTATGAATAAAACCAATGACTGTAGACTATGTATATATGATATCGTTTTATTATAACTGTGTTCTGCGTATTTCTAGTTCACAACCGTAGGTAGGGCCTATAATAATTAACATTCTAATATAAAGTAAGGTATCGCTGATATAATAAATTAATAAACAAACATGATTCAGATTATAAATATAATAATAAATAACTAAGATCACACAATTGTCAAGAGAGGAAAATATAGATCTAAATCACCAACCTCTCTTTCCAATCAAGCACGGAACTGAACTGAAGTCAGCCTTAAGGTCATCTTCAGTATTATTTAGATACGTCTCGAAGTGTATGTCAGAAGTCCGTCCGTCAGTCCGTTAGTCGTTCCAGCTCGGTAACTTATTTGGGGCAATTTTAGGATTTTTACTATAGTCGGTAGGAGAGGATAGTTGTGTCTAACCAATTCGGTCTAGAAGGTTTGTCCTTCCATGGTGGGCTGGCAAGAGTCTGTCAGTCATATGAATATTAATGTAGCTGGTGATACTGACATGATGTTCGTTGTTTTCGTTTTAACGTTGTTGTCATCTTTAACTTAGTAAATAGCGTTGTTGGCGTTGTTTAGAAATAATCTAAAAAAATATAAACTGCTTCGTTTTTAACCATAAATTAAGGAAAATAGAAACAATTTGACAACAAATTATCGTCGGTGTAAATTGATGCATCACATCAGCGTATGTAATAAAGCTCAGTTGTACGAAAACGACGTAAACAAGCAATGTTGTCAACTATTAACATCAGAATGATTATCACGTAAGTGTTAGGCTGGGTGTTTGATGGATCGTAATGTTGTGATATGATGATTATAGGAAATGATATTAGATTAGAGATGAACATCATCAGATCGACATTGAAGAGGTGAGGATGATGCATAGGTTGTCTTGGTTTGTGAAAAATCCTGCGACAATAAATTTAATTAACGCACGCTAATGTTCTAGATAAATATCATTAAGCAAAAACAAAGACACATTAATGTACATGCATACTTATCAATGCACGCGAGATCAAAATTACCATTTGCACGAACACGAAAAAAATAAATGATTGATGTAACGTCAGAAACTAGTTTCTGGAAATAACGAAAATCTGTTTTTCAAACTGTCAATGAAAAAAAGAATCACTGCTTAAATTTTATGAAGTTGTGTGCTAATTATAGAGACGGTTTCTTATCTTGCCTCAGTCCAAAGAGAACCTGGATGATTTAAATTGAACAGATTTTATGCATTTTCCTGTCCTAATGAGGAAGGTTTATGCACTGCAGCTACTTAAATAACAAACAGGTACCTTTATGACACTACAATCAGATTTACTTGCTTATCCGTAAATAAAGCAATAAAAGAAATTTTATATCAAAGGCTGAATAACTTATGAAGGTAAATTAGATCAAACGTAGGCTAAATAATGATCTCATACCACATTGCATGCAACGCATTTAAATTGATGTGCCACACATACGAACACATTAAATGAAAAAGTACGATTGGATGAAAACCATTGGATGAACACTAGATAGGATCGTCTTGTGTAATGGCATGATAGGAGTTTACGGGTTTAAGGTAATGAAAATACCCTGGCACGAAGAGCAGACAACATGAGATCGCTTCCCGCCACCCTCCAAACGGTCGACTCAGCCTTTCTTTCACCAGATGGCGTTTATTAAAATAAGTAGTAGGACATGATGGGCGCCTTGCATGGCTGCCGCTTACAGTTAAATACGACTCCTGTTTAACTTGTGATCGTCAGTTTGGCTAAAAAAACGAATTATTATTATTATTTAAACTATTATTATTATTATTACTATTATTTTCTTTGCCTCGAGGTAAACATGATCCCTCAGGGACTTCAAGATTAATTAAATTGTTAAAAGTCTGGAACGGTTATTATTATTATTATTATTATTATTATTATTATTATTATTATTATTATTATTATTATTATTATCATCATCATCATCATCATCATCATCATCATCATCATCATCATCATCATCATCATCATCATCATCATCATCATCATCATCATCATCATCATCATCATCATCATCATCATCATCATCATCATCATCATCATCAACAGCAGCAGCAGCAGCAGCAACAGTAGTAGTATAATTATTATTATTTTTCATTATTATAATTATTATTATAATAACATTATTGTTTTTGCCTGAGGTACTTCATTCCACCAGGGACATAGAGATTACTATTATTACGAGATAAATGTCTGGAGGGTTTGGTGACTATTCATCCCCGGAGAATTCATCCCCGGACGATTCATCCTGGACGATTCATCCCCGGACAATTCATCCCCGGACGATTCATCCCCGGACAATTCATCCCCGGACGATTCATCCTGGACCATTCATCCCCGGACTGTTCATCCTGGACGATTCATCCTGGACGATTCATCCTGGACCATTCATCCCGGACGATTCATCCCGGACGATTCATCCTGGACAGTATTCTATGATTGTGGTTAGTAAGTGAATTATGAAGCTTTAACGCACCTTTCATGGTATGGTCATGGTATAAATAGGTTACTTCATGATTTTTTCGTTTTAGTACATTAAGTACCAAACTCGTTCTATTTTCAAATGAATTGTACTCGTGGATTCCACACTCGTAGAATTCATAAGAAAATAGAACTCGTGTGGTATTTCCGGTGTAAATACGACAGAAATCATGAAGTAACCAATACTTAGTTGTAAAACATTTACAAGGTTCGCCATTACACCACACATTTCATCTTACTTACTGAAATAATGACTCTTAGGTCAAAAACATGACGTCACCAAAGTATGGGTTCAGTGTGAAGTGCGCAGGTTTTTCGAATCAGAAACGTTTCAATATCAAGAAATAAATAGGCTTATTTCTTAGTTAACGGAAAACATTGAATAAGAAACAATAAAATAATACGTTATGACGACGGTAAACTTTGGAACATCGAAACGTGGAAAGCGAACGGTGATACGAATAGTCTACTGGAGAAAAGGAGAGAACGCACAAGGACAAACACAATGGCGCTGTTGCAAACACCAGGTTTTCAACTGCAAAGCACGACTGCTAACAGATGCAAACAACGTTGTGATCGGAGATCAGTCACCAGACCACACCCACAGCGGTAATGTCTCAACAGCACTTGCACGGGCCGCTATCGCAGACATGAAGAAGAAAATGACAGAAACTATAGCAACACCAAGTTCGTCTTCCGGTGCGGTCATGGTTGATCTGGGTCCACATGTGTTGATGGCCTTGCCCAAGAAAACTTCTCTCAACCGTGTTCTGCGTCGTCATCGTCAAGTTGTATTGTCAAGCGGTGATAACCAGCAGACCTTACCACCAACACCAACTAATCTCAGCTTTCATTTCCCATCGAAATTTATCAATTTCCTATTATTTGATTCTGGATCGGGAGATGATCGGCTTATCATCTTGGGCGATAGAATGCTTCTTGGTGGTCTAGCCAGATCCGACATCTGGTTGGCTGATGGCACTTTCAAGGTGGTACCCTCCATCTTTTTCCAGATGTACAGTATACATTTCCAGTTCATGAACGGAATTAATCCTGCCGCAGTATTTTGTCTATTGCCGAACAAGACCCGAGCAACCTACGACCGTCTTATAACGGAACTGAAGAATCTGATGCCAAGTGCTGCACCAAAAACGATTTTAACCGATTTCGAGTCAGCGGCAATGGGAGCATTTTCCCATGCATTTCCCGGAGCTTCCATAACCGGATGTTACTTTCATCTCAACCAGAGTGTCCTTCGCAAGGTGAATGAATTGGGTATGAAGAACGATTACGAAACTGACGATGTGCTACGTGGAAGTGTTCGATGTTTATCAGCACTCGCACATGTACCGGTTGATGATGTTGCTGAATCATTCGACTTGCTAGCTGAAGACATGCCAGAACATGACAGAATGAACAAACTTCTATCCTACTTCGAACACACCTACATTAGAGGTCGACGACTCCGAGGCAGAGGCCACAATTATGGCCCAGCCATGTTTCCAATCCCGATGTGGAATCAGTACGAATCAGCTGGAGATGGTATAGCACGTACCACAAACATAGTGGAAGGCTGGCATCATGGCATACAATCACTGTTCATGTGCACTCACCCTTCACTATGGTTGATGATTGAAGGGCTGGAGAAAGATAGTCAAAAGCAGAAGGCAGCATTCATGCAAGCAACTACAGTACTGGTGCCCAGGAAATTGGTGTGAAGAAATACCGCGACTTGGTCGAAAGAGTTAGACGTGCTGTTGGTGGATACGGAGAAACAAATGTGTTATTGTACCTTCGTGCAATTGCGCATTTGTCGCACAATTAAAACTGTTACTACTGTAACTACATCTTATTATTAATAAATCGAAACTTAGTTGTAAACCAATTAGTAAAATAAATCATCGTGACTTTCGTGGTGGCTATGTGCTTTGTCGACATTATGAGTTTTGGAAGCCGAATACATGTCATCGTGGGGAGAATTGTCATTTTGCCCATAACTATGAGGAACAACACCTTTGGACTCTGGAAAAAGATGGTTGCTTTGATATTGCTGAATTCATTGGTCAAAATCGTTCTCAGAGTGCGGCACCACTGTTCTCTGTTTATGGAATGCTGGAGTAAAACTTTGTCACAACTTAAAGTTAAATAAAATAATAGAAATTATTGAAATGCAACATTTGTTTTATTTCATTTGATAATGTGTATTAATACAAGGATATTTCTGTTACAGAAATGTAACAAGACCGATAGTACTATAACTTCACAGTCATTAACTGTTACAGTAAATTCTTCGCTTTTCAGTGAACTAGTCCCTTCCCTACACCATCAGGACCTCTACACCTACTACTGCTGATAAATTTCAAATAGATGCTTCTTCATTAATTTCAATTCTTTCCGTTGCTTTACTTTATATCGTAATTTCTATTTCATTTGATTGAATGGTCCGGGATGAATGGTCCAGGATGAATGGTCCAGGATGAATGGTCCAGGATGAATCGTCCAGGATGAATGGTCCGGGATGAATGGTCCAGGATGAATCGTCCAGGGATGAATGGTCCAGGATGAATCGTCCAGGATGAATGGTCCAGGATGAATGGTCCGGGGATGAATTGTCCGCATACCGTCTGGAGGGTTAGGCCTCGTCTTCAGGGTTTGAAGAGAAGGTACCCTTATTATAACTATTATTATTATTATTATTATTATTATTATTATTATTATTATTATTTTTATTATTATTATTATTATTATTATTATTATTATTATTATTATATTATTATTATTATTATTATTATTATTATAGCAATAAACTGAGCAATTTAGTATCGTAAGGTCGAGGAAAACAGATGGCGTTCCCGCGATGGACAGCTACCGAGAGTCTTTGGAATAGGTAGTTTGTTTCGAGCGTGTCATCCGTCAACCTTCGTCCGAGCTCCAACACAAAATTCAATCCTTCTGAGCTCCAAGCACCGCTGGACTCCAGTGCTACCGGCCTACCGCCACAAAAGCATGCGACGGGTGATTGCAGTGTATTTAGGTCTTTTGGTGGCGGCTGCCCGGTTTGCGGCCTCCCTTGCTCGGGTTGATGTTGCTGCCGGGTGCGACGCTGCAAATGTGTCTGAAACTGTCACATCCCAAGTGAGGCATCTTCTGCATGACCATGGGATAATTGTTAAGCCGTCCAGTCGTTTACCATCTCTCTGGTGAGGCCTCAGAGAAGGGATGTTTGCTTTTCCGAACGATCGCCATATTATTTAGTTCAGTATGTTGTGCTGTTGATGTCTGCCAGCGTTTTTTCTGCAGGCCAGACCGTGAAGTCCTCTGGCGTCGACTCTTTCGCCACAGTGACACAAATGTGGTTCGCACAGTGTCGTCCCGAGTCGCATTCCAACCGCGATCCGTATTACTTCGTCAGATAAGCGGAGTCCCGATGCAGTAACCGGAGTAGGCCTATTATAATAATAATTATTATTATTATTGTTATTATTACTACTACTACTACTACTACTACTACTACTACTACTACTACTACTACTACTACTACTACTACTACTACTACTACTACTACTACTACTACTACTACTACTACTACTACTATTATTATTATAATTTTTATTCCTTGTTGAATATGATCAGTTTTGCTATAGGCTGATTGTTTGCTTGAAAAGATCGCGTCGACAATCGCTGCAATTGTTGAAAATATTCGTCTATCATAGCTAACAGGAGGCTTTAGAATCGTTGAACCATAGCCTCGCTGTATAATAACAATGCCTCTACTGCGATCGTCAAGGAACTTTAACTCTTGAACTTGTCAGATATGTCTCCTAGAGCACGCAAATATTTTCAGTATCTTATAGACAGATCACGGTTTAGGCATTTTAAGATTTACACGTTTATCGAAATAAAATGTTACAACAAAAGCTTACATTGTGATTCCTTTTACGATAAACCCAGCAACGAGTACCTTGAAGCTTGTTGTCACGAACACTTGACTTGTCAATATGTGCATGACTTTTGAGATGTTCTTAAAGGCACTGCGTTGATATCAGGATGCCTGCATATAGACCATATTTTATTTGAGGCACAGTTAACGTAAGGGTTCACTGAGATACTCTGAAATAGTGCAGCTAATGACTGGATTCGAATAACATTATCTTTTGTACCAAAGACCTTAACCCTCTAAGGGATATGGGACATATATGTCCCATGTCAGAAAAAAAGTGCCTGGATTTATTAGATTGAGCACATTGGTTTGTTGAACGATTCTATTTATTTGTTAAGTATTTGATCAATCTAACTGCAACCTTTCATGAGTTCTCGCACATTCCATGTACTGTACTGTATTTTTATTTTAAGATTATTATTTTTTTTAAATAAAATACAAAATTTGTCGTTTTTTTTCTCAAAGGAGAATAATACATGACAAAACTTTTAAATAATGTACTCCGACTCTTCACACAAGAGGAGATTCATTGACAAGAGCCATTCCTATCACAGTCTTCCAGATATCGAAGCAAATCTTCATGGGACATATAATTTTTATGTCCAATTGTCTCTTAAGCAATTTCATAAAATGCATGTACAAAATGCCTGTAAATAAACTGGGCATTGTAAAAACGCACATAGATGCATTCATGCATACTTGCATTCATACATACCTACATATAATGCATACATATGTACACATATACACACATACATACATATATATATACATGTACATATATACATGCATACTAGCTGCGCCACTCATGATCAGAGGCGCTGCCGAACCGGGCCGTTGTCTTCACTGGTAAAGAGAGAGGTTTTCAGGCGCAGGTGGAACTGGCCAAAAGAAATAGAAAAGAGGTCGGCCCTGAGGTAACCGGTTCCAGCTAGCGGGGTCCACGTTAGTGAAACTCCTAGACTGGGCCGTAGAAGTGCGCTCCCGCGGGACAACCAAGTGACCACGGGCTGAGGATCGAAGGGAGGAACGACTGGGCAGAGAAGATACTGGGATATAATTATGATCTAAGATAGTGAGGAGTAGAGCCAGCAAGACAGTTACGCATTAGGGGGCAGACCTTGAATTGGATACGCTGAAATATATCTGCCAGAAGACTCACAATAATATTGAGTCTTCTGAATGTAATGTAAGTAGACATTTATATAGTGCCTTTCAAGGAACTCTCGAAGGTTCCGTCCCTCAGCCTAAGTGACAGGCAATGTTATCTAACAGCTTATAATTATTGACTTTGCTGACAGAGAGACAGACATATATGCTTATCGAATGGCAATTAATGTAACGTAAGAAGATATTTATATAGCGCCTTCTCAGTGCCTTCCGAATCACTTAGTACGTGGTGCTATCCATCAGCCTAAATGATTGACAATGTTACCTATCATCTTATGGGAGCTTGTCATGATCAAAAATTGGTCCAGGGATGATTATTCTATTGAAACTCTGCTTTTTGTGTTTACACTGCCTCCTGTTTTTCTGAAACACACAATGTATGTCGAACTCACAACGAATAAATCAGAGTTTGCCAGTAAAAGTGATTGTTTGACAACCTTCATATGACATTAACCCACATTTAATGAACCTTGACAAGGCGACATTTACTGGACCATGATATCTTATCAGTAGGCCCTACGCGACTTATGAGACTTTTGACTTCGGTCACTGATTGATTAGATCTTCTCGTATCATTGTTCTAGTGTTCTCTTTGTTTGGCATTCAGTGTCTGCTGCCAAGCGCAGGAAGTTGACGTGTTTTATTGCTACAGAAAAGAAAAGATCCAAGACCACGATTCAAAGTAAGAAACGATTTAATCGCAAACCGTAAAATTAAGTTCGTCATTTGTAAAGATGAAAGTGTCTAAAGCGCTAATTGTAAGCTGAGCGTGAAGCACTGGCAGAGATTCCCACTTGAGGCGATCGACCAATTGCTCTCCTTGATCGCTCGTCTAGCAAAGGACGACGCGAACGGTTAATCACTTGTCTATGGCTGAATGAGAGGCCTCAAGATGAACCTGGAGACGGTCCATTATTTTATTTACTTAACCTACATTACTTTAATTTATTTACTTGTGACAGTAGGCTAAATGCAATTGTTTAATTTCTAGTTGTTGTGCACTGTGCAGCTTCAATTAGTCTTGTTCAGTTTAATTCAAAACAAGATATTGAAACCACTGATTTACTCTGGCTGGTAATACTGCTACTGTAGTCTGTGGTCATTAATTATGGCCAAGTAGGTTGCTAAAACTTATTACAGCTATGAGAATAATAATAATAGATTAGTGCTATTATATGCAGCTATACGAATAGCCCACGGCACACACAAAACGCTGTACCCTCATACTCCCAAGGTCGACCGCGCATCGCCTATTCAGTCCGATGCGACCGATTTTAGAACCGCCTACTATTTTCAAATGGGAACTTTGGGAAGCTCTGAGCACCGACTTATTTGTTAGCGCTGTGTCAAGTCAGATGGAGTCTTGAAGATATTTCATGAAGAAAACAATCGGAGACCGGAGGAGGGTGAAAGGAAGCAGGTGAACTGCTACGGTGATTTGTGTTTAATAGACAGCCATGTTCATAGCCCTTTGATATACGCTTTATAATACTCTTCATAAAAATACATACATACTTACAAATTATTATTTAAAAAAATTTTCTTAAGTAAGTAAGAAAAAGTAAGTATATTGTAAATTCGGATTAAAAGCATAGCGGCACAAAAATCCATAAACACAGCGGGAGCCATGCGCGGATAAGAGCACGATTTTCTCGTCAAATTCATGATAGCGCAATGTACGACAACCGGAGGCGAAAGGCCACGTCTTAACACGCAAAGAAAATAACGAAAAAACGGAAATGTGAACATTAACGGAACCATAATAAACAAAATGGTGGAGCGCAATCACAAAGAAATTCGAATTTGAGGCGCAGTTTACTTGACTTAGGAGGAGCACTGGAGCAGGTGTTTGAAAGAACATAAAAATAATGGATTTTCAGAGGTATTTGAGGAAGAACATTGGAGAAAGTAGGTAATTGTCTCCATTACTCGGTATCAGCAAAATGGAATCCACGAGGGCCCATGACGTCGTGCATTGTGGATCAGCTAAATGACCGATATCATGACGATCGGGAGTAATTGGACACTGGGGGTGCACTGACGCTTCTTTTCATCATCTTATCTTAACTTTCGTTGTCTTCTTTGACACAGCCACTTTAGCCCAACGTCGGTCATTTGCTGTTGTAGGCCCTTCCGCTTGGAATGACCTTCACCCTCCTCTGCGTGCAAAACTATTGTCTGGGTTCTCCTCCTCATCTGCTCGTTCCCTCAAGACGTTTCTCTTTCCCCGGGGCTTCTACACTGAGAGAGGTGCTTTATAAATGTTTAGATAGCCTACAATACAATACAATACAATCTCTACTCATGGATAAATCTTAGTTTTCCGTTAATTAATCCCATATCGTTTGCTCACCATTTAAATGATCTATCTGAAAATGTGCGTCAGCATCACGCACTCCTTGTTCTTTTTACATTCGCACTCGCAGCCAATTATAATTTAATTATCTGATTCATCCAACGGACTCTCCAAAACTGCGCGCTTTCAATCTCTGGGCAGATCTTTCTTCAGTCACAAAAACCATACTATTTTTTTACAAATTCTTTCCCGATTCCTTCCCTCGCCCTTATTTTTCTCACCGCGTCAATTCAATTCACCGTCTCCGTCTATCTGCCTGTTGGATCTTTATCCAGAAAAATAATTATGACCTTACCTGCGTAGCGAATATTTTGACTGAACACCTGACAATGAGCTGATACTCAGCCTGACTATCTGCCTGTCTAGCAGGCGACTCGGCATTTTTCGAGATTATGATTACGGTCGCAGGTTGCGAATAGGAATGTAAGGAGAGACTTTTGTGATAATCGTAGTAAGGTAATTACTGGTGCTGGTTGTAGAGTTTTATAGGTCAAAAAGACCAGTTTCAATCACACTGCTTTTCTCGATGTTGATCCTATTCCAGCTTGACTTTGACGTGCCATCCATTGATGCCTTGTGCAGCAAACACCGGCGCAATAGAAGTCAGTACAAATAATTCCAATACTAATTATGTTGTCTATTATAATTATCATTATTATTATTATTGTTATTATTATTATTATTATTATTATTATTATTATTATTATTATTATTATTATTATTATTATTATTATTATTATTATTATTATTATTATTATTATTATTATTATTATTATTATTATTATTACTACTACTATTATTATTATTTTTTTTCCGAGGTAGAAATGATCCCTCAGGCTCTAAGAAACTATTATAGAAATGTGTTAAAGGTTCTCGTTCCCAACGTGCTGCTCAAAAGAACCCCTGAAAGCGACGGCGTTAATAATAATTTATTATTATTATTATTATTATTATTATTATTATTATTATTATTATTATTATTATTATTATTATTATTACTATTATTATTATTATTATTATTATTATTATTATTATTATTATTATTATTTAAATCTTATTCTAAACTAGCAGTTTTTACCCGGCGTTCGCCCGGGTTTTCCTCAGCGCCCGTGTATTTGAATTTAACGACATCTTCGTCATCGCCCGTGTAGGCCTATTTGAATTTAACGATGTGCACATTTTTCGTGTGTCCCTCTGGCGAATTGACGCGCTGGCTTGAAATTGTTAAATAATACCTCTACGCCATATATACTCCTACATAGCTTGCAATGTCATTGAAACCTTATATATAAGAGGTCGTTGATTGAAACAGACTATGACCACATCGAAACGTAAAATGTCCAAATATCGGAATTTAAAGTAAATTTTGAGTTGAACTAAAGTTGGGTTGAGATCTATAGAAATTCAAATGAAAACGTTCGTTAAAAATTTCTTATCGCTAAGGTGTTGCATTGGGGAATTTATAAGTCCGATGACCTATAAATTCAGCCGTGGGCACGGTCATCGTGATTGGTTGCGAATCAGAGCGTTGACCTAGATGCTAGCGTGACGTTTTGCATATTAATTTTAGCCAGAGGTGACGTGGACAAATGGCTATACTATTGCAGGGCCGCCGGTATATCCTCGTGGAAATGTAAAATGGCCATATATCGGCGTTTAAATAAAATTGGGAGCTGAAAATAGTCGCGTTGACCTAGAAGTTGCGTAATAATGTTTTGTAAATTTTTTCAAATAGCTAAACCGTTCCGTTTCGGAGCCTTTAGCCGGACAGCGATGCATTGCAAACATACATACGGAAGGACAAACTTTAAGAATTATAGTATAAGATTAGACAAGGAGCTAATCCATCATATTGAGTATGCCTAAGAATTTCTTTGAGAATATCACGCGACCAGGAAATTTTTGAAGCCTGTTGAATTCGAGGTCTTTGATACCGGCGATAAACCAAGGTTGGATAATCGCTGTTAGACCAGACGAGAGAGCAGGCCATGGTTTGTGAGACGTCTTTCTTATGTGACGTATTGTCCTGTTTAGATAGAAACAAGATTTGCATTATTTACATGTATTGTGCGAAGTCGAAGTGTGAGATTATTGTCACCAGTTACTCCTAATGTTCTCACAGTTTTTGATCGCGGGACAACACTGCTAGTAAAGTTTATGCTGAAATGAAAGAGAGAGAGAGGAGACGTTTGACTTAAGCCAAACATGGATTTATCTGTTATGATGGTCAGACCATTAACGTAACTGAAAAAGAGTTTTACTTTACATGACTGACTAATTAGTGCATGGTCGAACAATTCAAAGCTGAGTACATGATTGTGTTGTCGGCGTACTGTGGTTGTTTATGAACTCCAAAACCAATGACTATGCGGCTGATTGGTGAAGTGAAGACTGGCTAAAAAGGGACTGATAACAGTTCATTGTGTGATATCAGAACTGCTGCGGGGAGAAGGTTCTGACGAGCTGGAAAAATGTCAACTTGCTACATCAACTATCATTACATTTATTAATATGAAGTTTGTCAGGATACCAGACAGAGAAGAAGGTAAAGGAGATACTAAAGCTTCGAAAGAGAGAAACTGGAAGGCGGAAGAGTTGGGGGGTAAAGTACAACTGAAATTCTTGAGAGTGAATTTTTAGAGTGGAAAGCCTGAGGGCTATAGATAGAGGAGCCAGAGGCAGATGTTGGTGGATGAGCGCCGATATTGGGAGTTCTAAGTAAATAGAAATTGCGGAATTCAGATGGGAGATCGGTCCATAGTCGAGGTGCGACGTGATATTTATGAATGAATCAATGGCTAACGATTTCGCAATAGGCCTGCTTCGGTTTTTGTAACTAAGACTTACTTTCATTGAAGGTGTCTGGTCGCAATTTTATAAACTTTTTGTGTTGTATTTATAAATTTATGAAGCGCCTCTCACAGCGAACAACAATCAGAGGCGCTCCCAGTGCGAAAGACCCCGAGCGAAAGAGTGGTTATAAGACAGCGAAAGGAAGCACCTGGACCACCGGGTAATATCGAGGAACTAGTTGATGAAGGGAGTTGGTTCCATAGTGAAGGGCCAACGAAGGTAAAAGCTCGAGATTTAGCAATAGCAGTCCTCGCTCGTGGGACAAGAAAGTCAAGGCTATCAAGTGAGCTAACCGGACGGTGAGAGGTGGCGGAGATCGATCGGCGATAAAGGTATTTGGGAGCTAGGCCAGAGTAAGACCGGTAGATAAGAACGAGAACCTTCAGCTGGATACGAGCAGTGAGAGGGAGCCAATGAAGATATTATCCAAGCTAAACGAAACACCTTTGTCCGAAAAACTCTGTGTCTGTTTGTTATAAATTTTCTATCCGTGTTGTATTTTGCCTAGGTGTTCCAGATGACCCCCTCCCCCTCGTCACACTTGGTCACAGAAAGTAACCCCCTGGAAAATGACGTCACAAAGCTCTAACGCCCCAAACTAAATTTTTATTTGATAATAAAACATGTTTCATATCACATTTTATTGTCATTGTAATAAGTATTTAATGTGGCACTGCACTCTGATGTTGTATTAATGGAGAAAGTCAGGTATTAAAAAAGAGTCTTTGGAAAGCCGAGTAAAATATTAGTGTGAAATTATCCTGACTATTCATGATCGAACCAATGACTATAGTTGTTCAGTATATTTTGTAGTAGAACAAAGCAGAATGGAAAGAGTAGAATTACCACAATAGCATATTAATTCCGCAGAATGAAAAGCTGTGGAAGAATCACTAGAATTGAAATGCCTAATATAAACAAGTTATCAACAAATTTGCAGAATTTATGCTTGTACATTCTCCCATGGCGAAGCAAAATGCTCCTTCACTAATAGGGATAACATAAATATTAAAAATCTGACGGTGGCAAATATTTAAATAATTAGAAAATTTTTAATAATGGTGCCCATATAAATTAGAATAATTAATCGAAAAAATTTAATAATGAAAAGTTAATACTGAAAATGAGTGCTATTATTTTAAAATTAAGTTGTTGTTAATTGTTAAATTTAATTACATAGACCTGTTGTGACGTCACACTTCTCTAACGCCCCCTCCCCCCATCATCAAAGTCCGCTGACGTTTTTGTGCCAGCCACTAAAACCAAAGCGGGTGATCGAGCCTTTCGGGTCGCTGGTCCACGCGCCTGGAACAGTCTCCCTGCGTCCATCCAGGAAACAAAAAAATTATCCGTTTAAAAAAAACAGTTTAAAATGCACCTATTACTTAATCACGAACACTAACATTTGCGCTGACAGTAGACAGTTTTGTTAAGCGTTCTAGAAGTAGCTTGCTACCAACAACGCTATATAAATCGTCGTAATTACAATTACAATTACATTAGGGTGCATCATGTGCCCCAAAATATTTCAAAAGTGTTTGTCCCTATTTCATTTCTTTTCCTATTACTGAAAAAGTGTGTTTACCAAATTTGACAATATTCTGACATATTCTAGGTATCCCACCCAACAATTGAAGTTTTGCAATAGCGAACAATTAGGCCTACGAGGATTCATACAAGTTACACATAATTATTATGCCGCAACAATAGGCCTACTGTAAAGAATGTTCCAATAGTTCTTATCATTGACAATGCTGCATTAGTCAATGGCCATCTCCAGAAGCATTGCACAGATTTTAAAATGTGAACTTTTTGTTACAATCATAATTATTGTAGAAACACATTCATGTTGCAAAGTCATTACATAATTATCATGCGTATAATGAATATCGTCGCTCGTTGGTTGTGATACGTCTGCATGGACTGGACTGTCTTTGCCGGTCTTGAAGCACAACTTGAAGCAAATCTTGATAGTGCTCTTTAACCTTTGGTGCTGACAGAAAATCCGAGCTGATCTTCATTCCTCTTTCAAAGCAGTCATTGAATACATTGATTACATTGGGTGCCTCAATGTTTGTCATAGCGGCTTGGTAGTCGTTGCGGTTCTACCAGTCGGACACATCTTCATTGAGGAACCGAGTAGGCCTATCAGCTTGTAATATTTCAAACATATACCAAGAGTCAGTCCCTACAAGATTGGTAAGAGTTGTTATAACTGTCATCACAAGTCATCTGGAAATGTCGGTTTTCCAAAGCCCAAGCCAAATCTGTCCTACAGTCATTGCAAGCGTGCTGTTGGCTTAACTGCAAACAGGTGAATAGCATGGCATTCAGTGGCTGGGACGCTATTGGTGCACAGTACAATCGGCACCATTTCTGCACCATAAATACTTCGTAAGAACTTCAAGCTTCTTCGAGACACATCGCTCAGCAACAGAGAAACTGTCGCGCTTTGACGATGCTGGATCCAGTAAGAATGCAAGACCCTTCATCGATATATGCAAAGAACGTGTTTTGCAAATTTATTTTTAGGCATTGTCTCTTCACAGGAATTTGAAGAGCTCTGCCTCTTGTTTCTTCATGGAGAAGTACAGTAGAAGGACATAAAGTCACGTTTAAGCAACCTGGAGCACTTCACTAGGCCAGAAGCCGCCAGATGGATCGCAAAAAATATTTATTATATCAAGAGTTGTCTTTTTAAGCGACAGATTGCGGAGCTTCAACATAACGACACAGCAACCATCACAAAAGGGAGAGACTGTGAATTTTGTGACTCTGGTAACAGATTTTGGTGGGACTTTTGGTTAGGTGACTGATGCACTATGGAATGACTTGAAACTGTACCATTCATTTTTGCAATATGACTTGCTGTATGCACAGGTGCATAAGCGGCATTTGTGGTACTTAGCGGTAGAAATGGTACCGCTTGCACCAATGCATGTTTCTAACACTGCTCCGGCTGTGTCTATCCGTCTACTGTATGTCCTAACTTACTTTGACCCCATCCTAACAATGGATTATGTGTGATCTTTGAACTTATGCTAAAACATGCAGTCGTTTCTAGGTCAACTGTTACTAAAAAATAAACGGATGCTAAGAAATGCATATTGCTAATTAGGCCTACTACCGTATTTCAATAAATTACTAGACAGTTAAATCAAATAACAGTTCTGATGTCCATTTTAACCTAGACTTGGTCTTGTTTCCTCAGATTTGTGATAATGGCTGCTGCTGGATATCCAAAGTTTGCCCCCGACTTTTACGACAAATTTTCAACAACAACTTATTTTATAAGCAGAGGAGCATCTGGTAATGTGTATGGTCCCATTCGATCGCATGGCTTACAACTGGCGCTTAAACAAGTTATGCTCTCAGATGGCAAAGCAACCGCCGAATTCAAAAAGGACATGGAAGAAAAGAAAGAGATCTGGACTTCGCTTGAACACAAAAACTTAATGAGAATTCGCTCTGTCGATTTTAGCCAACTTCCAAAAGTTATTTTCATTGTTATGGATTTCGCTGTTGGTGGTTCTTTAAATAAAACACTAAAGTCTGAGAAGAAACTGCCGATTGACGTCGTAACAAACTGGTCAAAGCAGATTACAGAGGGCATGCTGTACCTTCATGAGAAAAACATTGTTCACAGAGACTTGAAATCTTCAAACAGTGAGTGAATTCGTCGAAATCTTCGCAATATTTAAAGTACCTTATTATGTTATTGATCTATTTGCTGTTATAATCGCCATTCGATAATAGATATTAGACAACGTCAGGACTCAGGTGCATAGTAAGATCAAAGTGCGTGTTCCAAATAAGACTCAAATTATGATAAGCGGCACTGATGCGAATATCAAATAAGTTTATTCTTTAAGCTGTGTACTGGGTTCAGATCACAGTTATGCATTTTATCTCAAAGCTGGCCAGGTTGTTCAGTTGAATTAAAAATATCATTATTTTCTATCTGTACATCTTCTCTCAGTCTAGGCTTAGAAGCTTAATAAAATCCTTTATGCATATTTATCTAGAAAAAAAGGTTCCGGAACTCAACAAATTTAGAACAAATATAGGGGCATATTTTATTCTAACATTTCAATTTCAGATATATCAATATCAATAAACACTGAAGGAACTGAAATTAAATTTACGTACCGGGTATCTAAGTAATTTTAAATAATTTTTTATTAAAACTTTTAATTGACTAAATTATTTTTAATAGCTGAAAAAAGATCAGGGAACGCCGTTCCGGAGCGCTCCGGCTGAAAAAAGCACTGCTTATCTGTGTATTGTTTATTGTTATTTTATTTTGAGCAGTTTTGCTGATGAAGTCTTTCGATGTTCATAATCCTCGCATGATAATGACTCTGAAGATTACAGACTTTGATGAAGTCAAAGAACACGATCACACGGCCACAATGTCATTGGTAGGAACAGTTGCTTACGCGGCACCTGAAGTCCTTGTAGGTCAACACTTTTCAAAAGCCAGTGACGTTTGGAGGTTAGCCAATCTAATACATTCCAATCTATACTTCTGTAGTTCTGCTTCTATTAGACACAGAGCCTCAAGTCAAGACGAAAAGTAGAAGAAGTTAAACGCTTCTCCAATTTGCATTATGCTGATTTATTATATTAGAAGTTGGATACAGTATGCATGTACTTGATTTATATAGTTGGCCTATAGTTCATCCAATACGTCAAACCGAAGTCTTTTTCAAATTCATAATCGTAAAATCCAAATTTCTAAAGCGATTCTGTAAAGCTAGACGCAAGCCACCATCTTATTCACCAGCGCTGCATCAAGTCAGAGGGGTTGTCCAGAGATTGATGTCCAGTGGAGGTCCGAGTCCGGTTGCCAGAGAGAGCAGGTAAAGGATTATATGCTAAGGTTGGTTCGTTGAGGACGAGAAAGCTATGAAGGCGGAGTATCGGACTTATTATTGTAGGAATTCTCAATATGGAAAGAAAAACCTATGAGGTATTCTTTTATTATGCCTTATAATCCTCTATACAGATAGCAGTTTACAACAGCCATTCATCATTGACACCAGCAAATAAAGTATACGGTTCAACAGGTAAGGTCGGGAAAGAGAAAGGTCGTGACATTCCAAATGAAGTGCATGCGATGAAAACTTTATCTTTTAAACAGGTTGCACTATTCTGAAGATCAAAATTGTGTTCTGTAACGATGTCTTTTTTGTTCGCATTTATGTGTATTGAGTTATGTTGATTTATTATATTAGACGTTGGATAGAGAAGTGCTTCCCAAACTTGTCAGTGTCACAGACCGGCAGGAATTAACTTTCAATGTCACGGACCGGCTGCAATTTCCTCACTGCACGAGGACCGGTGCCCAATTTATTAACTATTTCTCTTTTTCACAGAAATTCCTCATATATGTATTAAAATTGATTTAAATGCATGCTTAGCCAATTTGCTGACTTTAATGCCCTTTACGTGCTAGTGTAATAAGTGTTTTGTTATGCCTTATGATTATTATGAAATTATTAATTTATATGAAAAATGGTGGAACCATTTCTTGATTCTGAGACAATTTGACTAGTTTCTTGACTCACTTTACAGACCGGTAACTGAGGGCACGCGGACCGGCACCGGTACGCGGACCACCAGTTTGGGAAGCACTGATATCGAGTATGCATGTTGTTGATTGGCCTAATTAAGTTGTAATTATTTAAAATAATCGGACAATCTATCTGGCCAATGGCAATGTTGAGAATGTTGACAAAACAGGTGTAACGGAAATTATATCAAATACCGGATCATTAGGCTACGTGTAGTGATGTGAAATGATTTTACCGCTAAAAAATACGGATTTTTTACCGGTAAAATTCCGCATTCTATTTTACCGTGGTAAAAAATGGTACTATATGATTATTATGCTCAATGCTTCAAAGTTTTATATCCTTACACTTATTTAAATATTAGAATGAACATTATAAGTACTAATAACAATATTCACTTATAGTTTTTAGTGTCAGGTTCATTCACAAGATTGTAGCCCCAACTGATCATAAGTTTGGTGTTGCACAGATAGGCCCTATGCACTTTGCTCTGTAAAATGTTCTTTCTTTCTGTCCATGGACTCACCACTCACCACCCGATGGTGTCGATCACATATCTCACTGTCTTTCTCCAAAGGTTTAGATCTTGAACCACCAGACTTATCTTTTCACATCAATGCCGGACATCCTCAAGCCATTTTATGTTTGGTCTATTTCTTTAATCATCTGTGCCATCGATCATTCAGAACATGACCTGTTTAATTGAGATTCCTTTCCATTATTTGTTGTATGGTGTTTTTGGAAACAACGTATGTATCTGTATTTAGCAATTCGGTAGGACTACTAAGGCATTTCAGTATTTGTCTGTAACTGGCAAAATAATGGATAAACACAGTTTGGAACATAACATCACTTAAAACATTTTTACCTTTTGTTTACCATATTTTATTATTCTTTCCTTTTAGCTTTGGAGTGGTTATATGGGAGATGCTATCTGGAGATATTCCGCACAAAGGACTCGAACCAACAACAATTATTGTAAAATCACAAGCTGGAACACTGGAAAAATTACCTCTAAAAAATTCATTTCCAGAAGATTATAAGTTAATTCTTAAAAGTAAGTTCAAATATGCAATGCGTCCATTTTGATTGTTTAAATAAATGAGAAATGTTTGGTCGATTCTAGGACATTTCGGAGAGAACAATTGTGAGCCGGATAATTTGGAGCGCCTTATTCGGAGCGACCAGGAATTATTCTCAGCAATCCGACTCCTTTTTAAGCAAGAATTATTTGATTCAATCCAGCTTCTATTTACGCAACAATTTCTTTCATCAATCCAATTTCTATTTAACCACGAACTTTTTATCAATCTAACTTCTATTTACGCAAGAATTATTTTCATCAATCCAATTTCTATTGAAGCACAAAAATTCATCGACCCAGTTTCTATTAAAGGGAGCATTGCAATGGGCGAATAATTTAGAACGGAAAACGATAAATTGCCAACACTTCTATTCTATTAACATTCAAGTTCGCGTGATCTCATATTCCCGCGGCAGGATGCTACTGCTTCACAGGATCTGGAAGATCAGAGAACGATTTGTTTGGTCCCACTAAATAAATACTAAATAAATATCTGTTAGCGGTAAGTACCCCGCACCATATTATCCGCTCCGAATTGTCCGATTCTGAATTGCACGGTTATCTTTTTGCTTACCTGCATTAGAGAACCAAGCATTCTTTTAGACACCACTCTCAATGGATGTATGCCTAGGTGTATGTCTGTCGATCTGTCTGCGTGTCTGTGTGCTTATCTGTGTCCGTCTGCCTGTTTACCCATTACTGCTGCAATGGTTTTATTACAAAGTATTTAATCTCTCTTTGGTCCTAGCTAAAATCAAAACTGTGCTTGTCAATCAAGATTTTTCAGTTGTGGTTGGTGGGAGTTCAAAATTGTTTTCGAATAATATTATAAGTCCAAATTTGAAACCTTTTCTCTATTGAACAGGGAAGCAATGCAAACATTCAGGCACAGAGGTATAATATTATGCACATACTTGGATGTGTTAGTTTTGGCTCTAGCTAAAGAGTTCCAAACTCTCTGAAGCTTCAGCATGATTGACTTATTGATACCAGTGAGAAGTGAGTTACAATATTCACTGCGAAGTATAACCTTGCGCATTATGTGCTTCTCTGCACGGTTCACCCTACAAGAGACTCTATATAAATGTTTCAATTTAATACGAAACAACATGGTGATAGGAGAGTTTAGCCACACATACACATTTGTTATGCATGGAAATATAATTGAATTTCATAAAGAATTAGATTCTTTCGTTCTTGTAGGTTTAGAAAATAAATCAGAACTTGAAATGAAGACATAAGTTAGACCTTAACTCATTATAATAATATTTAGGATGCTGGAAGTCAAACTGGAAGAAAAGACTTACGTTCCGAGAGATATTTTGCGTCCTACAGCTTATGGGTATGTGAAAGTTTCGCTAAATTGGCAGCATAATATCTTATAGTTTATATTTATAATATTTATAAACGAACAGAAATCTATGTCTGTCGTATTAATACGCAGCAGCCAGCGAAATTCGCATTGGAAGCACGAGGAGGGGAATGGATGGAGGGTGGGAGGGAGGGAGGGAGGGAGGGAGGGAGGCTGTTTAAACAATCATATGACTGTGATTGATTTGTTGAACTCATGTACAGCGCCCGTTCCTTCGGCCTCGGCGGTGCTACGGCGCTATAGAAATCTTATTATTACTATTATTATTATTATTAATATTATTATTAATATTATTATTATTATTATTATTATTATTATTATTATTATTATATTATTATTATTATTATTACTAAGGGAGTGAAACAGAGAAGAGGGGAGCGAGATGGGATTGCGAGGGGCTGCTTTTCAGTCGAAAACACATTTAACATTTTTTAACCGTCCTAGGACAAACAGTCTCTACGCTAATATATATATATATATATATATATATATATATATATATATATATATATATATATATATATATATATATATATATATATAATATACCAATATATATATAGGTAGCCTATATTTCACAACAGGAGTTAAATTCATAAATAGAAATAGAGAAAAAGAAAGTTATGCAAAATTAAAAACATTTCTTACACAAATATCTTACTAGCAGTCCTGAAGCATACTTAATATTGAGCAGAGCTTAAATTTTAAGATTTGGCCTAATTTTTTATTTTAGTTTTTTAACTATATGTAAAACATACAACTTTTGTTCCTAAATATTTACAACTCCGTTATTTAAATAAATACACCGTACAATACACCGCCACTGTTTATAATGAGTGATTAATTAGTATTAAGTGTGCATTAAATTATTACACAGCAACCTAAATTATTATGACGATAAATCATCCACCTGTGCCATTAAATTAATTCATTTTAATAGAAAAATAAAGTAACGGAGTTGCAGTAACGGAGTTGTAAAATATTTATAATTAGTTCTCCACGCTGACCAGACGAGTTAAGATACAAAAAATAATTAGTTTATAGTGGCCAGTTTCAATATTATGTTTGAAAGAAAAAATAATAGTGCAATTATTACAGTCACGGAGTTGTAAATATTTTTTTTATTCAGTTACATTACCGGATAAATTTTCGAAAATTGTCAACAGAAACAAACATCCATATTGATATCTTGTTGGTAGAATCAATGCAGAAATGTTCCCTGCTATCGAAGATGTCAATTCAAAAACCGAGAGTTTTCAATTTATTCCACAGATGACAGAAACCCATTCGTAACAGTGTTGTAACCAAAATTTGAAGACAGAGGGCTTTATTTATGTTTTAATCATTTAGTTCGTTAATAAGTTAACGAAAACCTTATAAAGCAATGGATATAGCCTAATTATGTAAGTTAATGATCTAATAAATTATAAAACATCAGTTCAGCGTTTCAACTGTTACCCTAGCGTTACGTTAAATTGACTCACCATTAGAAAGAACAATGTAATTTCGGGTAAAAATTGAACTTTCTAATTTGTTTCACATATTAATGATCTAAATAATTTAATAGAAATAATGTTTTTATAACTAATTCATACCCTACAATGTAGGCCTATCCAAAAATTATAAATTATAATTTTACTCTTTGTGTAAGCCGTCCAAAGGAGATGATGAAATTTTTTATAATTTCCTCCTGTTGTGAAATATACCCATATTTGTTTTTCACGTCCGATTTTCTTTAGTCTCTTAGGTTTTTCGACTTTTACACTAGTAGTCAATAATAACGTGGCAACCTTTAATTTTCATAATAAAACTAGGCAGCTATCCAAATTATTTTATTAATACATCTGTACATAATACATTCATATCTGAACCTTCGCTTGAGCTTTTCAACACTCATTCATTGACTCGCAGATCCCACAAAGTAGGCTAGGCTTCATATTATTATACTTCTCAATTATTAGCAACACTGACTTTTCTTTGCAGTTAAAGGGAGAGAAGTTACTGAAATGCTGAAATTCAAAGGCAATATATTAGAGGAATACTTTCGAGAGATGGAAAAAGGTTCTTCAATTGGTAAAGAGATATTAATAGAAATATTTATCACAGTTATTGTGGCGACCCGCCCGTCACCTGGGCTTCGGTCGGGCAGTTGTGGAAAAATCACTTCTTTATTAAAATCCCGAATCAGGTTTCGAACCGTAGACATGTCACCAGTTATGCTACCGATTTCTCCAGTAAAAGAACAAGAAACACCAAGGCCCTTTTTTCGCAATCTAGCACTGCTGCGCAAACTCTTATCGGATGGCGCTACACAAGCACAATAAAGGAGTCTACATCACTATTTACCAGGGTACCCTGGACATGAGCTGTAGCCGCGTCTTCTGCTGTGGGCAAACCAATACCTCGCAGGGCATCTGGGTCCTTCTTCCCCACAACTGCTCTTTCGATTGGGTTTCTACGCATTGTAACTTACTTACTAATAATTATCTTTAAAATGTCGGACTTTTCTTGTTGACTCCTTATTACTACGTCTAGAGCTGTACGCATATCTAAAGATTCATTTGATGAAACCATTTCTTGCTCCATTTTAGTATTTAATTATAATTATTAAAAGCCGTAAATCCATATATCAATTATGTAGTGCCAGTAGTTCGGTGCAATGTCAATAATGAATGTACATCAATGTCCGATCATTGAAATCAATCAGCGATAATCAATTACTGCATGTCATTAGACTACTTATTTAGCGCCAGAATTATACAATGTCTAATTATGAGCTATAATAACTTTGAATTTCTTACATTCTACAGAACCACCACTGCCATTATTCACATCCGAAGGCACAGACGATCGTGCAAATGTTCGTCGCACATCGCGCAGAGCAACGGGCGTCGAACCAACAACTTCAGGTTAGTGCGCTGTTGTTCTTTTCCATTCGACTCGCTTCCTACGTGGCACTCCACCACACCGGGCGTCACTTTTTCGCGCCAAAACGAGAGCCGGGTTTCCTCACTAGCTGACGACGACCGTCTCCCAGCACAAATAGACCTCAAATGTAGGCGAGCTAGAAATCGACTGAGAGCGATAGTAGTAGGCTAATCTAAAGACCGTTTTGGATGACAAATTTAGCCACGCCCACTTTATGACGTCATCGTAGGTCAAAGGTCAAACGACTACCTCGGCTAAAAACAGACATCCATTAAATTTGGTCAAGGGTTACTCTTCTTGGGTGGAGCGTGCGTGTGCCTACCCCCCTTTCTTCTTTCGCCCCTCACTGCTCATTAAAGCTCTTTGAATATTCATTATTTGCAAGTTCACAAGTCTATTTGGCTCCTTCACATTTAGGCACGCTGCCAATTTTTATATGCACAAGCTCACAATTCTTTCAGGCAATACCATCGTTTCACATAAGCAAGCACTCAATTTTTACTCCATGGCATTCATCTAGCGCCAATACACATCATCCATCTTTGCTCAAGCATTGCAAGGCGCCTTTTTGCAATGTTTCTTAGTACAATCAATGTGCCAATACTTTAGGCGTTTATACTTGCGACCAATGACTGTACAAGCCATTGAATTATAAAATTATCGAATAAGGGAAGTAGGGTTTGACGTCACACACTCTCAGCGATATGCTCTAGTAGCCACATCGAATTATAAAGAAATGGTGTGAGTTAGGTTTCGCTTATTTGTAACTCGACTAATTTGACTACCATTATTGCATGACAATGCTTTTCGCTTCAGTTTGTGCGTCTTTGTGTCTGTATGTGTGTCTTTGTGTGCCTGGATGTTTGTGCGTTTGACTGTATGAGTGTCTTTGTGTATGAGTGTCTTTGTGTGTTTGGCAGTTTGTGTGTTTAGGTATCTTTGTGTATGAGTGTCTTTGTGAGCTTAGCTGTTTGTGTTTAGCTGTTTGTGTGTTTGTGCGTTTGTGTCTTTTACTGTTTGTGTCTTTGTGTGTCTTTGTGTGCTTGGATGTTTGTGCGTTTGAGTGTATGGGTGTCTTTGTGTGTTTGTGTGTTTGGCAGTTTGCGTGTTTAGCTGTCTTTGTGTATGAGTGTCTTTGTGAGTTTAGCTGTTTGTGCGTGTATGAGTGTGTTTGTGGGTATGAGTGCGCTTGGCAGTTTGTGTGTTTAGCTGTTTGTGTGTTTGTGCGTTTGTGTCTTTGGCTGTTTGTGTCTTTGTGTGTCTTTGTGTGCTTGGATGTTTGGCTGTGTGTTTAGCTGTTTGTGTGTTTGTATGCTTGGGTGTTTGAGTGTTTGTGCGTTTGTGCCTTTGTGTCTTTGTGTGTATGAGTGTGTTCGTGTGTTTGGCTGTTTGAGTGTTTAGCTGTTTGTGTGTGAGTGCGTCTGGCAGTTTGTGTGTTTGTGCGTTTGTGTGTTTGAGTGTATGAGTGTGTTTGTGTGTTTGTGTGTTTTGGCGTTTTGTGGATATGCGTGTGTTTGTGTGTTTGACTGTTTGTGTGTTTGGCTGTTTGTGTGTTGGTGTGTTTTGGCGTTTTGTGGATATGCGTGTGTTTGTGTGTTTGACTGTTTGTGTGTTTGGCTGTTTGTGTGTATGAGTGTCTTTATGTGTATAAGTGTGTTTGTGTGTATGGGTGTGTTTGTGCATTTGTGTGTTTGACTGTTTGTGTGTATGAGTGTGTATGGCAGTGTTTGTGTGTTTGGCTGTTTGTGTGTTTGGCTGTTTGTGTGTTTGGCTGTTTGTGTGTATGAGTGTGTGTTTGGATGTTTGTGCGTTTGTGTCTTTATGTGTTTGGGTTTTTGTGTGTTTATGGAGACTTAATATGAAGCCATGCTCATTCTTCAAGGTATGGCGAAGCAAGAGTCATTTACCGAAGGTGAGTGAGAAAGAGGCGAGATGCTAGGAAGCAGAGTGCTTTAGAGAGACAGAGAGAGGCTAAGACGCCGAGAGGTGTAGAGAGGTAGAGAGAGAGAGGGAGAGAGAGAGAGAGATGTAGAGAGGCGTTTTGCAAAATGTAAACGTACAAATGTTAGAATGTGAGGGTTTACGTAAGTGAAGTCCAATTTTCTGGAGCATTTGGAGACGACTTAAGTTGAGCGTATACTTTTTCATATGACTATTTCTAGCGTGAAATCAGTCTGAATTGGAAGAAGGTACGCATCAAACCACATGTCTTTGATGTAGCAAAGACATGGATATGCTTAGACTCGGAACCCGTATCTAGCCGTTGGGAGGCTGGCGCTCTCTCGACTTATATTTTAGAAGTATAGACATTTCTCCATGTAGAAATGGAGGTAGAGAGTGGTGGTGAGGCAATGCGACTAAGAAGCACAGCAGCAGAAAGATAGAGAGAGAGGGAGAGAGAGAGATGGAGCGAAGAATTTTGAGAGAGGACCATGGTGAGTGGGAGGTGGCGAGAGTGGTAGAGAGAGAGACAAACTCTCAGTATTTTCTCAATTTTAATCAACTCGAATAAGAGCCGAATCTTTATTTTCACCTGGCGAGAAGTGCATTAACTAGTTTTTGGGGAGAGACACGTAAAATAATGGTGTTTAACCGACGAATTTTTAGTAAAGTTTAGCAGAAGAGAGATAATGAGAAACCAAAATCTGTAAAGACGTAAGGCCTTTTCAGATCCCTGCGAACTTTACAAAACTTTTGAAACTGATGTCGTTGCTAACCTTTTGTCAAACAGTTATAAACTTTGTGGAATTTTTTGCTAAAACCATTCACAAAACCTAAATCTCCGTGAAACATTTTGATTCAGGTGTATTTGCAAAGCTTTCGTGAAGGAAGGAATTAAAACTTTGAGACGGTAGTAATCTATGCCCAGGTTTGCGTTCTTTCATAATCTTGAGAACTAGAAACACACGGAATTGCACAAGTATAATTTTAAGGCATCTTACCTAAAATTATGGCCGTACATGGGGTATAGTTGCGTGTGAGAGCGTCCTACATTGAGAAATTGGTGCACATATGGTTCAATGCCAAAGCGACACACAAAGACACAAACAGCCAAAGACACAAACGCACAAACACACAAACAGCTAAACACACAAACTGCCAAGCGCACTCATACCCACAAACACACTCATACACGCACAAACAGCTAAACTCACAAAGACACTCATACACAAAGACAGCTAAACACGCAAACTGCCAAACACACAAACACACAAAGACACCCATACACTCAAACGCACAAACATCCAAGCACACAAAGACACACAAAGACACAAACAGTCAAAGACACAAACGCACAAACACAAACAGCTAAACACAAACAGCTAAGCTCACAAAGACACTCATACACAAAGATACCTAAACACACAAACTGCCAAACACACAAAGACACTCATACACAAAGACACTCATACAGTCAAACGCACAAACATCCAGGCACACAAAGACACACATACAGACACAAAGACGCACAAACTGAAGCGAAAAGCATTGTCATGCAATAATGGTAGTCAAAGTAGTCGAGTTACATATAAGCGAAACCTAACTCACACCATTTCTTTATAATTCGATGTGGCTACTAGAGCAGTGGTTCCCAAACCGTGGCCCGCGGGCCAAAAGTGGCCCGCCAATCCTTTGAATGTGGCCCGCGACAGTCACTCACAAATTTTGAAAAAAAATTAAATTACCTTGTTTTCTTGATTTTCGATTTAAGTTAAGTTAAGTTCTTTTTTCTATTATTTTGTTTTAATCTTAGTTCACTTTTCGTCAAGCTCTATGCAGCGTATTTACACTTCCGTTGAAAAAGACGTGTTTTTCATTCTTGATTATTGACAATTTCATTTTAATATTTTAAATTTAAACTTTAAATGAAATATTTTAAGTTTGGGTTAAAAAGGATGAGTTCAAATTTAAGTGACAGGATGAAACGAAAACTTGAGGAAAGCACGAACCTCTCTTGTCGGCAATTCAATGACGATTGAGCTTCCTGTTCTGCCATCTGCCGACGATATGATAGCATTCTGGCGTATACTGCCAGCAAATGAATTCGAACATTTGCGGTCGTTTGCTCAACGTTACATATGCCGTTTTGGGAGCACGTACAGATGTGAACAATCATTTTCAGCGATGAAACTTATAAAAACAAAAATCGAGCGCGCCTCACTGACTCAAATTTGAATGTATTGATGATACTTGCCACTACGAACCTACAACCAGACATTGATAAACTAGCTTCTAATCTGCAGTCACATAAATCTCATTAAAACTGATTCATCTTCAATAAATACCTTGGAAAAATTAAAATAATAAATATTCAGAATTAAAATGAATGCATTGCTGGAACTTCTGCATTTAAAATTTAATTAACACAAATTTGAGATTTGATTTCAATTTTACCGATATTAACAATTTTGCATTTTGAAATTTAACAATGTTCAAACGATATCTTCGATAGCTCGGCCTCTAGGGGTGACTTCATAGTTCCGCATGCTCGTACTGCTACTAGACAGCGTCGGGCTTTCTCGATCGTTGGTCCTTCCTTCTGGAATAGCCTCCCCTCTGACCTTCGTTCTCTCCCGCGAGACCTCTCTGATTCTTTCTATAGACTGCTTAAGACCTTCCTCTTTGACCGGGCCTGGGTCGGGAGCGCCTCTGAGTAGTTATCTTGAAGGGGCGCTATATAAATTTCATAGATAGATAGATCTTCAATTATTGCCTTATCTGATATGAAAGTTTCTGAGTTGCTCTTGCACCAAGCAGTATGCAACTATGCGTCTTATTATACTTCCGCTGAAAAACGGGTGTTTTATCTTGCATTGTTGTAAATTATTGGCAATGACAATATGCCAAAAACATGTTCCATTCGATGTCAGATGTTACCAAATGCTGCGCATGGGGAAACTTACGACGCTTCCCCAGAGACCACTATTTGCTGGCGTTCCAGCGCACGCATTCGTCCACAATGAAAGCAACTGAGGACGGCTCCTCAGATCTCTGTGGCCCGCCATGATATTTTAAAAGTAAGACTTTGCCCTCCATCAAAAGAGCTTGGGAACCACTGCGCTAGATGAATGCCATGGAGTAAAAATTGAGTGCTTGCTTATGTGAAACGATGGTATTGCCTGAAAGAATTGTGAGCTTGTGCATATAAAAATTGGCAGCGTGCCTAAATGTGAAGGAGCCAAATAGACTTGTGAACTTGCAAATAATGAATATTCAAAGAGCTTTAATGAGCAGTGAAGGGCGAAAGAAGAAAGGGGGGTAGGCACACGCACGCTCCACCCAAGAATAGTAAATTTAATGGATGTCTGTTTTTGGCCGAGGTAGTCGTTTGACCTTTGACCTACGATGACGTCATATAGTGGGTGTGGCTAAATTTGTCATCCAAAACGGTCTTTAGAATTGTCATCCAAAACGGTCTTTAGATTACCACTAGCGATGTAGGCCTATGCGGGCGACGCTTCCTTTTATAGGTTTATGTTCCGCCAAAGATTGCCGCGCTTGACCGACCAATCAAGTCGCCGGTTGTTGGCGCGTAGTTAATAGAGAGTGACGCGGGGAGACAATCTCGTCCCAATCCCGCCCCGCAACAATTGTCTTCCCATCTCCGCCCCATTTCCGCATGGTTCGTCCCCATCACCGCCTCATCCCTGCAGGTTTTCTCCCCATTCGCACCCCATCCCCGCAGGACGGCATCGCATTTCCCGTAAAAAGTTTTCACCCATTGAAATTTTTAGCTTACAAAGCTATTTGTACTGATGATTGTATTAAGTTAATAAAAAATACGCACAAAACAGATTATCTTATCGACAGTTAGCACTAACCAAGTCCTGACTATATCTGACTAGTAGGCTTCGGGAAATAATAAATCTCCTTTTCAGTTCTGAAGTTCTTAGCATTAACGTGGACTGATTTGAGATTGTACTTGTAGCTCTAAGAATGACATGTGACCATCAAGTTAAAATTAATTCATCAACATAGACAAGCTGATAATACGTGCAGTTGAAACAAATTCAATCACGTTTTTTAAGTTTATTTATAAATAATTCCGTAAACAGGAACTACAATTTTAATGTGCCCGTAGCGCCAAAAAGTGAATGGAAGTGAAACTGGAATTTTAAGCTAAGTAAGTAAGTAGCTGTAACTAAGGAAGTAAGTTCCTTCATACTATATAGTTTATTTATTCATTCATTCATTCATTCATTCATTCACAGAAATTAACTAGCGCCCCTGCAAGTTATCCTACTCAGAGCTCCAACCCAGCTCTGGCGATAAAGAACAGTTTTCAAATTCTTGTAAAAGGTGTATGCAGAGTCTCCAGTTAGAAGAACACGGAGATCTGAAGGAAGATTATTCCACATGGTCGACCCAACCACTGTATATATGCTGTATAAACTTTATAAATATAATAGTTACCATTACCGCGGTTTAGCGCCGGTGTAACGAAATAGAGTATCCCCATACATGAGTATCCACCTTAGCGAAATGGAGTATTCGGTTGATTTTGCATTTTTCCCGGTTTCTAAGTGTATTCAGTCGTACCGTTTGCATTTATTCTACACGTAAAATATTTTAAGTTGCGTATCTTTAGTTTGTACGTCGACCTTAAATTAATTTAGGAGAGACCGTGGTTGAATGCAACAGGGGTTGGATGCAACGGGGGTTGGATGCAACGGGGGTTGATTGCAACACTATCGCTAGTTAAGCGTTAGATAATAGCTGAGTAAAATCAAATCACCTACCTTGTAAAGAATATATTTTAGGTCAACGTAACTTAATTTCTTGGCTGGCAGTTGACTAGAACTACCGTTAAAAAAATTATTTTCGGACATCAAAAGTAAATTTGGCGATTTCGTGCTTTTTCGTAATGTAGCTCAATGTTTTGAAGCAATTTTTGTGTTGTTTGGTGCCATAAGTTGGACAAGGAATTGGGCTTGAAAATGCATTAATTTAGTCATTTTATTAAAATCAACGCTGTCGATAAATTTTTTATATATAACAATGTCTATGCATTGCTTCGGGGTTGGTTGCAACATTTTAATCGGGGTTGGTTGCAACAGCATGCAACCAACCCCATGCATTTATTTCAATTAACCGTGTTCAATATAGGCCGGCTCGTCACAATTAGGGCAATCACAGACACTTGAATAAACTTTTAAGCAGCATTAGAGGGAGGGACTCGCCGGCAGAACAGTTACAGCTTCTAAAAAAACAAAAAACCGTACCAGAAGCAACAGAATCCTAGATAAGTCCTAGTGAATCAAAGAGAGTGACTAAGCCTCAGTCCACGGTCAGTCAACCAGTGCCTAGTCAGTCGTCGAGCGTCACCAATCAACCGGTTCATAGCCAGTTGTCGTGCGTCACCAGATCAACCGGTGCCTAGTCAGTCGTCGAGCCGAATAGATTGTACAAACAAATGAAAAGCAAAACACAACATACCATCATGTAAAAGTCGAATTTGAGATAAGACAGACAGTGAGGAATCTGACAGTGCATGATAGAAATGATTACGATGATGGAAAACGTTTTTATGTAGGTCTACGAGATGGGTCATCTGATAATGTCGATTATCTTGATGGAACACGGTCTGTGGAAGATGATTACTCTGTACGTCATGATAGTTTAAAACAAGGTGATTACGTGATGGTCAAACTTCAAGGACTTAAAATAAAGCTCATTTTGTGGCTCGTATGACCGACAATTCATCTTCGGATGATTTAGAAACGGAGGTCACATATTTTGCCACAAAATCGACTAGGCGTTCATTTGATGATAAAGAAACTGTTCGATTTGTAATTCCAGAAATTTCAAGAACATATCGGGTTCCAATAGAGGCTAATAATGAAGTAACTGCCTAGTCCGTTAGTAATGGCACTAAGCGAGTCAGTGCGCAGATAACATTCCCATTTTCCTTTTCTTGTTAAAATTTGAAAGCTCGAAAAGCTCTACAATTTTTAATGACATCTTGAACATTATAAGCCTAAATAGGTAGAAGTAGCCTGTTATTGGATCTGAAGGCCTATCGAGTATATATATCGGACATTTTACAAAACGATTATTGCAGCAAAACAGTTGATATCTTGATTGATGCTTTTGATTAGATTTAATTTTGATTTGGTTGCAACCAACCCCGGGCCGGGGTTGGTCGCAACGCTTTGAACCCCTCTGTTCAGTTAGCTAAGCTGCTATTGTGGTTACATCTTTGGTCACTGAGATCGTCACTATAGCCTGTTTTGGTGCTGATATATAAAGGATATATATATGTGGGCTAAAATGGTTGTAGGTTGTTCCCAAAATCAAAAAAATGGCACACGAAAATATGAAAATTGTTGCAACAACCTCGGTCTCCCTACTTCGTTTTTGGTTATTTTGACTGGATTTTCGTCGAGGCCATCGTGATGCGTATGACGATGGAGGATAGAATGGTTTATCCCTCCGGATACTCAAAACCGGTTTATTCCATCCGGAGGATAAATTCATACATCCGCCGGATAATCTTAGGACGGATACTCTATCTCGTGATACCGGCTCATGCCCATTACCGCGGTATTACGGAATTGTTGTCCCCATTACCTCAAGAAATTGCCGCGGTCACCTCGGTTTCACCGCGGGGAAATTTCCCATTTAATTCTCTAATAGTTAATCAACTAGCATCGATCTATAATATTATTGCCGCCAATTGCTTTGTTGGCCAAAAGCAGAGCTCAAGGCGCCAAACTGTGCCATGGTTCGGTACATTATCAAGTTACTTCGAACAAAATATTGCTAAAACACTCGATAAATTTTAACTTATTTTATAGTGTGCCTGTGGTTTGACTGAGAATACACAGATTGCATGAAAAAACCCATTGCGGTACGGCTACAAGAAATACAAAGAAGACCGTGTGGCCCTAAATGAATAATTCAAAGAAAGCCTACACGGTTGGGTGCTCCTCAGTGTTTTAGTTGTCAAAAAACAACTGGGGGTCAAAAATTTGTAGATTACCAAAGTACACGAACACAGGTCTAAATTAAATTTTAATGTTGTTAATATTATGCATCTGATGACTCATGAGATATCTTAGTTTATTCTATAAATCTATCTAGGCGAAAAAACAAACAAATTGCATAACCACATGGACCAAACACCAGGTTTTTGTAAAGACCTAACCCCCAAACATATTTTCAGTTACTTAACTGAGGGGTTGGAAAAAGAACTAGGGGGGTTGAACCCCCCCCCCAACCCCCCGACAACTAAAACACTGGTGCTCCTGAATTTTAAAAGTTGAAAATTCATTACTCCCCGGGCATTTTCCCAAGCGTCTCATACAGATGAGTCTAAAAATCCAAATGTGAGGCTTTTACATGAAGATTAAGCCTTGCCACCAGCACGATGAAGTTTTAACAATAATCGCTATTTTTCGGTAGAAAACACAAATTGCGGGTATTTAAATTATAATGAAAAAACTAGTATGTTTTCATATTTATTGGTCAGAACATGAAAGGCTGCAAGTGCAAGTACAAGTATTGATGTATCATGCACGAGTACAAGTACTTAGGTACCAAGTACAAGTACGAGTACAAGTACTAAGATCTCAAGTAGTCTACACATGACTACTGCAAGAACAAGGATTCATTAACTTCCTTGACAAAGCGAATTGCCACATGCACTCATTTAGAATTTTGCTTTTTTGATAAATATAATGGATGTGAGCATCTTATCACTCACATTCGAATGAAACTGCTTTAATATTTAACTAAACACACGTTCAACAGGAGCGCTAGATGAAGGCACGCTCAAAACTCTAATCGCTGGTTCATATACATGTAGTTTGTCAAGAGGTTTTTCGCTGGATTTCCAAAAGTCCAAACAATTAACTTCATCGAAATCATCATGGCTTCTGATATTCAATCAGGTTGTCATCTGTGATGATAAAGTGCTCGGTTTCACCAAAGATCCTGTACAATATTATAGTGACCAAATTGCTTAGACTTTTTGATGCAGGGGGTCTGCACGACACTGCAGTTTCGGTTGGTGTATCCGTCTGCGTATATATCGTACCAAAATGGGACCTTTGTGTAGCACCTGCTCCAACACTGTCAAAGAAACTTGATTTGGTCCCGAACAAAGCTTGTGTCTCATACACATAGGACAGAATTATATCACTATATAGACAGTAAATGAGAACGTACTAGTTGTAGGCAGTTATTGACTAACGGAGCAACACAAAGAAAATGCATTAATTAACGTTTTAAAGTAGCACACAAAATATGATTTGAAAATGACTTTCTAAGTGGTCTGACTAACCGCTTTTTGAGGCAGATGACGGTGTTTCCTTAACAGAGCTATTTTCACCATCTCGCATACGCAGCGAAAGACTGTTCTCAGAGGGACATAGAACATAGAAGAACATAGAAAACTCACAATTTACACAAGTGAACCCCAATGCCATTCACTCATGAATTCCATATTATGAGCTATAGGAGTAGTGGTTTATTGTTAGCAGTCCCATAGTGCAATTCATGAAATGTATTACTTCGGTGAATAAGCTGGTTTCCCCATCGCGGCTTTCGTGTGGTGCTATGAAATTTCGACGACTTGTATTTGCATGACTAGACTTCAAATGATTTGTCAGTCACTACTCACCTCTCCGCATGGAGTCTTTGCAAGTGTTTTACAAAGTTTGATGCTGCGCCAGGTTTATATGAAATGAGTTTTCTCACTACAAAACTTGCACTTAGCAGAAATAACAGTTCCTTTATTATCGTTTCCAAACTTTGCCGCTCTAGGAATATTAGTATTTTATTATTAACGTGATAACCGTCCGTGGCCGGTATTTTTACAGGACAACCGCAAGAAATTCTTATCAAGATGCGGTCCATACAGAACTGCCAAAATGTCCAATGTCCAGATCGTAAGAATTAAAAAAGAAAACAGAAAGCTTACTAGTAAACTATCCGAGTATTTATATAAATGTCATTTGTGTCCAAGTACTTAGGTCTCAAGTGCTAGTACACGTACTTAGGTCTCCAGTACAAGTACAAGTACTTAAAAACTGTACTCAAGTTGCACTTGAGTATAAGTACAAGTACCAATACTACATCTTTGCATACAATAGTTCGCAAAAGGAGTTAATCATCATGAAAATAATTACGTTTTTCCTCCATTATATTGGCGATTTCAAGCAAATTCGCATATTTTCACATATTCTAACATTTTTGCGCCGGTGGCAAGGCTTAACCTTTTCAGTTGGTCTGAAAATTGGTACAGTTGAACAAAGTGATAAATGAAATGGGAAAATCGCCAGGGAGCAGTATTTTTGGAACTTTTGGAAATAGGCCTACATTATATTCTTGAGCACCCTACTACGCGGTGCATTTTCTCGCCACCAATATAATTTCCGTTCAAATCACCGAGATGCTTTAACCCTTTGGAGGTGAGGTGAAGCATTGTAACGTTTCAGGTGAGGTGGGGTATGACATACCCCAATACATATAATTACTTGCAAGTCGCAATATGTGGCTCCACACACCGAAATCAGCATTAAGGTGATTTTGCAACATATTGAGTTTGATACATCATGTGAAAGGTCTTGCATCAGGCTTCAAAGTGACACAAGAATTATTGCTCTAGCTTTATTCTAACTCAAGATATAAGGCAAAAAGTGATCCACATTAATTAATTAATTAGCTTAATTAACTTAATTAAAACAAAATAATAGGCGTATTAAAAGCATTAAAAATAGCTTTAAAACTCGGTTTCTAACAAAATATAAGCAATAACTATTTTCAACATATTTTTATATTAGATTCTGCAAAAAACCGAAAAACAAAAAAATGTGTTTTTGGCGTATTACTCTGTTGTGTAATTTCCGACATAATACCGATTTCGGTCTGGACCGCCACATATCAACTATAATATAAATTGTGAGCTAAACTACAGTTATGTAACCAATTGTCGGCTAAACTGGTGATTTTCAGGAACAAAATTTAGTTTTCAATCATAATATTGTTATGGCCAGCGTGGTGGCGCTCAAAATCAAGCGGCCCTTCGCAATGGCATCTTCGTGGCCCTCGAAACATGTAACATTTTGGGAACACGTGACAATGTCGTGACATAATACCCGTAATAATGGATCAATTTTGCATCGATGCAACACTATATGCAGTAATATCTTATAATCGCACATTTTTTCGGCACTGTGCCGTTACTTTTTAAATTCCTTAAAATCAATATGTATACGAAAAATTAAAATTTCACTTTAATATGCAAGAAATAAAAGAAAATGGGGTCCAGAGTACCTGAAAGTGTCCTAAAGTGTCCGTATTTCACATTCACTAAGGTAGACAAAAATAATCCAAGCTGGTTCTACGTTTTCCGTAGAAAAAGCAGCGTAGAATAGCCTTGGGGTGTATCATACCCCACCTCACCTCCAAAGGGTTAAGCAGCAGTGTCAGTAGTGACTGTAGTCTTTGGATGGTGCAGAAGCAGAATAAATATTAGATAATTATTTGCAAAACTTCGGTTCTCAATCTTGAGTGGAAAGGTGTAGAAGAGAACGAGCAAGTAAAAACGAGCGCAGGGAAAAATATCGCAAAGAAATTCAACAAACTATTACTAAAATAAAGTAAGTAAGTAAGTTAAATTAAGAATTAGAATTAACAATAATTCCGATTGTGAAGGGTTAATGATTTTGTAGTTTCCAGAGAAGCAGCTACTGAAAATAAAGACTTCACCACAAGTAAACAATTGAGTGTCCAAATGGGCCATGTGGTCCGTGACACAGTCCAAAGTCTAAGACAGTCCAGAGTCAAAGAAGCGGCTACTGAATATAAAGACTCCACCACAAGTAAACAATCGAATTTCCAATCGAACCGTGTTTCTAAGGAGACAGCTACTGAAAATAAAGACTTCACCACAAGTAAACAATCGAATTTCCAATTGGGCAATGTTTCGAAAGAGACAGCTACTGAAAATAAAGACCTCACCACAAGTAAACAAACCAGTTTCCCACTGGGCCGTGTTTCCATAAAAACAGCTACTGAAAATAAAGACTTCACCACAAGTAAACAATCGAATTTCCAATTGGGCAATGTTTCGAAAGAGACAGCTACTGAAAATAAAGACCTCACCACAAGTAAACAAACCAGTTTCCCACTGGGCCGTGTTTCCATAAAAACAGCTACTGAAAATAAAGACTTCACCCCAAATAAACAATCGAATTTCCAATTATTGGGCAATGTTTCGAAAGAGACACCTACTGAAAATAAAGACCTCACCACAAGTAAACAAACCAGTTTCCCACTGGGCCGTGTTTCCATAAAAACAGCTACTGAACATAAAGACTTCGCCACAAATAAACAATCGAATTTCCAATCAGGCCGTGTTTCTAAGGAATCAGCTACTCAAAATAAAGACTTCACCACAAGTAAACAATCGAGTGTCCAAATGGGCCATGTGGTCCGTGACACAGTCCAAAGTCTAAGACAGTCCAAAGTCAAAGAAGCGGATACTGAAAATAAGGACTTCACCACAAATAAACAATCGAATTTCCAATCAGGTCGTGTTTCTAAAGAAACAGCTACTGAAAATAAAGACCTCACCACAATTAAACAATCGAGCTTCCCACTGAGCCGTGTTTCTAAAGAGAAAGCTACTGAAAATAAAGACTTTACCACAAGTAAACAATCGAGTTACCCACTGGGCCGCGTTTCTAAAGAAACAGCTACTGAAAATAAAGACTCCACTGCAACTAAACAATCGAGTTTCCAAACGGGCCATGTGGTCCGTGACACAGTCCAAAGTCTAAGACAGTCCAAAGTCAAAGAAGCGGCTTCTGAAAATAAAGATTCCATCACAAGTACACAATCGAATTTCCAATCGAGCCGTGTTTCTAAAGAAACAGCTACTGAAAATAAAGACTCCACCGCAAGTAAACAATCGAGCTTCCAAGAGGGCCGTGTGGTCCGTGACACAGTTCAAAGTCTAAGACATCACGGGCAAGGTACATATTTGTTTCATCAGGAACATAATTTCTCTTCAAATCAACATGATGCTTTAAAAAATAGATTTCTAAATCTAACTACGTTGCAGTAATTTACTAGTGCAGCATACAAGAATAAAAACTACAGGTCTAATTCTAGCACTTTCTTGTGTAATGGAGTAGGATCTAGGTTAATTCACACTTCTAATATATGGTGCTCGTTTAAACTGGGCGAACAACACTGAAAAATCTAGTAGTCTTTATTAGAGCGAGACAAAAGCTCCCATTTTAAAACAAAAATGCATAAAAACAGTTTAGTCTAGGCAATCTAGATCAAATATACCTTCAACCTGCATGGGCATAATTGATTCAGAAGCTTTCTGAAGCAAGGTTATATACTTAATTCTCATTGCTGAATAACATATCCAAAAACCCACATTCATTCATTCATTCAGAGCATTTATATAGCGCCTCTTCAAGAAGCTACTCAGAAGCGCTCCCAGCCAAGCCACGACTAAAGAAAAAAGACTTGGGGACTTGTAGAACCCTGCCGGATGGCTCACAAGTAAAGAGCGGAGCTTAAGCCGGAGGTCATTCCAGATGGAAGATCCCACAACCGAAATAGCACGGCGCTGCTTAATAGCCAAGCGTGCCCGTGGAACTAGGCGCTCACCCCTCGTCGTAGAACGAAGCGCCCGACACGCTGCAGCGTCGAACACTGGGCGGCAAAGATCACGCAAGTAAGAGGGAGCACAGCCAAGAACGCAGCGAGAAACTAGAGCAGCAATGCGGTATGAGATCCGCTGAGAGATAGGCAGCCAGTGCAACACAGAATCCAACCACGGCATAACCTCCTCCTCCCCCCGCTCCCTAGAAATGCATTTTAACCAAGATTAAACATTATCAAGGCCAAGGAATCGATTTATCGTAATGGCAATAGTGTCGGAATGTTAGGCCTACTAACTGACAATGGCCGCAAAACACAAAAATGTGTATATATATATATATATCAGGGCAGAGGTAATAATCATCACCACCACCACCGTCGTTTGTTTTTTTCGATTTCAAATAATTTAGCTTAATTCGGCAGCAAAAAATCATTTATTAGTATACGAATTGTCGATCTCACAATAAGAATTTGAACAATTTTTAAACGTTTTTAGGAAATGTTTTTTATTTCAGATGAACTGCCAGAGAAATATAGATGGGATCCAGTTTTAGTTCAGACGATCATAACAAAAGCAACAGAAGAGAGAAAGAAAGAAATCCGTGGAATAGCGATCTTAGACAAAGAATTCTTTGTTGTGAGTGGAATGAGTTCAGAAGTTGAAGTTTACGATTCGATTAAATTAAGTTTCAGTCGTCGATGGAATCTGAAGGAATTGCTTGATCCAATGGACATAGCATCCTGCAACAGAAATAAATGTCTCTACATCTTCGATGGCAAAGGCATTGGTCAGGCGAATAAAATCTTGAGAGTTGGTCCAAGAGGAAACTTGATAAAGAATTGGTCAACAGGGTACGATTGGGGTCATGGTCTGTCTGTTACACATGAGTCGAATGTAATTTTATCTGTTTCTGACAGATGTAAATTAAATGAATATTCGCCAGATGGGAAATTGATCCGTACAATAAATCTATCATCAAACGCAGACATTCGTTTTCCGTGGCATGCTATAAAACTGACCAATGGTCATTTCGTGGTCAGTCATGGTGATACAAGTGATGATCTGCACAGAGTGTGCATAGTGGATGCAGGTGGAAAAATGATGAAGTCATACGGTGGAAAACCTGGACAAATGGATCATCCAGTCCATTTGGGTGTCGATGGAAATGGATTCGTGATGGTCGCTGTTCGCGACAGCCGTCGAGTTTTGTTATTGGATTCCCAGTTAGAACTTAAGAGAGAAATTCTCTCAAAAGAAAAGCACAAATTACGACGTCCAATGAGGATTCTTCCGGATGAGCCAAATGGTCGACTCTTTGTGGCTGACAGCGAATGGGGCCATGATGGACGGATTCTGATATTTAAGTTGTGATAAGTTAGTTAAGATATTTGATGGGACGAACGAGACGCTTTTTATCTAAGGTCTTTAAACGATTAAAAAATACTTTTCTTAGCAACTAGGTAAATGTTTACAAAATTTTCAGTATAACTAGATATCTTACTCTCACAATTTATCTTCGAGAATTTCTGATGACAATTCAAAGTAAATCGTGTCCCCCTAGGAACATTAAATGGAGTTACGTACCACGGAGAACATGTTTCGATGAATGAAAGTAATTCTGAATTTGCTTGATGTTTTGGTTTTCAGATTATAGAATTGGCATGTAAGATATTTTTAGTTGAAAGTTGCTCAGTAGTATGTAGGCCTAGGCCTAAGACACTTAAAGTGGGACGAGTTTATAGTTGTGGAAACGTAGTGTTTTTTGAATGAAAAGTCATATCGGAAGTAGTATTATTTGGAAAGTTCAAAATATTGAGCTGAAGCGAACGATCTACAAATGAAAGGCTACATGGTTGGCTATTTTAGATTACACATTTGATGAACTCTTATATTGGTCAAGTTTGTGCAGTGGGGTTAGAGATTGCCGTACTGAATTTGTTTAAGTTCTGCAATTTTATTCGATTTACGACACTGAAAGAATATTCAAGTTTACATAGCTGACTTTAGCTCAGACATAAGTAAAATATTTGGAACATGGCAAAGACTGCAACTTTGAACTGTGCCGCTGTACGCTATTCGCTAAAGTATGACCGACAAAAAAACGGATGCAAGCGGTTTTGACTGTCTAAGCAAGAGTTCCATTACCGCTTACCAGCTATGGTGTAACAAGTACGACCAGCATACGCAGTAGTAATGTAGTATGTAGTAATAGGTAGTGAGGGGAAGGGAGACTAGCCGCTCGCCCGACCGCCCGCCCGCCACTTCATACGTCGAGGATTGTAGGCATAGAGAGTCTTAGAGACCCACGAAACCTAATTTCTCCACTAGTCATGGCCATCAAAAAGCATTACCAACACACTTCTTCTTTTTGTTCTCTTCCTTGCTAGGCAGGTTCTTACGTCCAATTTCGCCATTCATCACGTTTTCTGGCTCTTTCCTTCAGTTTGCTGTGATCTTCCTCCAACATCTAGTCCAACAACATCATTCTCGGTCTTCCTCGTGTCTTCTTCCCTCAATTATAATTCTTAGAAGGGAGTCTCCCGTCATGATGTGGCCCATCCATTTTTCTTTGTCGGCTTCTTATTACCAACACACACATGTAAAAAATATAGCAAGACAAACGTGGAAAGAATATGTCGAGATGTCGCTTTTAGGATCGCCCATTTCGCATTAAAACAGTTCAAAATCACGTAAGAGTAAGATAACTAATTGCTAATTGTTATTTGAAAAGGAAAAACCTCCTGTTTTATGAATCTTAAAATTCAGAAAATGGAAGTCTTACTGTAGCCTAATATTTGTCCTAAAAGTAGTTATGGGCCAAAATAGAATTTAATCTTAGCTAAATACATTGTTAAACAAGGATGAAACTTCAGTAGAAACAAGACTTTAAAAGAAAATTAATCTTCTATCAGTGCTGTTGTTTTTCATCTTCATCTGCCTGCACTAATCTCTTGCTTCAACTAACCGGAATAATTTTATTCTATACGCTGTGCACCCAATTATTGTTTTGCCTGTTCGCTTATCCATGTACAGTACTGTCTCTCGGCCACGACATGCTTTCGTGTTGTTTTGACAATGTATTTATCATAGTTTCTAGGTCGTGATCTTTAATTCTAGACGTCTAGAGATCCAACCAGCGTCCACTTCGCTATTCTAATAGATTTGACCTTCTGCTTCCCCGTTCCAGAACTGCTACGGCTCAGTCTCGATCCTTTGCTTCAATTGGTCCCTCTCTTTGGAATGCGCCTTCTTCTTCAGCTCTCACTACAATTATTCTGTCGGGCAACCTCTCCTCCTCTTTCTCTTTTCCTAAAGGTGCTTCTTCTCTCGGAGTCTTGCGCACTAGGATCGTTCTTAATGGTTCATCCTACAAGGAGCGCTTTGTAAATGTTTAGATACAATACAATAGAAAGTCAAGCGCAGGGCACCAGCTTATTCACAAGCGCTGTGTCGAGTAAGAGGAGTTGTCCAAAGGGTAGTCCAAAGAAGGTCCGAGTTCGGTTGCCAGAGGATCAGAGTAGCTGCTATGGTGATAGGATTTTAGACTGGAATTGCTCTGGGATATTTAGCCAATGGAGTAATATGAGGACGGGAGTGATATGATGCTTGGGCTTTCTCGTGACAACTCGAGTTAGTGTGTTTTGGATAAGCGGTAGACGCTTTAGTTGACACGATGTCATAAGTTCCCACAAGGTCACACAAGTTCGTTGCGAGCGGCGTTTTCAACCATCTTCGGCTTGAAAAGACAACTCGCGCAGCACATTTCTAAGCAAGGCAATTTGACATGTACTTTACATGGTGATAAAAACAGCGTGCAGACAATAATGTCGCTTTCGATGAGCAATGAAAATCCGTCAACAGAGCCTTGAACTGAGCTGAACTGACTCAGCATTGCTGTTACATTTTCAGTCAACTTTAAGATCCTCCATAATGAAGGGAAGCTTACGATGTATTGATAAAGTACAAATCCTCCATCCTCTTACTTACTATTCGTAGTAATAATACTCTAATCTCTAAGTTATAGGAAAGTGTCTCGTTCTGAAATGAAGGTTTCTACTTAGATATTACCAAAATAACAGCTTCTCGCGCACAAAACATGCCATAATTTATTATGACAAGTAAGCTTAATAATAATAATAATAATAATAATAATAATAATAATAATAATAATAATTATTATTATTATTATTATTATTATTATTATTCTTGTTAACGATAACGATAACGAAAATGTTCGTTAACGAAAATAAAATGATTTCGTTAACGATAACTATAACTATAACTAAAAATATCATTAACTATAACTATAACTATAATATTATTATTATTATTATTATTATTATTATTATTATAATAATAATAATAATAATAATAATAATAATAATAATAATAATAATTATAATAATAATAAAGGGAAGCTTACGATGTATTGATAAAGTACAAATCCTCCATCCTCTTACTTACTATTCGTATTTAAGGAAAACAACTAAATGCACTGCTCTGCTGGAGGAATACGAATTTTTACCTCTGGCTTTCGAAACGCTTGACCCCATGGGCGTCGCCTGCATGTCCCTGATCACCGACATCGGGAGACTTTTAGCTCTTGTGTCAGGAGACCAACGCGAACCTACATACTTGCTCCAACGTATATCTCTAGCCATACAGCGCTTTAACGCTGTTGCAATCTGCGGCACCTTTGCCAGCCTTTTGCCCGAGCCCGAGGAGTTCTAACCGTTCCAGACTTTTAACATTTTAATTAATCTTTAAGTCCCTGAGGGATCATGTTTACCTCGGGGAAAAAAATAAAATTTAAAAATAAAAATAAAAATAAAATAATAATAATAATAATTTTATAATATTATTATTATTATTATTATTATTATTATTATTATTATTATTATTATTATTATTATTATTATTATTATTATTATTATTATTATTATTATTATTATTATTATTATTATTATTATTATTATTATTATTATTATTATTATTGCTTATTGAATAGGATCAGTTTTGCTAGGTGGATTATTTGCTTGGACAGATCGTGTCGACAATAGCTGCAATTTTTAAAAACATTCTTCTATCTTAGCCAATTGAAGGCTTTAGAATTATTGAACTATAGGTTAGAATAGCCTCAGTGTTTGATAACAATGCCTCTAATGCGATTGTCAAGGTATTTTAGCTTTTGAACTTGTCAGATTTATCCTCTAAGACACGTACATAGTTTCAATATCTTATAGACACATCACTGTCTAGGCATTTTATGATTGACAACAAACGCTTACATTGTGGTTTTTTTACGATACACCCAGCAACGTAAGAGTGCCTTGAAGCTCGTTGTCACGAACATTTGACTTGTCATCTGCGCATGACTTTTGAGATATTCTTCAAGGCATTGTGTTGATAACAGGATGCCAGCATATAGACCATATTTTTTATCTGAACTAGACGAGGCACAGTTAACGTTAGGGTTCAGTGTGATACTCTTAAATAGTGCGTAGGGACCCTGGGCAAGTCCTTCACTCGCAGTTGCTCATGCGCTTCGGCTTAGAATAATGTTATGTCTTGTACCAAAGACTTTAGAATCACCTGAGATAATCACGCTGAAAGATTTACCCAGCGGGAGGTCGTTCTCCTAACATAGGCACTACCATGTTAGGTACCTATGTTACCTGTTCTTGGATGCCAAGGTTGGATCGGGAGAGTTAATTTGTCAGTAAGACGGCGCCTAGCTGCAATATTATTGCAGAGCTCTTCTTAGCCAGTTAGGAGATTAACCATTTATTACGATGTGATTCACAAGCTAACCGATGAAAGCGTATTGACCCATATTTTCGATCAGTGGTGAAACATAATAATTATTAATTACTTCCACATAACAAATACCAGTAAGTCAAGTACGACGTAAATTAATAATGACCTCTCCTCTGGTCATTTTTCATTGAATTGAAGAGGGAAGATCCTTGACATTTCGCTGTCGATTATACTGTATTTATTCTGAAACTCTGCGCTTCAGCAAAAAATGCTTTTTATTTACCATATACATTTTACATTTCAGTCGAAAGGCGCTCAAAACAGCGCAGAGGACCAGGCTATACATGAAACTATAATAAGTCTCACTGTCCCTTTCTGTCCTTCTCTCTTGTTTCTGCCTGTCTCTGTCTCTTCTCTCTTCTCTGTCTCCCTGTCATTCTGGTTCTCTGTACCTCTCTATCTACTCTTCATTATATTCTATGCATTCATGCATGCAAACATACATACATCAATCATCAACTTACACGCATGCTTGCATGCAGACAGACAGATGGACAGACAAACACACAGACAGACCAATATGCTCATCGAATTGTATCGAATGTAATGTAAGTAGTCCTTTATATGCCTTCCAAGTAACTCTAGAAGGCTCTGTTCCTCAGCCCAAGTGACTGGCAATGTTATCTAACAGCTTATACTTGATGGCTTTCTCTCTGACTCTTTCTGTCTGTCTCTGTCTCTGTGTCTGTCTGGCTGTCTTACTCTCTACTCTCCATTATAGTTAGCCGTGTGGTCTATGCATTCATACATACATGCATACATACATCAAACATCAACATATATGCATGCATGCATGTATTCATGCTGAAAGAGAGACAGACAGACAGACAAATATGCTTATAAAATGGCACTGAATGTAACGTAGGAGGATATTTATGTAGCGTCTTCAGAGTGCCTCCCGAATAATTGAGACCGTGGTGCTATCCATCAGCCTAAACGAATGACAATGCTGTCTATCATCGTATGGGACCACACGATGAAAAATTGGTCATTAAATGATTGTTCTAATGAAACTCTGCTTTTTGTCTTTACACAGCCTCGTGTTTTTCTGAAACACACAATGTAGGCTATGTCGAACTTGCAATGCATATAATCAGAGTTTGCCAGTAACAGTCATTGTTGGACAACCTTCATATGACATTAACCCACATTTAATGAGCCTTGTCAAAGCGACAGTTACTGGACCATGATATCTTATCGGTATGGGACTTATGAGACTTTTGACTTCGGTCACTGATTGATTAGATCTTCTCGCATCATTGTTCTAGTGTTCTCTTTGTTTGGCATTCAGTGTCTGCTGCAAAGCGCAGGAAGTTGTCGTGTTTTATTGCAACCGAAAAGAAAAGATCCAAGACCTCGATTAAAAGTAAGAAACGATTTTATCGGAAACCGTAAAATTAAGTTCGTAATTTATAACGATGCACGACAGTGTCTAAAGCGCTAATTTTAAACTGAGCGTGAGGACCCGAAAGAGATTCCCACTTGAAGCGATCGATCGATCGATCTCCTTGGTCGCTCGTTTGGCAAGCGAGCGGTTAATCGCTAGACTAGATGAATGAGAGGCTTCAAGATGAACCTGGTGAAAGTCGATTATTTTATTTACTTAACTTACATTAGGCTACTTTTATTTACTTGCTTGCGCCTGTAAATGAAATTGTTTCATTTCTAGTTATTGTGCAGCTTCTATTAGCCTTGCTTTGCTTTATTCATTACAAAATATTGAAATCACTGATATTCACTGAGTTCAACTTATGTCTGGTAATACTGTGGTCTGTAGTCATTACTTATAGCAAAGAAGCGCACTAAAACTTATTACAGCTATGTTAGTAATAATAACGGAACTGAATTGAAAAGGGTCTACTAGATTAGTGAATTCATGAATTCAATCTGCCAGCTAAGGACGACCGCAATTTTATCCAAAGAATCACATATCGACAATCAGTAAAATCTGGCCCACAATAGCACGACCGCAATTCATCTTTAAGCCAAAAATGACGCTCTAAAGACATTTTCAGTTCAATTGTATGCCTAGTCCCTTTTCTGTTCCCTGTTGAGGTATGTCAAATGGTTTTCATATTAAGCGAATATATAAGAAAAATACTGTATTTGCAACTACATGTATACGAATAGCCCAAATGATACACAAAATACGTTGTACACGCAAGCTCCCGAGGTCGACCGCTCATCGCTCGCCTATTCAATCTAACGCGACCGATTTTCAAACCGCATACTTTTTTAAATGGGAAGCTCTGAGAACCGACTTATATGTGAGCGCTTAGAGAAAAACTTGTGATTACTGTTGAATATGCGTAAAATTTATAAGATAATCAGTGATCATAGAGTGATTGTAGGATAGGATTGAAAATAATAAGTCTTGTGGTCTTGTTACAGCTCGGGCAATAAATTATTAATATTAGTCTAATAAGCTTACACGACAGTTTTAATGATCGGTTACATCGTGCTACACATTGCAGGATTTTGCTTAAGGAATGAATTTGCTTTTAGTACCCTCTTAACCTTTATTTTGCCAACGTTCGATTTTTGAAACACAATGTGTAATGCTAAAAAGGATGATTCTACCTTGGCAAATTTATTATATTTACACATCAAACGAAAGAACTAAGAATGGAGGATGTAAAACAATGGCAATTTTCTGATTGACTTAATTTTTTTTTGCTATAATAGATGCATAATTTAGACGAATTTTGTGATTTTTCGACCAAAATTTTTAAAGAGTTTAAATAAATATTTTTTTCATAATTTAACAGTTGAGACCATTGTACTTTGTTGATTGATATCTATAGTCAGTGATAAAAATCAGAAGTACTTAAAAAGAAGCAGAACTCTAGATGATTAAAACCAGTTTTGAAGCATGTTCCAGTTTGGAACGTTGGTGCACTATCATTATTATTGCCATTTAATTATGAGGTGATTCTGTTTCCCTGTTCCTAATTTGCCACTCAGAGGAGTACGGAGCTGAAATGTCGCTCGGGGCGACGGACCAAAATGCCGCCCATGACATCTTAATTTTAAATCTGCTATTTTCTCTAAGAGATTGCAGTTTTCATGACGATTGTCGATCTTATTACACATAGGCCTACCGGGTGAGTCAACGACAATCGCAACTCATGCAATAAAATGCTTTAGTATCTAATAATTATTATAGATTTCAGTAAGTTGATAATGTAGGCTATAGTTAAAAATTATAATTAAAAATGCAGTGAAAAGTGATAAATCCAGGCAAGCTAGTCTATCAGCTGACTTTTATACGAGACATAAAACTCGAGACCGAGACCGAGACCGCGACAGTGGGTTCCGAGACCGAGACCGAGACAATGGGGTCCGAGACCGAGACCGAGACGAGACACAAGGTCCGAGACAGTTCAAGGCAATGCACATTGGACCCACATCCCGAAACAATTTTTCTCTCAATTTTTGAAGTCTAATACCAGCGACAAGTCACTGAAATCAGCCGATAACCTGAATTGTACAAACTATAAAAAATTAAATATTTTAGCCATTCTGAAATCTTCTAAATGATTCTAAAATTTAAACCAACAATGTTTCATATAATTATTAGCGACATAAGTCACATCACTTATGGGAACACATTGGGAACCTGGTTGGTTGCGCCTCTGGCGTGTAAACACTGGCCCTTCTCGGCGTTATAGTTTTCTTTCTCTATCGCCGTTGTTGGGCTGGGAGCGCCTCTGAGTAGGTTATCTTGGAGGGGCGCTATATAAGTCCTCTGAATGAATGAATGAATGAATGAATGAATTGAGAAAAAGTTCATTGAGAAACACTTCATTGAGAAACTAGATGTTTTCCAAGCGTTCCGCTTATGTTGGCTTTACACAAACGGCAAACGGCATGCCATTAATTTTGATTTTCGTTGATTTCCAATTGCGTGAATGCAAATTATACTATTTCAGGTTCTTTACATTTTAAGATATTTGGACTAAAGGTGCAAACTTAAACGTTAAAACTGCTTTTTCAATATGTCTTACTACCAGAAACACCGCTTTTTAAAACTTCCGGTCTGTTTAGCACTTCCGATTAACTAGTTATCCGTTCGGCCCAGGACAATTTTATAGAGCGATACTGTACAAAATTCAGAACAAAAGACAATTTTTACGAGAACTATGGAGACCGCTTCTACAAAAGAACAAGACTTTCGCTTCGACACAGTTTCCAAAAGTCAAGAAATGACCTCGAAGCCGAGACCGAGACCGAGACAGTGGGGCTCGAGACCGAGACATCAAAAAACCTATCTTGAGACGTCTCGAGACCGATACAGTGTCTCGAGACAATTCAAGTCTGCCTATAAGCTTCACTTAAATAAAATTTAACGGGTGACCATTTAAAACTAATCTGAACCCAAATGACTGCAAAAACTATCGGCCTATTTCTAACCTGTCTTTTCTTTCAAAAACCCTTGAACGTCTGGTTTCAATTCAGATTCTTCCTTACCTTGAGTCTTCAGGCCTTCTCCCCTCACACCAATCTGGTTTCAGGGCGTTCCACTCAACTGAAATAGCCCTGCGCTCTATGCTAGCTGACATCTACTCAGCTATTGATGAGTCTCAAGTCACCCTTCTTGCACTTTTTGATGTCGTATCAGCATTCGACATGGTGGATTACAATATTTTGCTCCAACGCCTTGAATCCTCCTATGGTCTTAAGGGAGTCCCTCTTCTATGGCTTCAATCCTACGTGTCTGGTCGCACCCAAATGGTTATAGCTGGTAATTCCATTTCTAACTGGGTGCCTGTCCTTCTAAAAATTCCTCATGGATCAGTCCTTGGACCCCTTCTTTTTATTCTGTACACGGCTGATATTACCTCTCTGTTCACAAATTACTCCGCTACTGGTCACCTTTTTGCTGATGACGTTCAGGCATATGTTCATGGTCCTGCGTCTACTCAACTCACTTTAGCTCGCCGTATTGAAACCGTTTCCCATGACTTGCATTTGTGGATGTCTTCCAATCGCCTTTCGCTGAACTCTTCCAAAACTCAACTTATTTGGCTTGGCACACCCCAACAACTTAAGAAAATTGACTTTTCGCTTCTATCTGAAAACTTTCCCAAATTGGCGTTCTCTACTTTTGTGCGAGTCACTTTGGACAGCGCTCTCACTTTTTCTGTTCATGTAGGCTAACCAACCTTACACGCTCCTCTTACTTTCACCTCCGGTGTCTCAGGGTTATTCGCAGATCTATTCTCCTCTCTACCATGACATCCATTGTCCATGCTTTTGTCTGTTCCAGAATTGATTATTGGAATTCCCTACTTATTTGTCTTCCCAAGGTCCGTCTATCCCCAATTCAATCTGTTCTCAATGCTGCTGCTTGATTGATTGCTCACCTTCCTAAATGCTCCCATATAATTATCATCAGAAAAAGTGACCCATCACCACAAAACCAGTCGCAAGTCGGATTTTTTACTTTTGGAGTATAATACACCATTTTAAAGAGGAACACCTCCTCTATATAACAACACCAAAATTATAATTCTAGCTCAATCCTAACTGAAGTTATCGCTAAATAACTACATGGATGTATGCAAACTGTTTAACGGAGAAAATGCGTCTAAAGTTGGCCGTCGGGATATCACGATTATCATCGGTTGTCAGTAGATAATCTCGGAAGAGTGCGTTCAATTTGTCCGTGTCTGACTTCGTTGAATTCAGAAGCTTCGCGATAATTATAGTCAGGCCTTATCTTAATTTTGATTTAAATGAATTATTATTTATTTGACCAGCAAACTCGATCTTGATTCTTTCAAAACAAAGTTGAAAACAACGCGTTGCCTCTTAATATTCATTTGCATTATTCATAAGGTCACTGCGCATGCCAGTTGTACGCGACGTTCATGTGCCTCGGCCCACCGTCGGCCTCAACCTGAATTGCCGACCAATCCGATAGGCCCCAACTGCAGTCTCATCACGTGACAGCAACTTGACTTAGTTTTGTTTACGAGTGAGACCTATTTTTGAACCATGCTATTGGCTGAGTTTGAATCGAATACGGCTAGTATCTCGACACCATTGGCTAGACGAAAGACAGAGCTTTCAAACGATACCAAACATCAAGGTTGCATTGCTAAAAATAGAATGGATAAGAGCTGGTAAAATGGCGTAATTTGGGTGCGTTCGCACTAAATTTAAAACCATGACTTGTACAAAATCATCCAAAAAATAACATTAAACGTTATTTTTTCTCAAACTTTAATGCGTTTTTGTATAAAATATATATTTTAAAATAATAATCTGTATTAATCTAAGAATTGAAAAAAATTGACTTTGATCGGGTTTTTGCTCGTTTTCTCGAAACGGAATATTGCGACTTCCGACTGGTTTCGTGAAAATGGGTCACTTCTTTCATGGTCAAACAACTGCATTGGCTTCCTCTCTCTGACCGCATTCAGTTTAAAGTCCTTGCTTTGGTCCTCAAATCCAAACGGGGACTTGCTCCAAAATTCCTCAGGGATGTCATTCGTCCTCCTCTTTCTGCATCTTTTCATCGGCCTCTCCGATCTCTGGACCGGTTTGACATCTTTGTTCTCACGAGCTAGGACCACGATTGCTCAAACTCGATCCTTTGTCATCATTGGGCCCTCTTTATGGAATGCCCTTCCATTCACTCTGCGTCAGACTTTCCTTTCTGGATCATTGTCTTCATCTCTCTCTCTCTCTTCTTAAAACCTATTTCTTCTCTCGGGGTTCTCGCACTGGGAGCGCTACTGAATGGTCTCGGCTGTGAGCGGCGCTATATAAATTACTAATTACATTACATTTCCTCTAATTTTCACTTCAATTGACCTTTTTACCATTAAAATAACCTTGGATTGTCTTGCATTTAGTAGCCTTGTTTCTTACAGCTAGTAGTCCTTATCAACACGAGAATAGGAAGAAAACACTAGCCGATTTCAACAATTATTAGCCTAGATCTGCCCATTTTACTCGTTTCTGCTAGATTTCGTTTATTCTGACCTTGAAATGACCTTGAATGACACTGATCTGGGTGTCTATATTTTTTCAAATGTTTAGCTCTTGTCGTGGCAAACAAGTTGCAAAACGTTCATCCAAATCTGACTCTTCGTTAATTTTTAAGATAAAAATAGTAAATTCACGATTACCCAAGTTACAAGACACGAGCATTAGCGCCTTCAGTTCTGGGTATTTAAGTAGGGTATGTTCGGGGGCTTTAAGCGACCTCAGGATAACATTTTAAAATTCTGGAAAAATATTTATAGACAACAGTAATGAATGAAATAATGGGAAAAACTTGAGAAGGGTGTATGATAAGAAACGGAGGACGGAGTGGGCAAGTTTTCTACCCCACAGAAATATGTAATATCTCAGCTCACAGGTAAGCTACAATGACAGATGAAGTATCGATTATAATATTTCAAAGGTCAAGGAATCAAACTATCGCATTGGGAAAAGTGTGGAAATAGTACTATCCAAGATGGCGGCCAATATGGTCGCCGAAACACAACAATGTGTATATCTAAGCTCATAGATAAGCTGCAATGACAAATAAAGTGTCCATTGTAATACAGTACTTTCAAGGTCACGAAATCGAACTATGGCATTGGCAATAGTGTGGGAATAGTGCTATTCAAGATGGCGGCCAATATGGCCGCTAAAAGAGAAATATGTACATCTTAGCTCATAGATAAGATACAATGCTAAATGAAGCGTCGAATTTAATATCTTAAGGTGAAGGAATCGAAATATCGCAGTGGCAATAGCGTGGAAATGTTGGTGGTGGTTTTTCTGTTTAACGACTAGCTGTGTAGTAACAAAGACCATTAGCGTCGCCCTCCTCCTTTATTCAGGCTTGGGACTGGCACTGACAATGTTGCTTTCCAAGATGGCGGCCATATTGGCCGCCAAAACAAAAATATGTGTATCTCAGCTCATAGATAAGGTGCAATGACAAATGAAGTGTCGAATTTCAGGATTATGGAATCGATTTGTCGTAATGGTAATACTGTGGTAATGTTACTATCCAAGATGGCTGCCAATATGGCCGCCAAAGCACATAAATATGTATATCTTAGATCAATGGCAGGCCACAATAAGAAATTAAGCGTCAAAATTAAATATTTTCTGGTTCAAGGAATTGTTTTCTCGTAGCAGCAATAGTGTTGAAATTTTAATTTTCAAGATGGCGGCCAATATGGCCGTCAAAACAGAAATATGTCTATTACAGCACATAGATGGGATACAATGACAAACGAAGCGTCAAATATAATATTTTCAGCGTGAAGGTATCGAACTATCGCATTTTGAATAGTGTGGAAATATTGCTTTTCAAGATGGCGGACAATATGGCCGCCAGAACACAAAAATGGCTATATCTCAGCTCATGGGTTAGGGATGACGGCCATATTGGCCGCCATCTTGGAAATTAACATTGCCACACTATTGCCACTGCGATCGTTAGATTCCTTGACCCTAAGTGTATTAAATTCGACACTTAATTTGTCATTGTAGCGCATATTCGAGCTGAGTTATACCTATGTTTGTGTTTTGGCGGTCACATTGGCCGCCATCTTGGATAGTACTATTTCCACACTATTTCCACTTTGGTATTTCGATTCTTTGACCCTGAAGATGTTACATTCGACACTTTCTTTGTTATTTTATCCTACTAATCAGTTGAGGTATACATATTTTTGTGTTTTGGAGGCCATATTGGCCTCCATCTTGGAAAGTGACCTCTCCACAATTAGACAAGTATTAAAGCTCTATTGCATGATAGAATCAAGACTTCTATAAATGCATCTTCTTATATGAACGAAAAAGTCGTGACGTCGATGTCGAAGTGGGGTATATTTCTACCCCATGACACTTTGAACTGAAATAACTTTCTCAGACAACATGACATGATGATGGTTTTGGTGTGAGAATATGTCGGGGGTCTTAACTTGTAAACATGTGGAACGACAAGTTATGACTACCTACAGTTACTCCGCAATCAACATCCAAACACCGCTGGGGTAGAAATCTACCCCACTTCGGCCTCAGGCCCGCCGAGAGGGGGGGCAGGGAGGGCAAATGCCCAGGGGCCCGGCGACTTTTAGGGGCCCGGGCCGGGCCCGTAATTAACTTATGATATATTATAATTAATTAGATATAAAAAGGTTATGATTTTATGCCTTATAAAATATTAAAATATACAGTGGCGTAACGGGGGGGGCCGGGGGTCTCAAAATGCGGCTTGTGACAATTTTCTTTCTGACAATTTAACGGAAAAGCAAAAAAAAAATCATTATAAATTTGTGCAGAAGTAAGAAAAAATGTTTTCTCACAAATTCTAAAGATGAGGAGCCCGCCGTGACTGCTCTGCCTAGGGGCCCGGAATTTCTGTCGGCGGCCCTGTTCGGCCTACGAAGGTTAACAATGGGTAGTGTGATCTTTGAACTGATGTTAAAACAGGCTGTCGTTTCTACGTCGTGTTACTAAAAATAAACTGATGCTAAGTAATACATATTGCTAATTATTACCGTATTTTCAATAAACAACCAGACACTTAAATCAATTAACAGTTCTGACGTCAATTTAACATAGCTTTGGTCTTTTTTGCTCAGATTTGTCATAATGGCTGCTGCTGGAAATCCCAAATTTCCATCCGACTTTTACGACAAATATACATCTAAAGCTTATTATTTAAACAGCGGAACATCTGGTATCGTATATGGTCCCATTCCGTGGCAAGGCTTACAAGTGGCGCTTAAACAAGTTATGATCTCAGATGGCGTAGTAACCGCCGAATTCAAAAAGAACATAGAAGTAAAGAAAGATATCTGGACTTCGATTCAACACCAACACTTAATGAGAATTCACTCAGTCGATTTAAGCCAACTTCCAAAAGTAATGTACATTGTGATGGATTTCGCTGCCGGTGGTTCGTTACATAAAACTCTAAGGTCATTGGGGTCTGAAAACAAACTGCCAATTGACGTCGTAACAGATTGGGCAAAGCAGATTGCAGAGGGAATGCTGTACCTGCATCAGAAAAACATTGTTCACAGAGACTTGAAACCTTTAAACAGTGAGTGAATTCGTCGAAATCTTCTTATTTTGTAAACAACCTTTTATTATTATTATTATTATTATTATTATTATTATTATTATTATTATTATTATTATTATTATTATTATTATTAAGGAGTTTTTATATAGCACACATTCAAGGTAATCTACTCAGAAGGGTTCCCAGTCCAACCACGGCTAAACAAGACAGTCTTGAGGTTTACAAAGAACGTAGTGGTGTGACCCTAGGCACTAGGCGGAGTGCAACAGGGAGCCCATTCCAGGTTCTAGGGCCAGCGACCGAAAAAGAGCGCCGCTGCTTTATGGTAGTCCGCGAGCGAGGGACTAAGAGTTCGGCTTGATTAGCTGATCGGAGAGCAGATCGCCGCTGGACACCAGAGGTGGAGCAGCAGAGTTCCCGCAGGTATAGGGGAGCGATACCTCCATGCAGCGCCAGACCAGCGAAGAAACCCTATAGGCGATCCGCTGCGGAAATGGAAGCCAGTGTAGTACATTCCGCTTATACTCTGAGATGTCGCCAAATTTTGGGATTCGCCCAATAAGACGTGCCGCCGCGCGCAAAACCCGTTCTATGCACCCAATCCGGACTGCTGGGAGCCCATCATAGAGGGCACTGCAATGGTCGAGGCGAGATACCACAAAGGCGTGGACAAGGGTGGACGCATCAGTAGGAATTAGAGAGCCAGATATTACCCTAAGCTGAAGCAGTTGGTAATAGCAATCGCGACAGAGTAGATTGATGTGTCGCGTGAACGTGAGCTCCTGGTCCAAGGTATTGTATTGTATTGTATTTGAACACTTGTTATAGCGCCCCTACCAGATTTCCCATTCAGAGGCGCTCCCGACTACTGGGCAGACGCTGAATCGGAGTTTCACGCCGAAGCGCATGAGCAATTGCGAGTGAAGGACTTGCCCAGGGTCCCTGCGCGGCGACTTTGAGGTGGATTCGAACCCGCAACCCTCCAGCTGCAGGTCACGGACAGATGAAGAGAAAGTAATCCAGGGGATTCAAGAGCTAGAGCCTCTAAGTTAATTTCTGCAAGATGTTGGCGCGTTCCAAGCCAGATTTATTGACTCTTATTGGGGTTTAGTCGTAAGCGGTTGGAGGACATCCAGGCCTCTCAAGTCTGCATGGCCCGGCTAATTTCTCGAACCGCAGCAGCAGCTGCAGACGCCAAACAGCGAACATAATATGCCTGCAGGTCGTCTGCATAAAATTGACTCAAGATAGCACCAGCTGCCAAGAGAGGGCCAAGGTCTGCAGTGTAGATAATGTAGAGCAGAGGACCCAGGACAGAACCTTGCGGTAAGCCGAACGGGGCAGGTGCGCAGGGCGACCTTGCGGACCCACACGCCACAATACAAAAACGATCTTGGAGGTAAGCCAAGTAAGGAAATTGCCAGAAAGGCCAAAAGAGGTAGAAAGCCGCGTCAGCAGGATATCGTGGTCCACTGAATCGAATGCAGCGCTTACATCGAACAGTGCCAAAAGGGTACCTGTGACTTGTCAATGGCCCCATAAGTATCTGAAAGCAGGCGGACAAGTAAGGTCTCCGTAGAGTGACCTTTCCGAAAACCTGACTGGAATGTTGGCAGAAGGTTATTCCTATCGAGGTAGAGGGTGAGCTGAGCAGCTACAACCTTTTCAATAATTTTGGATAGAAATGTTACATTAGCTATTGGTCTAAAGTTATTTGGGTCTGCCAGGTCCAAATCCCCACGCTTAGGTACCGGAACGAGGATAGACCTTTTCTGCGAAGCAGGTAGGATTCCCTCACGGAGGGAACTATTACAGAGTAGGCCTACTGTTAAGAAGAGGAGCAGAGTATCCACGAGGATGAACGTAGAAAGTGGGTTAAAGTCGCATGTCTTTGGCGCAGAGGCTAAGATGAGTCGTCGTAGCTCCTGACTTGAGACCGGATCTAGGGCAGAGAGCTCACAGTCAGTCGATGGGAAGATCGGCGGAGAGCAGCCAGCCGTAGCTTCACGGACGGAGTGTACCTTCGCAGTGAAATCTTCCAGGAAGACATCTGGTGAGAAGAGAGGCGTAGTTGAGCGTCCGCTGGATCGAGCACGGCCGAGAAGATCGTTGAAGGCTCCCGAGTGGGAGGCGATCTTTTCTTCTCAGTAGGCCCGCTCTTTTTGTCTGTATTGTCGATGCAATATATGCATATATGCAATATATGTTATTAATCTATTTCCTGTATTAACCGCAATTCGATAATAGACAAAAGACAGTGTCAGATGCATGTAAGATCAAAGTGTGTGCTCCAAATAAGATTCAGATTGTGATAAGCGGCACTGATGTGAATATCAAATAAGTTTATTCTTTGGGCCTCGAGTTGTTGCTGAGTAATGGATTCAGATCACAGTAACGCATTTATCGGGGGCCCGATAGCGCATTGGATAACATCTGGCGTAGAGAGCGAGAGGTACCGAGTTCGAGTCCCGTAGGGCGGATTTGCTTTGTAGGCTGCTATTAGCGCCGTGTATTTGCAGGCTGTCTGTTCTGTTAGTAGTTAAGATTTAAATTGCATAACATGTAAATGTACAGCGCAGTGCGTTTGTCAGGCGCTTCAATAAAGAAAAGATAATTATTATTTATCTCGAAGCTGGTCAGGTTGTTCAGTTGAATTAAAAAATCATTATTTTGTACCTGTGCATCTTCTCTCAGTCTTGACTTAAAAGCTTAATAAAATCCCTTATGCCTACTCATCTGTGTATTGTTTATTGATATTTTATTTCGAGCAGTTTTGCTGATGAAGTCTTTCGATGTTCGTAATCCTCAAGCGACAATGATTCTGAAGATTACAGACTTTGATGAGGTCAAACAACACGATCACACGGCCACAATGTCAGGATTGGTAGGAACAGTTGCTTACATGGCACCTGAAGTCCTTGAAAAACAACACTTTTCAAAAGCCAGTGACGTGTGGAGGTTAGCCAATCTAATACATTCCAATCTATACTTCTGCAGTTCTGCTTCTATATGACACAAAGCCTCAAGTCAAGACGAAAAGTGGAGGAAGTTAAACGCTTCTCCGCTTTACTCTATGTTGATTAATTATAAGAATATCAGAAGTTGGATACGGTATTCAAGTACTTGAGTGCCTATTATAGTTCCTTCAATATCCATATAATCGAAGTCTTTTTCAAATTCATAATCGTAAAGTCCAAATTTCTAAACCGATTCTGTAAAGCTACAGGCAAGCCACCATCTTATTCACCAGCGCTGCATCAAGTCAGAGGGGTTGTCCAGAGATTGAAGTCCAGTGGAGGAGGTCCGAGTCCGGTTACCAGAGAGAGAGCAGATAGAGAAGGTAAAGGATATATGCTATAAGGCGGGTTCGTTGAGGACGAGAAAGCTTTGAAGGCGGAGTATCAGACTTATTAGGGTAGGAATTCTTGAAGAGGTCAGACTTCAATATGGAAAGAAAAGCCTATGGGGTATTCTTTTAGTATGCTACTTCCAATTGTCACTCATCGACTGCCTTATAACCCTATATACATTTAGCAGTTTACAACAGCCATTCATCATTAACACCAGCAAATGAAGTATACGGTTCAACAGGTAAGGTCATGAAATAATAAGGTCGTGACATTCCACAGAGAAGAAGCAGGCAGCATCGAGCAATCTATCTGGCCAATGGCAATGTTTAGAATGAGGACAAAACTAGAGTAACGGAATTATATCAAATACCGGATCGTTAGGTGTTTGCCATATCTTGATAAACTATGATTCTTCCGTTTTAGCTTTGGAGTGGTGATATGGGAGATGCTATCTGGAGATATTCCGCACAAGGGACTAGAACTAGCAGCAATTATTGCCAAATTACAAGATGGAAAGTTGAATGATTTACCTCTACAGAACTCATTTCCAGAAAATTATAAATTAATTCTTAAAAGTAAGTTGAAATTTGCGTCCATATTGATTGTTTAACCAAATGAGAAAGTAATGTTTTTATCCAAAAAGTTACTGCATCTATTTAAAAATAATTTGTGTTGCTCATACGTTAATGTCTCCAGCATAATTTTATATTGCTGTGAGTAGTGTGTCCGTCTGCCTGTCAATGACCGTGTTTTGGCTCCGGCGCGTGCGTGCTGGGATCTCTAGACTGTTCTGATTGCACGCATCGGTGCGGTAATCTTTAGACTGTTCCGGTTGTCACACTTGTGTGCAGTGACCTTTTGACCAGAGACTTTGAACATCCATGCCTTCGACGCGTGTGCGTGGGCTCGCCACTGGTGACTCTTCTAGCCTGCTGTGCATTGTTTTGCTAACGGATGTAATATTTTCGGTCGCAATGACACTTTTCATCATAATGGTCTAGCGTAGAGAGCGCCTCTTAGTAGATATACTGAAGAGGCGCTATATAAATTCTCGAAATGAATAACGGACTGTTCTGGTTATCACACTTGTATGCAGTGACCTTTGGACTGTTCTGGTCATCATTGTTTACCCAATATACTGCTACGCGTTTCTAAATAAAACGAGTACTCATTATTTCATTTTTATCACTTTTCAATAAAGTCGTCTGACTCTCTCTCTCTCTCTCTCTCTCTCTCTCTCTCTCTCTCTCTCTCTCTCTCTCTCTCTCTCTCTCTCTCTCTGATAATTCCTAAAATCAAAACTGTGCTTGTCAATCAACATTCTGCAGTTGTGGTTGGCCGGAGTTACAAATCGTTTTCAAATTATACAGTAAGCCCAAATTTGAAATCATTTCTTGGCACAGAGGTACCTGGTATATGTACAATTGTACATACTTAGATGCGTTAGTTTTGGCTCTAACCAAAGAGTTCACGCATGCATATTTGTTTTGCGTGCACACATACTTGAATTTCATATTTAGGATGCTGGAAGTCAGAATTCAAGAAAAGACTTGTGTTCCAAGAGATATTTGGCGTCCTACAGCGTATGGGTATGTGAATGTTTCGTTTATAGGCAGAATATATCTTTCAGTTTATAATAATAATATGCATGTAAGGTAACAGAAATCTCTGTCCGTTGTATTATGCGAAGCAGACGCGCAACAGCCAATAAAAGCTCGCGCGAGGGGAGGGTATGAGACAGCAGGGCAAGGCAGGGTAATGAAGGGCACCGGATGGCAGGGCAGGACAGGGCAGGGTAGGGAGAGCTGTGGAGTGTATGGGAGGAAAGTATGCTGACGGGGAAGGGTAAAGGAAGGGTAGGGAGGGAGGGAGTGGTTGGCAGGGAGGAGGAGGGAAGGGAGGGGGCTGGGCGGGAGTGAAAGAGAGGAGAGGGGAGTCGAGGGAAGGGAGATTGGAATGCGAGAGGATTGCTTTTCATTCGAAAACACATTTAAAAATTATTTTGAACCGCCCTGGGTCGAGCAAAAATTTTGCTAATATAATTATATTTGCCTTTCACGTCCGATTTTCCCTTAATCTCCTAGGTCTTGTCTGCTTTTACACTGATAATAAAAAATAGCGTAGCAACCTTTAATTTTCATAATTAAACTGGATCCGGTCACTAGGCAGCTAGCCAAATTATTGTATTAATACATCTGCACATTCATATAACAGTACTGAATTCCTGAGACTGAAAATATTAAAACCTGACCAGATAAGACAGGTCCAAATTGGTGTATTCATGTATAGATATACTCATAACCAATTGCCCTCAACCTATAGGAATTATTTTCTATCTAATACTGATATCCATGATCGCTCGAGGAACTTCAAGCCATATTACATTCCGTTTGCTCGTACCAATAATAGACTAGTATCAATAAAATGTGCAGGTCCAAGAGCATGGAACAGTATTCCTCCCGATATTCGTTCACTACCTTCCCTCCAGCTGTTTAAACGTAAACTTTCTACCCACATCCAACGAAGAACCTAACACACTCATAAGAGGGGATGACCTGACCACCGTAATGGGAGTGTGCACCTGTTTATATGTTTATAAGCTTTGTCATTATATGTGCATAATCTCTAATTTTTCTTAGTTTTCTTTCATTTTCTTTAATTTTTATTTGTTTAGTTAAGATAGTTAAGAATATATTGCCTAGTTTGTGAATTATTATAGTTGGCCGCAATGCTTTCTGTTAACTAATTTCTCTCAGGTGGCCCTGGCTTGCGGGACCTTCGGCCCCTTTTGGGTCTCCTGGGCATACCGACAAATCTTGAAAACAGTTTCATGTATATTTACGACCTGTATTTTAAGTTGGTTGCTGAATAAAATATGTTATGTTATGTTATGTTATGTTATATCTGAACCTGAACGTGCATACTTCTTTTGAGCTTTTGAACACTCATTTATTGACTCGCAGATCCCACAAAGTGCGCTTCTTACACTTCGAACTATTAGGAACACTGGCTTGTCTTTGCAGCTGATGGGAAAGAAGTTACTGAAATACCGAAACACAAAGGCGAAGCCAATCGAGATACGGCAAAAGCTTCTTCAAAGAATTTCACATTTGGTAAAGAGATATTAGTAGAAATATTTATCACAGTTATTGTGGTGTCCCGCCCGTCATCCGGGTTTCGGTCGGGCAGTTGCAGTGTGATTCTCCTTACAGATTTTATTTTAGTAATAGTTACAGTTATAGCAATTGGTTTCTTATTTAAGTTATAGTTATAGTTATAGTTATAGTTAGTATTATTTTTAGTTATAGTTATAGTTAATGGATTTTTATTTTACTTAATTTTAGTTACTACTTAGTTACGATAATTAAGGCTATAGGCTAAGCAAAATGGTGCGTATTAACACGCTGTTTCACGATTTGCTCAGAGATTTGAAATCTTTTGAAGCAAGGGTGCATTCAGCTTCATAAATTCACGAATTTCCAAAGTAACTTACAAATTGCATAATAAAAATATCGCATTTGTTGTTCTCATTTATGTCGAATCGTCCATATTGCACTTCTTATTTTTATTTTTTGTATTAACGAAAATAAATATGAATTTTCGTTATTGTTATTTTCGTTATAGTTATAGTTATAGTTAATGATATTTTTAGTTATAGTTATAGTTATCGTTAACGAAATCATTTTATTTTCGTTAACGAACATTTTGCTTATCGTTATCGTTAAAGAGAATCATATATGGGCAGTTGAGGGAAAATCGCTTCTTTCTTTGAATGCTTAGTCAGCGTTCGAACCGATAGCGCATTGGATAACACACTGGCATAGAGAGCGAGAGGTATCGAGTTCGAGACCGTAGGGCGGACATGCTTTGTGGGCTGCTATTAGCGCCGTGTATTGCAGGCTGTCTGTTCTGTTAGTAGATAAGATTTTTCAATTGTGCGTTTGTCAGGCGCTTCAATAAAGAGAAGATTATTATATTATTACATGTCAACGGTTATGCTACCGATTTCTCAAGTGAAAAAAAAGAAACACCAAGAGCATTTCTCGCAATCTAGCACCTGTGCAAACTCTTATTTTGATGGCGCTACACGAGCACTATAAGTTTCTACATCACTATTTATCAGGTTATCATGGCAAGGCGCTGTATCCGCGGTTTCTGCTGTGCACAGACCAATACCTCGCATGCAGGGCATCTGGGTCCTTCTTTCCCACAACTGCTCTTTCGAGAAACCGTGATCGGGTTTCTACGCATTGTAACTTACTTACTAATGTTTTCAAAATGGCGGCCTTTTATTGTTGACTCCTTTTTACTACATCCAGAACTCTACGCATATCTAAAGATTCATCTGATGAAACCATTTCTTGCTTCATTTCAGTTTTTCATTATTAAAAGACGTAAATCAATATATCAATTATGTAGCGCCAGTAGTTCAGTGCAATGTCAATAAATCAATGTTCTTCAATGTCCGATCATTAAAATCAATCAGCGATAATCAATTACTGCACAAGATTTATTATTAGCAGGAATAAAACATCATTACTTTTGTAGAACCAGAATTATACAATGTATATGAGCCACAATTACTCTGAATTTCTGCTCTTTTATAGAACCACCACTGCCATTATTCACAACCGAAAGCACAGACACAAAGCGCCGAGCAACAGGCGTCGAACCAAGAACCTCAGGTTAGTGCGCTGTTGTTCTTTTCCTTTCGATTCGCTGCCTATTTGGCGGTAGAACGCGTCACATTTTCGCGAAAAACTAGCTGACGATCGTCTCTTAGTACGAATAGTCGATTTATAGGTCGCCTCAACTGTAGGCGACCTATAAATCGACTGAGGGCAATGCATAAGGGCGACGATTCCTTTTGTAGGTTTCTTCTTCCTACAAAGGTGGGCCGCGATTGGCTGACCAATCAAGTCGCCGGTTTTTGGCGCTTAGTTAACATCCCGCCCCGCAACAAGTAAGTATTCCCATCCCCGCTCCATTCCCGCATGGTACGTCCCCATCCGGTTTTCTCTCCATCCCCACCCTATCCCCTTAGGACGACGCCGTATTCCCTGTAAACAGTTTTCACCCATTAACATTTTTAGCATACAAAGCTATTTGTATTGCTGATTGTATTAATAAAACATACGAACACACGGATTATCTAATCGACAGTTTGCATTAACCAAATCCTGACTATATCTGACTAGTAGGTTTCAGGAAATAAAAAATTTCCTTTTCAGTTCTGAGGTTTTTAACATTACCCTGGACTGATTTGAGATTGTACTTGTAGCTCTAAGAATGACACGTGACCACTAAGTTAAAATTAAGTCATCAACATAGACAAGCTGATAGACATAGACAAGCTTTAGTTGAACTACAATTACTTTTTTAACAAATTAAGACGCGTTTTTGTTTTACAGTTTATTTTAAAATAACTCCATAAGCAGGAAGCACTATTGAAAAGTGAATGGAAGTGAAAGTGAAATTTTAAGTTAAGTAAGTAAGTAGCTGCAACTAAGGAAGTAAGTTCCCGCATACTATTATGCCGTGTAAACTGTAGAAATCTAACAGTTATCATTACCGCGGTTTATCGCCGGCTCATACCCCATTACCGCGGTATTTCCGCGAGAGGAAACCTCGTTACCGCGGTATTACCCCAATTGTTGTTCCAATTGCCGCGGGATTTACTGCGGTTTCACCGAGGGGAAATTCCCCATGTCATTCTCTAGTAGTTAATCAACTAGCTTCTTCTTTACGTTCTCTGCCCTCAGGCAGGTTCATATGTCCAACGACGCCATTTTTTCAATCAACTAGCATCGATCGATAATTGCCGCCAATTACTATGTTGGCCAAAATCAGAACTTAAGGCTGTAAACTGTGCCTTATTTTGTCACATTATCAAGTTAATTCGAACAAAAGATTGCTAAAACGAACAATCTTTATCGATAAATTTTAACTTATTTTATAGTGTGTCTGTGCTTTGACTGAGAATACAGGTTCCATGAAAAACAACGATTGCACTGAAATACAAAGAAGACCGTGTGGCCCTGAATGAATAATTCAAAGAAGGCCTACGCCCAGCATAGAGTGCTCCAGAAATTTAAAAATTTAAAATTCATTGCTCTCAGTGCATTTCCCATGCGTATTATACAGATGTGTCTAATAATTCAAATTTGAGGCTTATACATTAAGATTAAGCCTTAACACCAGTGGTGGAAGCGCCAGGATTTCAGCTTTGGGGCTAAAGCTCCTAGACCTTCCCTTTTGTCCCCCCCTCCCTGTGATTTGCAGTGATTTCCCACTTTGGGGGGGGGGGGCTGAGCCAGAGTTAGGGGATACGGATAATTCGCCCCCGGAAGATTCGCCCCCGGAAGATTCGCTCCCCACATTTCGCCCCCGGGAAGTTTCGCCTCCGGAAGATTCGCCCCCGGACCAATAGACATGAAGCATCACATATTTGTTTAATTGTAAAAGCCGTTTAGTGTGCAGTTTGTTTTCATCAATCCAACTTCCATTTACGCAAAGAATTATTTTAATAAATCCAACTTCCATTTACGCAAAGAATTATTTTATTTTCTTATCTGGCTGCGTAAATGGGAGACTGTTCCGAGAAGAACATAGGGCATAGAGGAACATAGAAAACTCACAATTTTCACAAGTGAGCCCCATTCACTCATGCATTCCATATAGTGGTTTATTGCTAGCAGTCCCATAGTGCCATTCATAATGGCATTTCTTCGTTGAATAAGCTGGTTTCCTATCGCGGCTTTCACGTGGTGCTGAGAAATTTCAACTTACATTTACATAGCTCGAAAAAGTTCAAATGAATTGTCATTCACTACGCAGCTCTTTATGCTTTAAAGAATAGATTTCTAAATATAACTAAGTTGCAGAAATTTCTAGTGCAGCATACAAGAATATAAACTACAGGTCTAATTCTAGCACTTTCTTGTGTAATGGAGTAAGGCCTAGGCCTAGGTTAACATACACTTCATATTGCAATAGACATCTGTCGTGACCGGCCATATACGTGGTGCTCGCTTAGAATGGGCGGAAACCACTAAAAAATTTAGTAGTCTTTATTAGAGCGAGACAAAAGCTTGATGCCTCGCAGCATTATGCCTGCTTTCTGCCGCCTTCTCAAGTCTTCTCTATTTAGCCGTGGCTGGTCTGGGAGCGCCCCTGAATAGGTTCCTTGAAGGGGCGCTATATAATTTATAGGAATGAATGAGCGAATGAATGAAAAAGCGCACATTTTAAAACAAAAATGCATAAAAACAGTTTAGTCTAGGCAATCGCGATCAAATATACCTTCAACCTGGAAAAATTGCCTCAGAAGCTTTCCAAACGGTTTTATGCTTAGTTCCCATTGGTGAATATATAACATATCCAAAATTCCACAAAATCCAACCACGGGGCCACCCCCAAAAATGCATTTTAACCAAGATGACGACCAATATAGCCCAACACAGAAAATAGTATAAATGAGGCCAAAGGTAAGCTACAATAGCAACTGAAGTTACAAATTTAGCACAAAATCGATTTATTGTAGTGGCAATAGTGTCAGAATGTTGCTATCCAATATGGCCGTAAAAATACAAAAAAAAATATTTTTTAATACTATAGTATCGCTCACAATAGCAGAAGCAGATCCTTAGGTTTTTACTTTGAAGATCTTTTTATGTTTTCTTTGATTGTAGCATTCCTGCACCTTAATTGCCACTCCATTTGTTATTATAGCTTACTTATTAGGGTGTTGCTTAAAATAGGGAAAAAATAAATCGCTTGGTTTTTCTGATCTTACCCTCTAGAACTATTCCAACTGGCTCAAATAATTACAGAAAAAATGTGAACTTGATATATTAATATTTAGAGGTAGCTCAATGACCACAAAGTTTACAAAACAGCGATTTTTGACAAATGAAAACATACAAGACTATTACAAGAGCTGTTTCGGTAAACCAGACTTGTTTCACTTTTTTCACAATTACAGACCAATTAAATAGTCATGTAGACTCTACATTCAAAGAACTTGATGGGTTACAATGCAAAAATGCAATGAATGAAATTTTAAACGTCACAAAATTAGAAATGTTCAGTACATCAATGAAACTTTCTCAGTTTATTTTGGTAGAGGCACAGAGTGTCTCTTTCTTGGTGTCTGGATAAGCCTGACAGTGCTGTTGAACAACTTGCAGCAAATACTGAAGCTGTATTTCATCATGAGTCATTAGGCCACTGAATTCCTGGATGAGTGTCATGCTGCGTTCTGCATGGTCGTTAACAACTTTAATGGCATGTACTGACTCTGCAGCCTTCTGGTAGTCCTCTGTATCTTTCCACAGGTCAGGATCTACAGTGAGAAATGTATCTGGAAGTTCTATTAATTCAAACAGAGTCCGTGACTTCGCAGATATAAAGTCATCAAGATTTTTTCCAATGAATGTGTCCAGGTCAATACTGATTCGTTTAGTGTTACCCTGTTCAGTGTCATCATCATTTTGCATCGCTGTAATCATTAGCCTCTTTGTAGCAGAACTTACATGGTTGTCGGAGAAAGCTAATGCAACCAATTCTGGCGACCAATACCATGAGTGTTTTGAAAATTTGAGAGATGCTGCCTTGGATATTGTCGTGTTGATTGCCGTGTATTCAAGAATTGATTTTCAGAAGATGAAGGTCATTGTAAGAAGCACTGGCTGCCAATGGAGCTGAAATCCAGGCTTTCAAGTACACACGTGCAGCAAAGACACAAACATCCTGTAGTCCCTTCTCTTCTTTGTGTTAAATGGAACTGACCCCTAAACATCTACACCTTCACCTCAAAGAGTAAATTACCTTTGAGAGCCAGCGTGCATGATGTATGGCTCCTGGTGCCATGAATCGGACCCCTCTCTGTGGGATGGAACCAATAAAGATAATAACAAGTTCAATGAATTCTCTGTAGTCATCTCTTGGCTGACTGTTTTCAAGATAGCTGTTTGCAAACTCAATAACACCATCTTTCATGTCTTGCAGTGATCTTGATACTGTGTTATTTGTCAATCCTGTTTCATATTTCTGTTGATCAATGAACTGTCAATGACCTTGAAATCGCTGAAAGAGTGGAACTTCCGTTGATGATGTGGATCCCAGATAGACTTTAAACACTGCGCCAATGATCAGCTCCATTACCTGATGCCTGCATGCTAGTGATAGCAACTCCTTACCTAGCTTCTGTTCTAGGAAGACGCAGGCAACAGAAATTTGCAGCACGACTTGATGATGTCAGAAAAATAATGATCACGAGTCATGACATAAATTAATTCTGTGGGAATGTCATGTAACTAATGTGTGATTATTGTACTGGTTTATTTATTTAGATGACCAACTAAAGTTTTACAAACTGTGGTACTCAAATGTATACATTGTGGTTCAAGCTTGTGATTGCCATGTGCTGAATTGCTTATCCTTAAAAACCTGTAAAACTGCAGTGACATTGAGCTTCCAGCATATATTCACCAATGCAGTAGATATTTCCATAAATTTCTCTTTATATATGTGAACAAAAACAGATGGTAGGACGTTCACATTTACAAAATGTGAAAATAAGCTCCGCCATAATACTTATTCATTAATTCAAACGAGGAATTAAATATTGCGCCCATTCAAGAGACCTACAGTACTGAGAGGCGCCCTATGCCCAGCTACGGTAGTATCAATTAGACTTTAGCAACTTATACAATGCAGGCGCGCTACCCCTAGGCAGTAGGAGAACCTGTAATGGGAGGCCATTCCAAATGAAGGGTCAACAATTGAGAAAGCACGGCGCTGCCTAATTGATGAGCGAACCCGAGGGACCAAGAGTTCTTCCACGGCAGAAGATCGGAAGGCTCGACGGCCAGCTGTATCAGAGACCGGACGACAAAGATCACACTTGATGGCCTTGAAATACATTCGTTGGCAGTCTATTTGTTTTCTCTATGTATCAGTGCACGACAGTCTCAATGTAGCCTTATATCTCTTTGTGTAGTCGTATTTAGATTTTTACATCAGGTGCTGTCTCTCTGTATTTGTCCGTTTATATCTTCCACTGTGTTTATCTTGTTCTGTTTAGCAATAATCATCACCACCACCACCGTCGTTTTTTTGTTCCATGTCAAATAATTCAACTTAATCAGGCAGTAAAAAATCATTTATTAGTATACGAATTGTCGATCTCGCAATAACAATTTGAACAATTTTTTTAATGTTTTAGGAAATGTTTTTTTTTATTTCAGATGAACTGCCAGAGAAATATAGATCGGATCCAGTTTTAGTTAAGACGATCAGAACAAAAGCAACAGAAGAGAGAAAGAAAGAAATCCGTGGAATGGCGATCTTAGACAAAGAATTGTTTGTTGTGAGTGGAATGAGTTCAGAAGTTGAAGTTTACGATTCGATTAAACTAAGTTTCAGTCGTCAATGGAATCTGAAGGAACTGCTTGATCCAATGGACATAGCATCCTGCAACAGAAATAAATGTCTCTACATCTTCGATGGCAAAGGCATTGGTCAGGCGAATAAAATCTTGAGAGTTGGTCCAAGAGGAAACTTGATAAAGAATTGGTCAACAGGGTACGATTGGGGATATGGTCTGTCTGTTACATATGAGTCGAATGTCATTTTAGCTGTTTCCGATAAATGCAAATTAAATGAATATTCGCCAGATGGAAAAATGATCCGTACAATAAATCTATCATCAAACGCAGACATTCGTTTTCCGTGGCATGCTATAAAACTGACCAACGGTCATTTCGTGGTCAGTCATGGTGATGCAAGTGATGATCGGCATAGAGTGTGCATAGTGGTTGGAGATGGAAAAATGATGAAGTCATTCGGTGGAAAACCTGGACAAATTGATCATCCAGTCCATTTGAGCGTCGATGGAAATGGATTCGTGATGGTCGCTGCTCGCGACAGCCGACGAGTTTTGTTATTGGATTCCCAGTTAGAACTTAAGAGAGATATTCTCTCAAAAGGAAAACACGAATTACGACGTCCAATGAGGATTCTTCTGGATGAGCCAAATGGTCGACTGTTTGTGGCTGACAGCGAATGGGGCCATGATGGACTGATTCTGATATTTAAGTTGTGATAATTTCGTTAAGATATTTAATAGGACGAACGAGAAACTTGTTATCTAAGGTTTTAAAACGATTAGAAAAAATGAGGATTCTTCTGGATGAGCCAAATGGTCGACTGTTTGTGGCTGACAGCGAATGGGGCCATGATGGACTGATTCTGATATTTAAGTTGTGATAATTTCGTTAAGATATTTAATAGGACGAACGAGAAACTTGTTATCTAAGGTTTTAAAACGATTAGAAAAAATGAGGATTCTTCTGGATGAGCCAAATGGCCGACTGTTTGTGGCTGAGAGCGAATGGGGCCATGATGGACGGATTCTGATATTTAAGTTGTGATAATTTCGTTAAGATATTCAATAGGACGAACGAGAAACTTGTTATCTAAGGTTTTAAAACGATTAGAAAAAATTTACTTTTCTTTGTAACTAGGTAAGTTGGTCTCCTAATTTATCTTTGAGAATTTCTTATGATTGATTTTGCCATGGAAACTAATGAATAAATAAATGTTTGACTTTATCGAATATTATGTACAAAGCTTGTCAATACGATGGCTCACAATCAACAGTTCTTGATGAAAGGTACGTTCATTTTTACTATACAAGTAGGCTACAGTTGATGAAGAAAAAACATAAGTCTAAATTATTTTGATTGTTTGTAGTTTAATACTGCTGTTTTTTTTGCATGAGCGGAAAGCAGTGTTCACTGTTGAATTTAGCAGTGCATGAATTCTCCCGTTGTGTAAGCACATTATGCAGGCGAACTATTTTGCTTTTAATGAGCCCAACACCATGTAGGCTTTGGTAGATTAATCTGAGGCTCGTATAATCCAGTCCGCTAGTGTTTCAACACTGGCGGACTGGATGAAGTCGAGCCGTTTGCTATTAAATTCTGGTTTAATAGCAAGGCGGACTTTCTATGCTGTGCTACACACAAAACGCTTGGTCTGCTCAGTACCAACTCACTAAGCATCTGTGGGATACCACTTCAATAGGTCGACGGTCGTTCGTGATCTGGGAGTTACATTTGAAGCTGATCTGTCAATGACGATTCACGCTGGACAGATGGCGAGCAGATGCTTTCGCCAATTGAGATTGATCAAGAGCTGTGTGTGTGTGTTCATTATCATTCGACGCAGCTGTTGCGTGGTCACCGCTGTAATGGTCTTCTGACTGGGGCACCAAAACGTCTGCTTGATAGGCTTCAGTGCAGCAGCGAGGCCTAATCAGTATGGCTTTCGAAAACAATATTCGACATTATATGGCAATTTTGGAAATACAATGTAAAATCTTGGAATCCATAGATAACCGTGAATTTTCTCTAGGAATATTTTTTGATCTCTCCAAAGCCTTTGACACAGTAAACCACAAAATCCTATTAGAAAAACTTGATCACTATGGTATCAGAGGTGTAAGTAATGCATGGTGTTCCGAGTTTCTTAACAACAGATCACAATAATGTTTATTTTAAGGGTCAGTTATCCATTAGCAAACCCATAAATTGTGGGATACCACAGGGCTCAATTCTGGGGCCATTACTATTTCTAATATATGTAAACGACCTTGCAGCTACTTCCAAAATATTTCACTACATACTGTTTGTGGATGACACAAATGTTTTTATATCTGATAAATCAGTAGAATCACTGTTTGAAAGAGCCAATCATGAGGTAACCACCATTTCTTCCTGCTTTAGAGCTAATAAATTGTCGCTAACTATTGATAAAACAAAATTTATTCTGTTTCGATCCCGCCGTAAACTGCTGCCAGCTGATAATCATAGACTTACAATAGATGGCAAACAAATTATGCAGACCGAGTCATGTAAATTTTTAGGTGTGTATCTGGACCAGCACCTCACTTGGAATGAACCTTAGACCTTAGACCTTAGTCCTTCCACGCGCTTGCAGCGCATCGGGCGACACAGCTCTTCTGTGTCGTTTCTGTTGCAATAGGGTGTTTTACCCGGGAGGGCTGCAAACCCTCCGCGGAACCCTCCTCCTTTATCCGGGCTTGGGACCGGCACAGGTTCCATAGTGAAACCTGAGGCGGAACACATTAATGAACACATTATGCAAATATCTAAGAAAGTAGCCAAGCATATCAGCATGCTGTCAAGGATTCGTCACTGTCTCCATAAAACTACTCTACAAAGCTTACATGTATATTATTCTTTAATTTTCCCCTATTTGTCATAATGCAACATTTGATGGGCTGAAAATTATACTTCTTATTTGAAAGACTTGGAGATTCTACAAAAACGTGCCATTCGAATCATTTTCATGTTGCACTGGTCTGCCAGTAGGCCTACCAAACCTGTTTTTCAAACCTATAATATACTTCGATTAGCAGATATAAATAAGTTTCAAATTGGTGTATTCATGTTTCGCTATCATCACAGATTGTTGCCTAGTAGGCTACGTTTGCCGATTATTTTTATCAGGGAATTGCTGTACATGATCATTACACTAGAATCTTGTTAATTTACCGCACTGACATTGCACATACTAGAATGAAATTGTTTTCGATAAAATGTTCTGGCCCTTCGATTTTGAACAATATTCCCAATGACGTTAAGCATCTTCCCACCCTTAATCTGTTTAAGAAAAAATTTAAAGACCTCTTGACCTCTGTATGTTAAGACTTAAACTTTCAGTTATGTTTAGTTCGTTTGATTTGTGATTTGTGTATCATACTCTCACACAATGCATTTTGTTTTTTGCACTGTTTGTTACTACTGCCAAATATTATCCAGAAAAAGGTCGATCCAGCCGCAGCGGGTCCATATGACCCTTTTGGATTGTCCTTTTGATATGTGCATTCATCTACTGGAATTGTTTTCTTGAATTTGTACTGATTACTGTGATCTTATGGTATTTGATGCTGTGTCAATAAATGGCTTACTTACTTATATGCAACCAATGGAACCCCACGCTTAACTTTTTATGTGAATGCTTTCCGCTCGGACCAAAATTGAAATTCTATATATACCATAACCTTCAAATTGGCACTGAAAACGAAACTTTTACATCAATTTGAAATGGGTGGGAAATAATTCACAGGCACGGCCCTCCACTGTTATCTTTAGGAAAAATCTTTTATATGACCGATAATTCTTTTGAGAAAGCAATGCGGATACATATTTTCTGAACGATAAAAGGACTGGTCTTGTCCACACGCAGTTAACGGTGTTTGTAATAATAATAATATTCTTTATTGAAACAATCCAGTTGACAAACCGCAACCGGTTACAGTGTACAGTTATGCAATTGAAACAATTCACAAGAACACAAATGACAGAAGACATAATTTATCTTAACTAGGCCTACTAACAGAACAGACAGCCTGCAATACATAGTGTTTAGCTAACAGTAGACCAAGCAGTAGGAAAACTAGAACACTTATTTCCTCAAGAGCGCTTTTAACGAGTTGAAAATGCGCTATTCATTCATTCATTCATTCTGGAATTTATATAGCACCCCTTCAAGGAAACTACTTAGAGGCGCTCCCGACTCCAACGCGCAAAAAGAACAGTTTTGAGTTTAGTCAGGAAAGTTTCAGGCAGACTCCCAGGGTGTAGACGCAGCTCTAGAGGAAGACCATTCCAGATCATTGGGCCTGCCACAGAAAAAGCTCGGTTCTGCATTGTTGCAGTACGAGCAAAAGGAACCAAAAGAAATCTTTTTTCTGCGGAGCGTAGGAGGCGACGCCCTGGGACAACCGAAACCAAACAGCAGAGCTCACGGAGGTAAGTTGGGGCAAGGTCCTGGAGACAGCTATATAAACCAACGAGGCCTCCAATGAACGTGGAGAAAACACGGAAGCATCCCATTGGAAAAATACCTTTAGAATAAATATCGTCATATAATTATGTAATTAAGTAGGCTAATAAGATAAGGTTAGGATGATAAATTATTGATCATATAAAATATTAAAATATATTTAAGCATATAGCGACTTCAGTTTATTTTACGGTTTTAACGCTGACAAATATGTTTTATCGCAAGTTCTTTATTCTCTATCGAAAATGACATTGCAAGGAAGCTCTCATTTGATGAAACTGTACGTAAATATATTGCTAGAAACAAGAGTATTTTGTAAAATGTATGGTGTAAAATGTATTCTCATAAGTATCTTCCGTGTCTAGTCTAGTAGTTGCAAAGGTAAACCGCGGCAAACGTTACATGTTTCATGGGCCACGAAGATGACATTGCAGAGGGCGCTTTGATTTTGTGCTTCAACGCGCTGGCCATTTCAATTTTTATTGAAAAAAGTTATTTGTTCCCGATAATCACCAGTTTAGCTGATAATTGATAATAAAACTACAGTTTAGCTGACAATAAATGTTATGTAGTTGATATTTTGATTTGCAAGTAAAAAATATGTATTGAGGTATGTCATACCCCACCTCACCTGAAACGTTCCAATGCTTCACCTCACTCCCAAAGGATTAAGGTTTATCAATTAAATGCAGAAATGAGCTAATTTCACAGAGGGGTTTATGTCCGGGAGGTTACGTCCAACACAAAATATGGGGAATTTTATCCAACAACCAGTTGCAAAGGGTTCCCATATCAGTTAAAGCTTCAGGCCAGGGCCGAAAAATTATAGATCCGCCTCTGTTGACAGCGAGGCGATAACGGCAGCATTTCCAGATGGGGAGGTGAAACGGGTTGTCCGGATTGAATTTTTTTGATGAAACCTAGGTATAGCGGCGCATGTCAACTCCTTCTGCAGGTCCTGTTTTGATCAAATGCGTCAGATTGGAGTCATGCTACGATTTTTATCGGGCTTCTAAGCAAGGTATACCTTTAGAAATCTTGAATTAATGACTTAGATCGAGAAGCCAATTTCTGATTCTTAACTCGTAAACAGGATCACTGATCATGGGGGCCAATCATCGCCCACCGGGCCAAAGTCTAGAAGATTTCTCCAATGAATTGCATCCTCTATTGTCTAAAATAAGGAAGAAGTCGTAAGAACAGCTGTTAATAGTTGACTTTAATGCGGACCTACTTAGAGTCAATCATCATAAGCCTAGTGAAGAGTTTTATAATTATTTACTGACCCACCAACTTCAATCCATAATAATCAAATCCACCAGAATAACTGAATTAACATCCATCTTAATTGATAATATCTACACAAATGCTTGGCACAAAACAATCAATAACTCTATAATAGTGTCTGATATAATATCTGATCATCTCCTTTATTGGTTCAGTTTGATTATGATTCTGATAAATGGATCGATTAGAGAATATAAGGTGATCATTTACTGGGAGACGGAGATGGTGAAGAGTTGGATAGCTTTATCTACCAAGTTTGCCGGCATAATTATTCAGTCAGTGATCCTCCCTCCATTCGCCAGGATTGTAATGAAATTTTAGACTTAAATATCAATACAAAAACTACTTCCCATATTTTTCGCTGGTGCCACTGGACTTGACCGTGGTCTGTTTTTACTGAAGACCTTAAACTACGTCATCTCAACCTTTCCTTTATCTTTATTTGGGTTCAAAGTGTTATCATGACTTTGTCTGACATTGAACGGCGATGCTCTATTACATATTACATACAATGCAATCAATGCATGTGTTCATGAATGCATATACGTAGGCCACTAATCGACAGGGTGGGGTCGACACAGATCTACGACAAACTGCTAAGGTGAACTTTAGGCAGTTTGCCTGAAATGTCAAATGCAGCAAAACTTAGTAGGATACTTAGTTCTTTCCCATGGAAGTCTGTTCATCGGGCAACGTAGCTTCTCTCTCCATTCGCCTCTATGTTGCCAGTATTGCAACCTCGTATCACAACATGTCCAGTAACATAAGCCATCCTTGGTGGTCTCTGGACAATGTTTTCTGAGCTTTCTATCTGCCTTTTCCCTCAGGTCTCCAGATTATCAATTGCATGGAAGGCATCGTCTATGTTTCTTAAGCGTCCTTCATAGCTCAATTATCTTATGTGAAGTACCCGTTATTGTACCTTGAATGTCACAACACTTAAACTGTAAAAATGATGTTCAAATGTTTGATGAAACGCTTGCCATTATGTGTTCCGAGGCAGATGAAACCCTTTTCTGCGCTGTTCTCAGCAATCCTGGGCATGTTCTGCATGATCTACTCCCAAGTAAACCGGAAACCAGATACTCCCTTAGGCCTCGCTCACATGATCGAGACAAACCACGCTGTGATTCTTGACGGGAAAGGATTTATAAGTAGGATGCTGTATAGATGACTGTTGCGACAGTATAATTTTATTAGTTTTAATTATTTTTACGTTTTTAATTACCTTTTATTACTTCTACAGTAATTGCCTGTCGCTGAATGTGACAGTGGGCTTGTGTAATTTGGAGTATTAAAGAATATACTTATTTAATTTTTTCTTATCTTCCAAGACAAACAGGGAAGGTACGGTGGGCTAACTCTTTACCTGGATTTTCAGAAAAATTTCATTAGAGCTTATTAGCTTTTATTACGGAATCCTAACTAATAAATTGCACTCAATAACATTTCATAGATTTTGAATCCAGGATGGTGATTTTCTTAGCCAACATACTAGGCTGTCTTTCTCTGAATCAACGTTCTAAATTCAGAAGTCCATACTCGTCGATTTACTCGACTATACGACAGAATTATCTAGAGGCTCGAACCCCTACGTTACGCATTTCAGGACGAGTGCTTGAACCAATGGGCTACTGTACAACACAATTCTTTGACTTCACTGGTCGCGCTGAGCTTCACACAAAATTCGAGGGTTACGATAACAAAGGAGGTCCAGCGCAAATAACAATACCTGATTTATTTACAGGCACTTCTATTGCGCAACGTCAACAGCTCCGGCGAAGGAGAACAATTTTAAGCGTTATTGAATGGAGTATGTGCAAATGGAGGTCACATAATTGATGATCGAGCAAAATGGAGAAATGAGTTCGGGCGAAGGAACATACAGTACGTTTCGTATGCTGCTTATCTGTATTGCGAACTGATCTTCTGGATATTGATCTGATTACGATTGCGTTTGGTGCGCCTTGGACAGTGGACCCGCCGCGATTAAAGGCACAAAATATTAATATTCGTTCTAGGCGGATTATTTTGCATAATTTTATTCCATACATTTAAAATAGCTAATGAGCATAAAGCAATTTCACAATCGGAGTTACAATATGTTTTATGATCTTGTGACAGATCGGGCAATTATCTGATAGTCATAATCGGGAACGTGAGAGTTTAGGAAGTGGCTGTATGTTAACCTTCGGGCTACCAAGGGGGGTTGCCACCCACCCCCCCTACGTTTTATGCATAAAATTTTTTTTCATATGGAATATAATTTTTGCAATTTAGGTAGCTGTAGGAGATACATTGGCAGGATTTGGCGCACATTTTGAGGTAAACATCATGGTGGTAGCCCACGCCATTCAAACGTTATACCCGATATACCCGAGGCACCAAAGAAGGGGTGGATACCACCACCCCCCCTAGTTTTTCGACTGTAGCTTATTGACTATTCTTCCTATAAGAGAAATAAATATGACATTCTTTAGAGGGAATGTAGGGCTTCATTTGCATACTTACATGTTTGTCTTTTGAAAACCGGAAGTGATCAAAATAAATAATAATACGCGTAATCGGTGTGAAAATGGCTGAATGCATCATTGTACATGTATGCATGCATGCATGTACAATTGTACATGTATTATATGTATGGATGCATATTTATACGTATATAAACATGTGTAGGTATGTATTTGTGTATCTTGGATACACAGATCAGTTTCAAAACACACATAATCGTATATTTGTTTATCCAAAAAGTACAAAATGTACGCAATAATATAAAATATCGCTAATTAATTATCGGTTCTTTTGTTAAAAATGATGCAATTTCGAGGTGCATTCACATAATGTACAACTAAATATACCATTCTGTACAGAATTGAATGCTGAATCCATTGGTGTATTACAAGAAATTATATGTGAAACCAAACCCGAAATCCAGGGGTGGTGGTAACCACCCCCCCCTTGGTAGTCCGTGTCACAAAAAAGCTTGGTAGCCCGAGGGTTAAAAGCCCGAGGGTTAAAACACATTTCAGGATCTATAGCTTTGAGTTAATATTTGCTTGCATTATCCTGCTTTGGTGGATGCGTGCTCATGGGGCTTCATTTTGGATAATACATTTAGGTGTCGTGTATCGTTGAAAGCGTTCAAGCTCATGCTTTTAGTAGATTGTACTATTTAATGTTTATTTTTGCAACTATTTTACAAACGCATAGGAATTCTTTTAAAATTCGTTATAATGGCGTATGGTGTGTTTCCTCAGAAAAGCAAAGGAATTGTTTGTAATCTTTCTCGTCTCAGTCGACCATAGACTGCAAAGTTCTTATTCTGTCTGTTCCTACTCGCAACAATGGGCTTTCAACCTGGTGAGATACAAAACATGTTTTAAAATATTAATTGTGAAATAAATTAATGCTTAGTTAACACAAGGACGTGTTTTCCAAACTATACGTTCTCTCTGTCTCTGTCTCTCTCTCTCTTTCTCTCTCTGTGTCTCTGTGTCTCTGTCTCTCTTTCTCTCTGTCTATGTCTGTCTGTCTATGCCTGTCTGTCTGTCTGTATGTCTGTATGTCTGTCTGTCGCTGTCTCTGTCTCTCTGTCTCTCTGTCTCAAATTTCTTAGACTCGAAAGAGTTTAACATTATCGTCTTACGAGTTTTTAGAGATGAAATGGAAAGCCAGTTGCAGCAAACATGTAGTGGAAATGGAACGAATCTTCTATGGAATGTCCACTTCTCCTTCGTCGCATTGCATAATTTTGAAACTAATAATGTCAGTCATCCTTCAATCAAACACAAAGTAGGCTGAGGAAGGCTGAATGGTAGATCTCATTAAAAGGCACAATAATGGCAGTTTGAACGCCACAGTCAACAAGCATGAACAGAGTACTGGATTTTGACAAAGAAAAAGTTCCAAAATTTTCTAATCTGCTTAAAACAGAAATTTTTAAGCCATGATATAGGCTACCTTTATTTATAACCTTGATGTAAGCGTTGTAACAACTGTTCCGCAACCTGGCAAATATAATTCCAGTGCCATCTTATTCTACCAAAGTAATTATTTGGGTAGACCTGTCTATTAGTTCATTGGATTAATAATGGGGCAAGAATGGCCGTTCATTCCACTCTTGCTTCACCTGCGGGGCAAGAGTGTCTTTTATTGGCATGCATAACAAATCTACTACCAAATAATCAGATGTATTTTTCATGAAAATTTTGTATAATCGTAATCTCCAAACTTCTAAAGCGCCACTCGAAAACCAAGCGCAGGGCACCAGCTTATTAACGAGTGCTGATATACCTTTATTTATAACATTGATGTATACCTGTAGAGCCACTTACATGGCCTGTAACAGGAAATAGTCTGTTGTTTCGATATTGTCAGTTGCTCTTAAATATTTGAAAGAAATGCTCAAGGAACCACTCCTGCCCCACCCTCCTCTAGGTCTAACAACTTTAAGATAACTACTTTTGCTATATGAAACTTGTTGTTCTTGTTTTTGCTGTATTTATCTTACGAACTTGCACAGTGAACCATTCATTGTCTCTGAAATGTTCAGAAGTTGCCGAGTAAATAAAGTTGTTTGCACATTAATGCGAAAATTATAATTTAATTGCTTGGGAAATGTTTATTTGCTTCACTATAAACATAGCTGTACAGTGTACAATTGCCCTGCATGGTTTATATAACAGTAAACATTTGATGGGATAAAGTGATTTTCCGTTTGTGAAAGGGTTCATTTAGATGTATCGTTACAATTCACAAGCAGTATAAGTTTTGCAGTTTCATTGGTGACCCACTGCAATAATCTATTACTACAAGTCATGTCATCTTGAGATGCACTATAAGGGCAGCTTTATCAAGAATTGTTTCAGTTTTGAGTCGTCAATGAAGGTTTCTCCCTCCTCCATTCTCCTGTTCTTACTTATTTCTATATAAATACGAAGATTTATAAAGCGAAAGTTTGTATATATAAATAAGCGGTAAATGCGCTATTGTATTGTATTGTATTTATGAATTTATAAAGCGCCTCTCACAGTTAACAACAATCCGAGGCGCTCCCAGTGCAAAAGACTCCGAGCGAAAAGAGTGGTCTTAAGACAGCGAAAGGAAGCTCCTGGACCACCAGATTATATCAAAGAACGAGTTGATGAAGGGAGTTGGCTCCATAGTGAAGGGCCAATGAAGGCAAAGGCTCAAGATTTAGCAATGGCAGTGCTCGCTCGTGGGACAAGAAGGTCAAGGGGATCAAGTGAGCGAAGCGGACGGTGAGAGGTCGCGAAGATAAGTCGTCGAATGAGGCCACGGTGGTATTTGAGAGCTAAGCCAGAATGAGACCGGTAGATAAGAAAGATGCCACAGTCGTCACTTTATGCTGGATACGAGCAGTGAGAGGGAACCATTGAAGTTGTTCCAACATATAGGAGGAGATGTGCGAGAAGCGAGGCAATCGTATTAAGTTAAGCACAGATTGAAGAAGGGAGTTGTAGCTCTTTCCCGATCCAATCGTGACCATGCTGATGATCCTGAGATGCAGCCTTTGACTAAGTATGGTGGCGCCATTTAGTTACTTCATGGCAATTCTATTGCGAACAGACAGCCATTGGGTAGTGCGAAGTACAGACGTGATAAGGTCGAACTTTCGTACCTTTGTAATGAACCTGGCTGCAGCGTTCTGCACACTCTGCAGCTTCTTGATCAGTTCCGCGCTCACGCCGCAAAAGCAGACTGTTGAAGCAGCATTTGAAGTAAAACTATATGCTTGTACATAATTTAGTCTCGTATATCCACAGTTTTTGGACTTTTGCCTCTCTGCTTCGTCTGCAATGGGATGTCCAAACCGTCACTTTCTCTACGCGGATGTACCTTATGGAATAATGCTGTGTATTTTCCACATTTGCAAGGCACAACAGAGAAAAGGAAAACTACAGCTCATGAATTTATCTACAACCCTTGCATAGCCTACGTTAATAATTTATTTGTAGGCAATATCTTAAAACTCTGCAAGAATTTGTAGTATCTGTGATTACAGTAATAACTTCATGCTGGCTGTTTAGCATGTTAACTCTAATAATTGGCCTCTGCTATTTAGTCATGTAAGAAATATTTGATATTTACTACAAGACAGATGTCGATGATTTTATGTCAGCCGTAGCTGCGTTTCAGTTGCACATATTACATATTGATATAATATGCAATGCGCTGCCTGTTTGATGGTGAAATGTGCAGCACAATGGCAGCCGACCTGCTTTTCCATGTGAGCAGAATTTGTAACCTATTAAGTGGTCTAACGAGCTGTCCAATTCGAGTCTGAATTAAACCTGAGAAGCCCATGTTTAGCCCATAAACCCGGATGTTTTCCGTGTGTAACCCATATCACGCCCAAACATGTTAACCAGCATTTGCCCCAATGAGGTATTTACTAAGCTGCATAGGCAAACAAGAGAGCACACATTTAGTTCATATTAAAACCAATACGGTGCACAAACGAAATCAGCCCTTATGCCGATTTCCCTTGTGTACCGTGCTGGTCTTAATATGAATTCGATGTGTGCTTTTTGCTTGCGCATATAGCTTAACAAGCGCTCATGAATATTCATTATTTTGGAACCGCCAAAGAGAATCGCATAAGTAAAATGTTGTCTGACCTCATTGGCAAAGTCTCTTTTCAATGGTTTGCGATAATCGCTCCCTATTTTCAGTGCACATGTCAACTTGAGATTCCTTGACTAGGTAAATGAACAATTCAATAAGTCGCATGCTGGTACTTAAAAGTGGATAGACACGTTTTAAAACTGAAGGAGAGTTGCCTGTGAATATAACAGCTACTCGATGCGCAACCCTGTTGTAACATGATACGCAGACAATTAACAGGTGAGACACAGAAAGTTTTTTACTATCGCGCAGTAAAGTCGACTTTATGGGTGTGCAAAATTTATACTTATTAATTTTTCTGTTAACAGGTGTTAATATAGAAAACCTTCTCAATCTAACGGTGTTGATAGTGATCATGATACATAATAAGACACGGATATTGCATGCGAGTAACTTTGAAAAAGCTGCTTTCTACCAAAGTAACAGTAGGCCTACACTACACATTAATAATCTCATTACACATCCAGTTCCATGTACACAGATTGTATTGTATTGTATTGTATTTGAAAACTTGTAAAGAGCCTTTTACAATATAAGCTATTCGGAGGCGCTCTTAGCGTGAAAGCCCCCAGGGAATAAAATGTTTTCAAGCAGCGGGCAGATGAGGGAAACCCGGGCCAAAATCTTAGACCGTAGAAAGGGGAAGGTCATTCCATAAAGAAGGGTCCAACGGTGCGATGTTGGGCCATGGCAGTCCTTGCCCGAGGGACAAAAAACACGAATTCTAGCACCAATTCAAGGACTATAACATCAATCTATGAACTTTTGCACTAACCCAAGGAAACTCACGCGCCAATGCATTGAGACTCTTGCCTAGAAGAATGTGTCCCGTATAAGAAGCAATATGGCCAAACTTGGGACACTTCCAAAAGACGGACAGCGGCATTAAGAACAGACTGAAGCATCGAAATATTAGACTCACGTCCACAGGCCAAAAACTATAATATGACAAGTCATTGTTGACGTCTATTAGAAGCAAGGTTACACTTAAAAGTTAGACTAAACGTTGGACATTAAGTGTTATCTTCTTGTGTCGGGTGCGGCCAGGGCTGTTAAAGGCTTGGTTTTTAGGTTTTTGGTTTTAACGGTATTGTGCCATTTTTATGAGTTTTGTGATACGAAATAGGAAAATCTCAAAATCTAAAAACAAAAAAAACAACAACAAAATTTGATTTTGAAAAAAGTTTGGTTTTTAGCACCCCTGGGTGCGGCATGTCATAGCTTCGTGCGTAATTACAAACCTCTACCTCCAACATTTATATAGGTGTCTATCCATAGCAATGCCAGCTAACCTTTGAATTCCCGGTTTAGCTCTATTCATTTTCTGAATCCTGATAAGAAATATCGATATTTAAAAGTTACGCAGGTATTTGAATAAAAGCAGTTAGGTTTATTAAAAGTTGTTTACTATGCTGTTCATAGTTTAGAAACATGCAGGTACGGTAGTTTAGTAGTGTGCTAAGTGCGAAATGTCTGAAGCATAGGAAACATGGCTTTAGAGTCTAGACCCTCTGCAATGTCTTCATTTTGACCAGCATCAATGCGCACAGAACACTCAAAAGTATTGATAATAATTAATGTACTTGAGATGTGGATGTCACTCTGCCTTCTATTTTCTCTGAAACGCCTACTCTTCAAATGCATAGATCGATATTTAGCCCATTACGCGCGACTGCTTTCCGTAGAAATTGGAGTAGGGGTTTTACTTGTGGTCTTGACATCTAAAACTTCATTGTATAACTCTTAATTCAAGTTCTTTGAGTTGTATTGACAGCCTTTGATAACTAATCATTTAACTTCTTATTTTTTCTCATAGATGCTGGTGCTCGGTTTCGACAAAGACGCTCTTCGTTACTCTTCTTTTTCTTATTGATTCTGCTCCTCTTGTTATTCTACATTGGATGGCGATGGCGCACAACACATCCGAAGGAAGAACGGCAGATGGTGTTGGACGGCAGCCGGTCCAACAAACGCCAGTTCCAGTTCATAAACCGTGGTGTAACGGAGTTTGATGTCGAAGCTCGGTCGATGATGGAACGCCTCGTCGAGAGAAAGGCTCCCTCGAGAGACCCGGAGCTGATCAAACTCGTTCAGCGGCTGTTAGATCCTCCTCCCACTGAAGGGACCCTAACGCTGTCTAAGGGAATCTTGACCACACCACAGTCACAGGAAGTTGATGCCTATCTTAGTCAAAAGGTAGGTCTCGTCATTGGCATCAGGGCAGCACACGATCTATTGCCCCCATCTACAGCTGAATACAGTTAAAGAATCTCCTCCTGGACCGGACCCAGTTGGTCGACACCGCACCCATATAATTCAGGGAGCTTTGTACTCTAGTGTCATGTATATCGCGTTGGCTCTTCTGCTTGTGGACATACGATGTGCCACGCATCTGTACATTATGGCGAGTTAATCGTGCTTTCTCGTGTCTTGAATCTTCCCCTGGAACAGTCTTCCTCTGCACGATCTGTTGCATTTTACTGCTTTAAAATGCTTTAGTTTAAAATGCACTTGCTTTGGTTAGTTGTAGAATCAGACATGCAGCGCCTTACCTGAGTCGCGCTTATTATAATAGGCCTATACTTATTAAGTATGCATATGATTTAAAAAGTTTGCATACATAATTCAGTGCAACTCATGCTGTATTATGTATGAAACGTCCGTTTGCTTCAGTCGTCTATTTGCTTGCATGATTATAGCGTCAAAGGCAATGTGCGTCTTACGTAGGACGCTTTAATTTATCAGACACTAGCAGTGAGGTGCATAGTGATCTGGCTTTCAATTGCTTAACTGTATGATTCCACAAGCTTTCGGTCATTCAAATGTAGCGGTTGGTTAGGACACCATAGGCGGTTTGATTGTCAGCTAGTGCTACGATCCCCACCGCTCTGTGTACTCTCCGAAATGATGTTGCAAGTCGTGTCTTGTAGATGGCAATGGAAATTTCATATAAAATTTGTCAGATGCCAATGGAAATTTCATATAAAATTTGTCAGATGATAATGGAAATTTCATATAAAATTTGTCAGATGCCAATGGAAATTTCATATAAAATTTGTCAGATGATAATGGAAATTTCATATAAATTTGTCAGATGCCAATGGAAATTTCATATAAAATTTGTCAGATGCCAATGGAAATTTCATATAAAATTTGTCAGATGCCAATGGAAATTTCATATAAAATTAGTCAGATGCCAATGGAAATTTCATATAAAAATTTTCAGATGCCAATGGAAATTTCATATAAAATTTGTCAGCACACTTCTTCGAGCGATAAACTGAATAGGACCAAAATTCAATGAACGAAGCTGAAGTAAGCTTAACCCTTTGGAGGTGAGGTGGGGTATGACATACCCCATAGCTATTCTACGCTGCGTTTTCTACGGAAAAAGTGGAACCAGCTTGCATCATTTTTGTGTACCTTAGTGAATGTGAAATACGGACACTTTAGGTCAATTTCAGCTATTTTTGAACGCACATTTTTTTATTTTGTTGCAAATTCAAGTGAAATTATCATTTTTCGTATACATATTGATTTTAATGAATTAAAAAAAGTAACGGCACAGAGTAGAAAAAAATGGTGATAATAGAAGATACTGCAGATATAGGATATAGGCCTAGGTCTATCCTGTTTTGCACAGATGCAAAATTGTTCCATTTTTACGGGTAGTAGCCTATGTCACGTGTTCGGAAACGTTACATGTTTCAAGGGCCACGAAGATGCCATTGCAGAGGTCCGCTTTTCATTTTGAGCGCCACCGCGCTGGCCACTTCAATTATGATTGAAAAAAGTTATTTGCTCCCGATAATCACCAGTTTAACTGATAATTGGTTACAGAACAATAGTTTATCTCACAATAAATGTTATGTAGTTGCTATTTTGACTTGCAAGTAAAAAATATGTATCGGGTATGTCATACCCAATCAATCAATCAATCAAATCAACTTTATTGTTCACCGCTTCAATTCAGTGTTTACATGTAAAGACAGTTTTTTTCCAAATGCAGTAACAATGGGTAATACCCTAAGGAACCTTAAGTTCCGCTAACAGGATAGCCCTAGTGCTATGTCAATCAGTCTAGTCTATACAGTTGCTTATTTAGTTATTTTTATCATGACTTCATTTCCTAAACAACATTATAATCAAATCAACACACTTATAGTTCACATGGTTGCATATAACGTGACCAGCAGTATTATTATTATTATTATTATTATTATTATTATTATTCAGCGGCAAACACTGTTCTTAACTAGATCAATAATGTCAGGAGCACACAAAAACATCTATCTGCACAACAACACATGTTTAACACGATTTAAGCCTACGATAATTACTGATTCAATACCGACATGAGATGCGCTTTGAGTCTGTTTTTAAATTGGTGCGGGGTGGGGAGACAGGTGAGTTCATTCGGTAGTGCATTCCAAAGCACTGGTCCGTGGTATCGAATACTATGTTTCCTGATACTGGTGCGCATGCTGTGCTGGTGATATTTCTTTGAAGCGCGCGTATGATGATCATGCACTTTGGACTTTATATAGAACCAGCTGTCGAAACTTTCGGGTACTAGATGCATATGGACCTTGTACATGAATAGTCCTACCTGTAGTTTATTTATGCTTTCAAAGGGCAGTATTCCCAAACTCAGATATAAATTTTTAGAGTGTGCTCTCGGGGGCGCGTTGCATATAACTCTAAGAGCGCGTTTCTGCAGTAACGTCAGACAAGTCAAACCCTCCTCACCTGAAATGTTCCAATGCTTCACCTCACTCCCAAATGGTTAATATTCAGCGAAACTGCAGAAGTTTGATGGTGGAAAGAGCTAAAGCTAAGATCGAAAATCAACAATATCAACAATAAACTTTTACGCTACGTCTTAGGCCAAATTTCTTTGCTAGCGCGAGTTCTTTTTCTTTACCACATCTTTGCCCTATAGTATGCTAACTTAGGATTCTCAGTTTGCCTAATAATAATGTACACGTATAATCTGTTTTGTGTTATTACGAACCGCAGAGAAATGGATTTTTCGTGGAGTGCGGAGCGTTGGATGGCGAGAGAGCGTCAAACAGTTTGCCTTTGGAGCGGGACAGACAGTGGACGGGCGTTCTAATCGAGGCCAATCCCTATTACTACACGCAGCTTCTCGGCAAAAACCGAAACGTCTGGAGCCTCAACGCCTGTCTCAGTCCATTCGACTACGCAGTACAAGTAAGCATCTACAGTTGCTCTCGTATTCCTGAATTTTGCATAACTCTCTACATTCCATCACGCCATAATATGTTGTCGAGTGCTTGTTTGACTTCTATGATGTTGATGGAGACTTTAGGTTGTGTTCTGTTCATTTTTCAAGTATCTGTCTCACTGTGAAGAGTTGATCAATTGCGCCTCTTCCTGGCCTGAGCCCGGCTTACACTTCTCCAAGTGCTCTTTCCACATACTGTTTCATTCTGTTTGTATCATGGAGATGCTGAAATCAACCCTAGTACATATCAATGCATGGACGAGATTGTTGACCGCTTGAGGGGATAGCGAGTGACAAATGGTGCGGAGTTGATAAAGGCATTTTCGAGAAATGCGATTGACATGGTCTGAAAATGAGAGAACTGGATCAAGAACTGAGGCAGAGAAATGGACGTCTGGGAACCTAGCGCGGAGAAATTCCATGTCAATCTTGGCTAGTTGCCAACTAGGATCGACCGCCAAGCCAGATGAATTGGGTTTTATGTTAATTGAGGCGGAGACGTAAGAAATTTCAGCTTTAAGATCTAATAGGAATTGTAGTCGTTTAGCGCCAAAAGTATTCTTTTAGATAAGTCTTGCTGATAGCGAATCGATGTGCTCAGAGACTTTGTAAGTTAAAGCTTCTGGCTGCAATGTATTTAATTGGACTTCCAGTGGAACTTCTTGTGTGGCTATGTCGCGTAGACTTCAACTGCGCTATTTTGTTTTATAAATTGGCCTTATTTGAAAATATAAGGTGGACCGAAGCGTGTTAAAAACTTATCTGGGTTTTTTCGTGTGCGTAGCTTGAATTCCAAAGCAGCAAAGGTCACGCTGGTCGAGTGAGGTTGAACGAGAAGGATCTGTCTGAGAGGAAGGAACATCTCGTTCCCTGCTTTCCACTTGAGACGATCCTGCTCGCCCTGAATCGAACCCAGGTCCACTATCTGAGTCTCGACATCGAGGGTGTGGAACTCGATGTTCTCAAGACGATTTCATTCGACCGAATCGACATTGAGATTCTGACGGTCGAGTATCTACACGGTGAGAACGGAAGAGAGAAGTACAGGACCTTCATGGAAAGCAAAGGATACCGCATGCACAAGGAGCTCAAGTATAGTGAACCAAGAGCAGGACTCTTTGCTGAAGACTTCGTCTTTGTAAAGAAACGAGATACTTAAAATAAATACTAGATTTAAAGAGAGCGTGCTCATCAGACTGCAACTTACTAGTAAATATCGCTTTGCGTCAATTCACTTCAGTCTGATAAGTCGGATAATGCTATCGCTTCTTTTTCTTACAGAAGTTCCTAAATACAGTTTTCTTATACAATACAAGAGTATACATTTGTTCTTTGACATGCTGTAAGAATTAGGGCCTACTTTCAAATTATTTTAAGCCCACATACAGCGTCCGCGTAGGTTTTAGCGGCGATTCACCCACCCTATTATTTGGCGCAGAGGCCAAAGGTCCAATGCAAGTCAATTACTTTAATATGGTGGGAAGACTGTAGAATCGTTTTGAAAGCCCACACCAAGGCAGTTAGCGTCATCTTCTACAACAATAAGACGACTGCTTTATTTAATATAGAATAAATTAATATAGAAAAATGTGACAGCAAAAATTTATTAAGCTCCAAAACCAAGCTAAGTCGCGGGTACAAGTCAATGCTATAAAACGGTTTGTAGGCTACACCTTTTTAGGTTCAGAGTATTATGACAGCAATTTCTTCAACTGAGCGCCGCTGTTTTCAAACAGATTTAACTAGCCTTTTGATAGTCGCCCTTTCGAAGTCACCCTTTTCATAGGATACCAACTAGGCCTATATACATGCATACATGCTTATAAGCGTTGTAGGCTATTTACGCTTCTGCGCTGTACGTTTTGTCGGTCACCCGGTGTCGGAGTAGTCGACCAACAGCAGGAACGAAAGCTCGATTATATTTTAGATACAAAATGAAGTACAGCAATGCGCAATTCTACCCTGAAATTATAGTAGTAGTATTAGTATTCGGCAGACGACGCTGTGGCATTACAAGAATGATTAGGTAATGCAAGAGCAATGAACATCATCTTATTTGAAAGGTTTGTGGGCGAGGAATAACTTTTTGCAGCTTTCTTGGGCGCTCATACAATCAAAGCGCACCAACCGATACATTATAGCCAACTTATAATAATTATTGCTCTCTTTGTCTCTCTCTGTCTATCTGACTATTTTACCCTCTGAACCCTGATTATACTAGAACGAATGGCTTATGCATACATACATACAACACATACACACATACAAACATTCATACATGCATGCATGCATACATATTACAATAATTATTATTACATGCATACATACAGACATACAGACAAACAGATATTCATATGGCATCGATTGTAAAGTGAGTAGATATTTATTTAGCGTCTTCCAAGTAGCCTACCTCTCGAATTACTCCACCAGTCTAATATATTTGACAATGTTGTCTACCATCTTGCGGCATTGAGTGATAACCGGACTCGGTTCTTCCTTAACATCACTGTACAAACCCTCTGTGACACGACGCCACGCTCGTGAATAAGCTGGTGCCCTGAGCTTAGCTTCACAAACAGAGATGTGGAGTTTACGATTACGATTACGAATGAGAGGCTGCAGTCGTTGTTACATTGTGGACATCTGTGCGTTATCAACGAATCGTTCAAAGGTCCGTGAGCCATGCGACACCTGTCGACTTAAACGGCGGCGGTGAGATATATAGGCCTACGTGTAAGCATACAGTGTCTTTGTTCATCCTTGATTGCAAGTGAGTACATTCTGTTGGTGAATAATAATGACTACTGCCTCTGGTTGATATAATAATTATTATGTTTTGCTTTATGGCTACGTTAGGTTTCTGCAAGTTCTTAATTGGGGCTGTAGTTTTGAAGACATCTTTTCTTGTGATTGGTGGCGTGGTGGTTATTCATTGTCCTTTGTTATCTTTCGATTGTAGATGTCTGGGTTGCTGGGCTGTGTGAGGTCTAACTGTTAAGACTGTCTCTACTGTTTTTTGCTGTTGGGACAATTTGCTGTTAGGGTCGGGTTTCTACGGTTCTGTTGCATTGAGTCTGTGGCGGTACGAGTTCCTACTGCCCACTAGTAATAGTTCTTTTCGTTTCGGTCCTCTTGAGATGCATGTATATATTATAAGTTTATCGATCCATTGTTGATCAGTCTATTGTTGATCCGTCTATAGGTCGAGGGAGCCTCTGGTTTATTTGAGTGTTTCTACAATAGAATGTCCATTTTGCTGTCTGTGGTATTTAAAATACTCTTTTGAAGCTTCTGTGGCAGCGTATGATAATCCGTTACGTAGCCTAGGTTTGTTGCAGACAACCCAAATAAAATTAAAAGAATTTACAAAATGGCACGTAGATAAATAATTTGGGTGGTTTTATAAACTTCACAGTCAAAGCATGCCAGCAAAAACTGTATTGTCCCAGATGTTTGCCGAAGTCTGGAAACATGTTTATTTCCTATAATTGTGCACTACAGCCAGACCGATGATTTGCTATTTATTTTTAGTAACGGATTGTTTACAACATTAAACATGCATAATGTATTGTTTTTGAGCGAACAATTAAATTTTAATGGAACAAAGTCCAGGATCCTTTACGCAGGTCTCAATTCCATGAAATCCACAAAGCTGGTCTTTACTCTGGTTGGCAGCTGATATTTCGTCAATGTTGTCTTTGTCAGTGCTGTTGCTAAACATGAGAGTTTCATCTTGCCTTGAATGTGTATAGCGCCTCTCCAAAGGCGCATTGATTACGGCTTGGTTTCAGTGCGCCATCTGTTGATGCCTTGAGCATTAGACACCAGCGCAATAGTCGATAAAAAGTATACAAAGAATAATTCTTTTTAGTGCGATTACTAGTGAATATTATAAATATTTATAATAGGCAATGAACATTCAGTGATTATACGATCTGAGTTATTATATATTTTATGGTCTTGTGACAGATGGGGCAATAAACTGCTAACGATAGCATTTCAGGATATGGCATAAGTTAATATTTGCATGCGTTATTCTGTTAAGGGGGGGGAATGTTTCAGTGTAAACTTTTCCACTATTATAATCACATCATTATATCCGTAAACACGCATAGGCTACATCTGCTCGCCCTTTGCGCTCTACTGACCGTCTGACCTCTTTGTCCCTCGTGTTAAATCTGCCTTGGCTCAATGCCGGGCATTTGCTGTGACAGGTCCCTCCACTTGGAATGGCCTCCCCCTTTTCTACGAGCTAAGCTCATGTCTGGGATTTCTCACGCATCCTCTCGCTCTCTTAAGGCGTTTCTTTTCCCCCGGGGCTTCCGCGCTGAAAGCGCCTCTGAATAGTCTATGCTGCGAGAGGTGCTCTACAAATTCTTAGATACGATACGATACGATACGATGTAAGTGTACTCGTGTATGTTTGCACTCGCGCTCTTCTAGGGCCTACTCTCGAAGATTTACAGTTCCTCGTCATTAATGGACTGGATGGGCTGAATTTCACTTTTCTGGCGAAACTACGCCGTTGTAAACTGTATTTCCATTTAATCTATTCTGAGCATGTTGCTACATATATAATCTGTTTTGGACATTCTTATTAGACAATTTCCAAAATGATGATTGCCTTCCCTTGGTATCAGTGGCGTAACAGCCATATAACGAGGGTGGACAAAGTCCAGGGGCCCCCGAGGTACCAAGGGCCCCGAGCGTTTTAACTAAAAAACAATCATGTACTTTTTTCGTTTGTCCGTGACAATTTCATATATTAAAAAATGTCACATTATGTCAGCATGTTTCTCAGTTACATGATGCAAGTTTTATTGCACACTAGCTATGCATGTGACCAGTCTATAGTATTAGCGACAGGCTAAATTGGCCAATACATTTCGGTTGTAGGCTATTCTTTTTCTGCCTTGAACTATTAGTCGTAATTGTAATCTCGAAACTTCTACAAGACCCAAAAAGCGAAATCACGGGAACCCGCATATTTACTGGGGCTTATTGGCTTAACCAAACTGAATCGATAGGTAGTACTAAGCAGGAGGTCAAGATTCAAAGGGTCAGGCAGGCAGACAGTCAGACAGCGACGGTGGGTGGTGTTTAGAGTTGAAACAGTGAGGAATGTGAGGGGAAGAGGAGGAATCAGAGCATATTATCAGGCTGGGATTTGTGAAAAAGCAGTGTTTTCACACTTAAAACGGTTCTCAGACCTAGAGAGATAGCATGCACGAGGTGAGGTGTTGTTGAGCTCGTAGGATGGATAAGATATTTGTCGTAATACTGCATGGCGGAAGTTTGTCCCAGACAGGCGAAACAGCTACGTATGTCTATGCAGCGATTTTTGCAAATTTTAGTGATGAGGTGACGGAAGGGAGGAGAAGGAGTTATGGTAGAAGAGGGGGTTGAGGGAAGTGGTTGGACGGTGAACAGCTGACGGAGATTGGGCTCAGGGTTGGGATAATTGAAGTGTGTTGTAGGTGAATGATATGACTTTATATTCTATTCGTTCAGATATTTTAGGACAGGTGTGATGTGTTGGTACTTGCGGATTTTGTGGATCGTAACAGCACGGGCGAGGGCATTCTGAATAGCTTGGAGTCGATTTATTTAGGTAGCCTAATATCTATGTTGAGGAAGACAGAATTGCAGTAGTCCAATATTATTTGTCGTGAACTACAGATGATGTAGCGTATGTAGAATTGTAGATGCAGTTTTGAAGTCGAGCATAGGACGGATTCTGCGAAGGTCAAGGATAGGCCTATCATTGTGACTTGACCTATGGGTTAGACCTATTGATGATAACGGTTAATATTCTTTTTTAAACTGCGCTTTAAATAGCTATGTATCTCATTATTTTCACTCTTTAAATTTGTTAATGGGTTAGGGCCCCCAATCTTAAGAGTGTCCAAGGGCCCCCGACTAGGTTGTTACGCCACTGCTTGGTATTCATGAAGATACATGATTCCTTTACACAACTGTATGTTTGATGACTTGTGTACACAGAAGTGAGCTTTTGTGGTCTATAATTAATGCTCTTTAGACTTTAATTAATTAACTATAATTAATGCTCTATGTTTCTTCTCTTTTCTAATTTTTGTATCATTTGGTTGTTGTTGTTCTGCTTCTTTGTGCAATAAAGTGTTTATACATACACAATTACACACATACATGCAAACATAATTACAGATATATGCATGCATATAAACATACATGCATGCATAGCCCTATATAGATACATACATATATACATACGTACATACATATATACATACATACATACATATATAGGCCTACATGCATACAAATCAAATCAAATCAAAATCAAATCATTTATTTGGTGACCAACCAAGAACAATCAATGAGAAAATGGATTCACACAGGGGACCATGAAAAGGTCTTACGGCCCCGCTAAGTAGGGCCCCCTAAGCTTGCAGTAAAGCCTCATGAGGAAAGCCAATGTATTTACCTGGTCTAAAACTAAGCATATTAAGGAACAAAAAAGATAAATCTTAACTAATGACTCAGCAACACACATATTAGGTTAACAGTCAATTTGTCTGAATATCTATGACACAATATAGGCTCACATTAATTTTAGTCTCATTTTAAAGATGTGGATGAGGTGGATCAGTAACTGATGTTGTATCAAATAGGTTCTTGGGAGCTCTGGGTCAGTTATTATTTCCAATTAAAAAGTGACGCAGCCCGCATTCAATATAGTGTACAACAATCCAATACAATAACAATACATTATCCAGTATAATAGATATGAACATTATCCATATCTATAATAAGTCTGAGCTCCTTTACAATAACCATAAGTTACGCACTTTTGTCGTTGGCTGCGTTATGACAGCCAGTTTTGAATAAACGAAAATACAATACAATACAATCTTTTGAAGAGGCATAAATTATGGAGTTGCCTAATAGACAGTGGAATCTCGTTCCGAGTTGATGCCCCTACATATCTGACAGAGAATAGTTACAACCATTACATACATAATTACATATATTTATATATACATACATAAATACTGCCCTCCAAAGCCAAAACGCAGTAACTCGAAAAAAAATTTTTTTCACTTTTTTGCATTTTTCCACTTAAGATGTAACTATCTTCGTGTTAAAAAATTGTCGAAGCTGTATTATCACTGGTTTCCGAGATTTAGTGTTGCCAAAACGCAGTAAGTCGGATATTTTTCACTCGATGCCAAGCCAAAACGTAGTACTGCGTTATAACCACAGTATTCTGCTGTTCCTACAAACGAATACCAAGCCAAAACGCAGTGCTGCGTTATGGCTTAGTAATAAGTCATCGTTTAGGCATTCTGTTTCCGGTTTTGTTTACAATTAATGAGCGTGAAACAAATTTATCAATCCGAATTAATCTGAAGTAAGTTATATAAAGCGTTTTTAATTGTAAAAGTATTTAATTGTTGCAGTCGTGAATTATAATTACGGATTGTAAAACAGTCTGTTAATTAATATTTTCTATATTTTTAGACGATGCTTGTATCACGGTTACTTGGGTTTGACTAATACACGGATTGGACAGATGGTTACTGAATTATTAGGTTTTTCTTTTACATGAAGTTTTAAGATATTTTACTCTAAGTAGTAGCCTAAGTCGAATTGTAGGCATGTTTTAAGTAATAAATTCAGACACCAATATCGCTTGATCAATTTAAAATGTAGGTATCCAAGTCGAACTTCACATGTAGGCCCTATTAATTATACAAAGAGCATTAAGGCACTCTTCTCCAAGAACCATTGGTTTAAATTCCCTGCTTGTTTATCAATAACTGAATGAGATATTTCGCTAAGAGATTTGTGGTATGTAAGTTCTTACGAAGAGATTTTCAAATTAGGCCTATACCATTTGAACTAGATAAGATGTTTGAAATATGTCTTACACTATATTTTGCTCAAATTTATTGCAGCCTTCAATGTTCTTTATTATAAAGGATAGATTGTAGCCTAACAGGAGAGCTGCCAAAAGTTTGAGTCTGGCTTTAGAAAAGTGTGGACGAAAACGCAAGGTCAGAAAACCGGAAAAAAGCTCTCACAAGCTTAAAAAACAGAAAATTAGTTCTACCACAGATTACCCACTTCAACGTTCGACGACATATGCATTTTCAAAGTGAAAAAGTACCAAGAGTTTCTGAATACACCTCACTTTTAAGTTTGGGGAGTTAAGTTACCTAAAGTGACCTCTAAATGTGGAATGTTCAATTGTTTGTTTCAAATCAATTTTTTCAATGAATTTGATCAAACATTATTTTCGAAAACATTGTATTCTATCTGTAAATATCTGTAAAGCAACAGTGAATGGCTATTATAATTTCCATGACAAAATCTAGTTAGAGTCTAATTTTTATAGCTAAAGTCAATATTTTTTACAATAATTTTTTACTAATTGATATTCAAATTGAAATTGATGTTCAAGTTGTTCAAGTTAAAACAAAGGCAGTTAATAATAATAATATAAGTTATAAAGTGCAATCCTTATTACCATTTCACGCTGAATAAAATTGATAAGCCCAAACGCAGTAATGTGTTTGGCTAGTTGAATTCCCATGAAAATGGGAATTTCATGCAAAGCCAAAACGCAGTACAAACGATTTTTGAGTATTTTTATCGAAAATCACTAATATTAAAAAAAATTTATTTCAACAATAAAATACCCACAATTTAATACATTTTATGGTGTAACTTGTTTTTGGATTGAATAGATAAATTCGGAGATTTTTCTAATAAACTTTCAAATCAACTTTCTGCAAAATATTGGTTTTCCGAGTTACTGCGTTTTGGCTTTTGAGGGCAGAATACATACGTGCAAGTCATGCATACATAAATACATATATACAATGTTATACATACATGCATGCATTGAATACATTGATGCATGCATGCATAAACTTACGTATGTGTACTTACTTACATACATAGATACATAAACGCTTGAACTAACGTGCGTATACACACGTGCACAAACACTGCTCCCGGTTCTTTGGTTATCGCATCTGACTCATTGGCAGAGTCTCGTTGAGAGCTGCAGCTGCTGCCTATGTGGTTGCTGCGTACGGCCTACGTTTAGTAGGTCACCGTCGCTTGTGTGCTGTAGAAGTAAAACCTTATAAATTATTATAGCAAATGTGGTTAAATCAGGAACGAAGACTGGATCGCACAGATTCAAAAGAATTACGTACAGTAAGTTTAAGGAGATCGTTTAGCAGCACTCCTGCTAAACGATCCGCTTGTCTTTGTTCTCTTTTTTCTTCTCTCTCTCTCTGTCTGTCTCTGTCTATCTCTCTATCTCTGTCTCTGTCTCTGTCTCTATCTCTGTCTCTGTCTCTCTCTCTCATGGCCTAAGTACGCGTACTAAACACATTCACGTATATATATATTATATATATATATATTAACTTAAGAACATTGTGTAACATGCATACAAATTAGGCCTATATATGCATACATATTAGGGTCTCTCTACCAGCCTAAATGATTGCCAATGTGTAATCTATCATCTTATGGCATCGTGTGATGGTCCTCATTCCACTTAAATTTTGTCAAATAGCTTTGTATTTCCATGTCGATCGTTGTAGGAAGAGTGTACGTTCTGCTGTACATACACCAACAGCTGTTACTAACAGTCTGGTGAATCGACGTTGTTGGACAAATTTCATCTAAACCCATGATCTAAATCCATATTCATAAACCTGATATTATGAGCGAAAGATTCTGCGCTTTTGGTATCTGTATAAAACTAGAGTGTTGACGTAACTCGCATAAATTTTATTCATGAATGTGGTTCTGCCTGTACACGACTCTCCCAACCTGACCCTGCAACATTCGATAGAAGCCTGGCGCAAAGCAGTTAACGTGGAGCTGAGGCTGAAAGTGGTCATTTGAGGATTCTGCGCTCTTTGTAACCATGCTGTATAAGCTGTAACCACATTATGTGCTGTAGACATTTCCAAGGACGAAAGTAGGTCATGAGAAAGTGACGTGGGTGGATGGATGGATGGATGGATGGATGGGTGGGTGGATGGATGGATGGATGGACGGACGGACGGACGGTCGGACTGACGGACGGACGGACGGACAGACAGATAGATAGATAACCTACATGACTTACGACAGCCCACTTGACGTTCAAGGCCTTGTCATTGACATTGTCATGACATAACCATAATCATAACCATCAATTTATTGCTCCAAACATTGGCAAAGTAACATTTCGCTGTACAAAGAACAAAGATCTGTCGTTAACAAAAGGGAACCCAGAAAGGACCAGGGTCCCGCTGCCATGGTTAGGGCAATATAGGGGTCTATACATAGTCTGTTGCTATATGGTTAACAGAGGTTATCTAGTACAGTGCATTCACATAATAAGTATCTTAGTACATGCACAGTTATTAACATTCTAGAACAAAGCGTTAAATCTTAACGAAGAAAAACAAAGAGAATGGGGGGGAGTTAGAACCACACTAATCGTTCCGATGAATTATCCATAGGCCTAACTGGTGTTTAAATTGGCATTGGCATTGACATTGGACATCTCTGTACAACCCATCTGACGCGACTTAGCGCTCGTGAATAAGCTTGTTTCCTGCGCTTAGCTTTAGAGCAGAGCTTTAGAAATATTATGACTACGGCTTCAACAGCGGCTGTCATTAGATGTTGGGTACTTTTATTCTCTCGTTTATAGACTGTGCATGTCGTTCAAAGTCTCATGTGCGTCGTGAGACACGTGTTGACTTCATGATTTCGCCTGTCAGGGGAGGTACTGTATGAGACATGTACGCGTATGTTAACTTGTATTTATCCTTGATTGCATGTGAGTAGCCTACATTCTGTGGGCGAATACTAATGTCTCCGGTTGTTGTATTATTATATTGTACTTAATGACTTAAGTTAGGTTTCTGCAGGTTATAGGCTATAATCATTCATTGGTAATGTGGTATGGCGAACAAAAATCATTCTGCCATTATCTTGGGGCGAGCGATTATAAGACAGTTCATTCGGATTAATCTTCGTAATGCTTATAGGCCTACTCTGGCTCCTGGGTAGGGTAATTTATCCAAATATAATGAGAACTAATCGCTGTATTTCGCATACTCGTGCAGGATGTATCTGAAACGCCATTAGCCATTTGAACGACCTTAAAAAAATTAATTCAGAGTCATTTATTGCGCGTAATATCCTATATCCGCGTAATATCCTAATATCCAGTTACCAGTATGAGATGCACGTAGTAACTGATCTTCTCTGGATGTACCCATTTGGTTGTCATCGTAGCGAATTCTCATCTCTCAACATCCTTCTCTCTTTAACTTCTTTTATTCCCCCTATCATCTTCATCTCTCAATCAGTCTCACTTCATCTGCTATCTGTCCGTCCTTCAAGTCTACCTCCCGCAGTCTTCTTATCCTACCTTTGTCCATCCCTCATGTCTCCCTCATTCTCATTCTACTGACAGATGTGTGAAAATTAGTTA
>JACEVL010000117.1:4573941-4831441 GCA_020284085.1 Aporrectodea caliginosa | reverse complement strand
AACAAGTTCCTTTTTAAGTTGGAGTAAGAAATCTCTGAACTTTTGAAGTTGACGATTTGACTTCTAATTTTATTGGTGTACCTGTTAACGAAAACATGTGCCAGAGAGAAAATGAGTGAGAACTATAGTAGGTAACTGGTTAATATAAGAGTTTGGTATTCGTATATTGAATACTTTTATTTGGCTATATCTTCATTCATTCAGCCCTTTTGAACATACTGTGAACTTTTATGATTGTTTTATGAGAGATCGTTGGTTACACTCATAAATAATAATTCTGTTTGTTTGCTATGTCTTTCATCATAAATCAGAAAGAATCGCGAGTCATCGTATTGCCTGCGACGAACATGAACTGCAGATTACTTCTTACTTTCGTCCTACTTACAACATTTGACTGTCAAACTGGTGAGCTACAAAACGGTTCATTGTAAAGGGCATGAGTGAATATGTAGGATTTGACTTTTATGGCGCTAGATATTCAATGGAAAATGCATTCAGTGACACGGGTAATTGACGGAAGGCATGAGCACTGGACCATAGGCTGACAAACCGATGAACGCATTCCAGACCGGCATCGAGTGCCAGTTTGTCTGAAGTGTGACCAAAGCTACACCTATATTAGCACTTTCGATGGTTTTCGACAAACATCGACACCGATGGGTAAAGACAGTTGTTGAAAGACGGGATAGAGAGCTTTAAAAAAGTCAACAGAAGTCAACGAGAGAATATCTTGTTTTTAGACGCTAGACGGCAGCACTGAACACGCTATGACAATGTGTTTCACTTTAATATGTTTAAGCAGAAGCCGGATGATCTTAACTAAAGGGTGCAGACGATACTAAAACTGTGTTTGTTGATGATAACATGGTACATCGTTAGGGCAGGATGTAAAAGATAATTGTCGATGTTGTTAGTTATCTTTTACATCCTGCCCTAACGATGTACCATGTTATATATCCCTCGATTGCTAAGCAGACTAACTGGACATCATTTACTGGACTGTCCTCAGTGACCCTCCTTAGCGGGATCTCCATCCCTTTTGGGCCTCCCTTTATCGCCAATGCATTTTTGTTAATGTACATTCTCTGGCATAATTGTAATGTTTTGTTTTGGTTGCAATAAAACAACTTGATTGATTGATTGATTGATTGATTGATTGAATCGTACGCTGATAACCTTCAAGCGTACGTCCAGTGCTCGGTGGGGAAGACAATCTCTGCATTGAAAACAATAAGCCAAGCCATTGAGATCATGCAGGGGTGGATGTCATCAAACCGCTTACGGCTTAACCAGACCAAGACACAGCTTATCTGGCTTGGCGCCCGTCAGCAGCTCCCTAACTCCTGCCATGTATGCATGTGTAGCGTATATATATTATACATGTACATGCGACTTAAATTTATAAGTCGCATGTATAATCTATGCACTTGCATACATACATGCAAATATACATGTATACAAGATCGCAAAGATCGACTTGGAGACCCTTGCCCTGGAATTTCCGCAAGTCACTTTCTCATCCTCTGTACTGGATCTTGATGTCACGTTAGACCAATAACTAACCTTCACGCGGCATTTTATTCACCTGCCGTCAGCTTAGAGTGGTCTTTCGTATACTTCAACCTCTAATGCTGCCTTACGCTCATCTTCTCCTTAGTTGTCTCCATCATTGACTGCTGCAACACACTCTACGTGGGTTATCCGGGTCCTCGGGTTGGTTGCTTGTATCGGGTTCTGCGCACGGCAGCGCGCCTTATTGCTTGCATCCCAAAATTCGGTCATGTTACTGACTATATACGAGTGTTTTGCATTGGCTCCCTTTCCGGCAGCGAATCACCTATCAGATCTCTGATGATGATATTCGTTTTATTTTCTGACAGGTTGACAGGTCGAGCCGATTACGAATCCTCTCCTACCCACTACATTACCATGGACTCCCAACCTTAGCTACCGACCTGAAAACATAGTCAGCACTTCACCCGCTACAGTAGCCTGATACGTTTGGTGAAGAAGCGCCCACAATTTTTTTTTACATGAAATCGAGCATTTCGCTCCTCTTTTCCTTAAGTATAGCTAAAAAGAACCTTCCGAATTTTGCAGTCTTTCCCGAATCCGTCTCACCCCTCATTTCTTGCTATTAGCACACATACGCTACTTAGTCCCTTAAGAGGTGACCATTTTGCTATGGACATCCAGTTGATGCTTCGGCCTAATAATACATGAATGCGTAAAATAAAAATTAACGTTTCTAAAAATATCCTCTGCAATTCTAGGAGGAAAGTTGATTACGAAACCAAAGAATACCGATATAAAGGTGAATGACACCGCGTATTTCAATTGTTCAACGGATATCTCCAAGGACATCTTCTGGTTTCACGGAGCCAAATACGTTTATACCGGAGAGGCAATTTTGGAACCGTATAATGAAAGATTCAAGATTGATAAAAATGTGTGGAATGGAACATACACTTACAATCTGATCATTCATTCTGTGCAACCTGGTGATGCTGGACAATACATCTGCTCTGATGATGCAGTATATGGAGAGACACATTCGGTTCAACTCGTTGTCTTAGGTTAGGATCAATGTGCTCTTTTTATTCAAATACAACAAAGTTACCTTTAAAACTTAGGTGACGTTTAAACTCATTAGCTCAGCGTCTAATTCTAGAGAAAACGGTGAACGCTACGATAATTTTTCGATAATTTCAATAAGCATTTTATTCGTTGATTTTTAACACAATATAACGAGTTTTTCGCTTTAGAAATAGGTTTTTAGAGCTTTTTCCTGTGTTGTGTCTTTCGCTTTTATACCTTGTCTGTGTTCTTTCCTTTCAAGGTTCCACAATAGTGAATTATTTTCGCGTAGTTTAGGTTTCTAGCGTTGGATTTGGCTTTTGAAAAATCGTTCTGTTTAATATTGTGACAGTTAATAGAAGTTGTTTGACTACAAAATTAAAGGCTAAATAACAACGTTCTCTTTTTAATAGAATATTTCAATATTTGAGATAATATTACACTCAAATATTATAACGATGCCAAAATCTTAAAGTTGTATTGCTATTGATGCTTTTGTTTTCAAGAGGACGATCCCATCTGCCGATCTAATAGAGAAGTGGACGAAGTCATTGGACAAAATTCGTGCAACATAGAACCAGATGAAGTGGAATTAGAATGCAGTGTAACGTACCATGGTAATATTCCTCCTCAGATGGAATGGAAGAAGGTTGGAGAGAACAGTTCCACACCATTAGAGGTTTCAGTTGATACCTCTAGGAATCACTTCATCTCCACTTTGAAGCTTAAAGGTGACATCGCTCTGAACAACTCCTCTTACGTTTGCGAAACAGAACGAACAACTCAGGAGCCAATCAAATGCACCTCCAAAGTCATAAAAATATTGTGTACGTAAAATATAATCAGAGTAACAAATTATTCCAACGTCACTTGGTTCATCTTTGATGTAATCAGGGAAACCGGAAGAGGCGTAATGGTATCTAGGCCTTTAATAATTATTAACGTTTCTTTAAAAATAAAAACTCCACAGGCGATTTAACGCCCGCAGTATTTGGGTCGCCCCAAATGAGTAGTTGTTCCGCAGCATGTCGCCTCTGAGTAGGTTTCTTGAAAGGGCACTTATAAATTCTTGACATGAATTCTTCAAAAAATAGTTAGAGATGTATTTCCACTTCGAATGAATACGGAGACATATTAGCCTAACAATACGAATGAGCTACTCTGTTTTAAGGGATAGCTTACCATTAATAAGTTGTGCATCTATCTGGCTGAAATCATAAAAGACTGAACAATTCGGTTTATCATGTCGCTAATATATTCTTCTTGTGGTAATACATCATCCATTGTGAAATTTGTTTATAAAATTATTCGAAGTTGTTACAGCGTATTATTTGTAGCATACCTTACTTTCAGATGCACTAAGTGGTAGCTCAACAGTAAACAAAACTACAAATGACGAAATACATTGCAACGCAAACACGAGTGAGTCTTGCAACTATACGTGGAAATTGTATCAAGACAATGATTTTACAATTGAGTCGTCAACATCCGTTCTAAGCGCCAGGAAATCAGGATGGCACAGATGTGAAGCTGAATGTTACCTGAGAAACAGATCTTGTGATCTACTGGTCATGCGAGCATTGATTCATGGTGAAACAGGTATTGGAATTCTTTTGTCCCAATTATCAGAACAAGATACAAAACTCATCAATGTTTTTGCAGCGTATAGACTAAGTGTAAATCAGTATGCTGACGATGTTCAGCTTAATTCAATTTGCTTTTACATTTAAAAATCGTATTCTGTTGCAATATAAATTATGTCCTAGTCTATTGGCCATTCAACTTCATTGAGTTGGATGATCAAATTTAGAAACGCTATTTGCCATGATTGCCTGACAATTATTAGCCTATGTAAGTATCGCGACACATGATCTGGTGGCAAAAGGCTGGTGCCATGCATGACTGCCTAACTGTTCTAAACAACAACGTTTGAAGACAATCTGACAAAATATGTTTGCTGACCAGAGTCATATATACCAGACGTAGGCTATTATAATATGCGGAGTAAGAGTTTGAAAAAGAAATCTCCAACATAGAACAAGGCCAGATTCCTCACAGCCACATTCATTGGACCATGACTGGTCACATTTATCACTAGTGGCACTCTTTGGGCCAGCTATAATGTAAATGTAACTGTCTGTGATGCGCTTGAGTTGACACGCAGAAGTGTGGGACCTGCATTTCTTAACGAGCAGCAGAAAAACAGTCTGGATATTGTGACTGAAAAACAAATTCTAGCACGGACCGATGCATGCGTGTATGTTTGTATCATTGCTATATCGGAATTTATTTAGCACCCTATGTAATCACAAAATATCATATTGCATTTGTCTCCTCTTCCTATCCATCCATCCATCTAATAATAAAAATAATAATAAATAATAATATCTTTTCTTCAATAAGCGCCTGACAAACGAACTGCGCTGTACATTTACATGTTATGCAATTGAAACAATCTTAACTAGCCTACTAACAGAACAGACAGCCTGCAATACACGGCGCTAATAGCAGCCTACAAAGCAAGTCCGCCCTACGGATCTCACACTCGGTACCTCTCGCTCTCCACGCCAGTGTGTTATTCAATGCGCTATCGGGCCCCAAATCTAGTCTATGCAAACGTTTCTGGGTACCCTCACAGTCATAAATATATACATATTTACAGTATTTAATACTCTTGGTCACCCACATGACTCTGTGCAGTCCAGCCGGTGCTCTGAAGGATATGCCCACTTCTGATCGCTTTGCTTGTTCTCCTTGTTTTCCTAAGATTTGCATAGTTTTTGAAGTAACCTTTAATTTTCGTTACAACAGGCTTCTTTATAAGCATTGGAATACGTGCCTTTGCCCAAACTTCGAGAACATCACTGGCTGTGGGATGACAAGCATCTGCTACTGTTTGCTTGGCTATTTTATGTAATCGTACATCAGTGCCATGATTTCTTCCTTGCTTTGTAGCTTTATATTACTGAGTGTATAATATATATTACCAGGCCTTAGTCACATAAATCTCTTCGTATCTTCAACCTCACAGTGCATCCCGGTAGCTAAAACCTAATGCACGACTCTCCTGTCGGCTGTAAAAAGTACTATACTTGCAAAGATTAAGGTGACTAGATACAAACCATGCAAGTCGTAACATTTTATGGCGTAATAATTATAATTTGCAAACATCAATCACAATGACTCACCGCTGGTATCAATTACAGTCTAGTGTTAACTGTTCATGGCGAACTTTCAGAGCCGGTAGCAACCTCTAGATATAATTTTTTGAGCTGGAAAAATTACAGAATTGTTTTCTTATTCGTATAAACAAAATTAAAGGGTGCTCCATGAGAAAAGTAAAAGTTGAAAAATAAGGACCACCCTAATGTATATAATTATATATAATATATATATCATTGTCGTTGTAAGACTCAGTATAAACTATGGTAACACAGGAAAAATAAAAATAATTATAACATTCCAGCTTTTCAAATCAGTTTCAGAGCCACTGATGTGAGGTGATACCAACCCAAAGGTTATTTCTGTCCTCAGTCAGTTTACCTGTTAGTTTTTTAAATAATTTAGTAGGAGGGGGATAGTATAAAGGATAACACTCTTGCCTGAAGTGCTCAACGACCCGGTTCGATTCCCGTAAGGGTTTAGCTCCTACCTTCATTCCATAGCAGTGGTGTAGTGGGGGGGAACGTGGGGAACGCCGTTCCCCCACTTTTTTCTCACACTATGCTAAATTCTTGCAAGATTGCACTTTTTGCTTACTTCAGTATCCAGGCGTTCCCCCACTTCATTTTTTAGGACTACACTACTGTTCCATAGGTGGCAACAAAAGTACAATGAGCCCGCGCCTTGCACGGCTGCAACTTTGTTGCTTTATGACTTCTGTAATATGTGTTATTATAAGTAAGAATATCCTTTAATAAACCAAATGCTAACCGCATTTTGGTGTACAGACATCATAGTAGTCGCAAAAAATCTAAATTAGCTAGTCAATCTTATGTAAGTCTTATAAATCATCCTATAGTGATGTAGGTTCTTCGCATCAGGCTATCAGCGGGAATTGTTTAATCGTCATAACATGTATGTCATGTACAATGTACATGTACAGCGCAGTGCGTTTGTCAGGCGCCTCATTAAAGAATAATAATATTTTGTTATTATATTATAATTATTATTATAAAGTCTATTGTAGCTGCAAACAAATGATCGTCTAGAAGGGATATTGGCTGCCCGCTCAATGGCAGAAGCAGGCTGAAATGAAGTTTTAGGAGGTCAATCTGCTTCACTGAATTTGTTGATTTCTTACAAAAAGAAATGACCAGTTCTGTAGAACAAAGAGGCTTTTGGAAGACAGCTTTATGGATCAGCCGAAGTCGATCATGTTCTAGAAGGCTTGACCTTGCCAGATCGGATCGAGAGCAGACTGAAGACTTGAAGAGTGTTGGGAAGACATTTTTGTAATAACATTTTGAACAGCTGTGTTGATGAGCTGTATTACTTATTTTCCAAAGAATCTTACTTGCTGAACACTACTTACTGGAACCCTGGTCTCATTTTGCTCGTGATAAATGTGAAAGCATCCAAAGTAGTTGTGAGACTATTACTTCTAGAGCCAATCCATCAGGAGCGACTATTACTTCTAGAGCCAATCCATCAGGAGCGACTATTACTTCTAGAGCCAATCCATCAGGAGCGACTATGACTTTGACGGCCAATCCAGCCTAAAGTACAGTTCAAAGGTCAAACGATGACATCAGCCTGAAACAGACACCCACTAAAGTGGCGTGAGGTTCATTTCAATGGTCCATCTTCTTCTTAGGGCCAGTGCCTACCCCTCCAAGGTGACACAGCGCATATATCCCTCCAAGGTGACTCGTATTTTTGTTTGTCGTTTGTACTTGCATAGGGTTTGACGTCACACACACACACACACACACACACACACACAGCCGTGTGTTCAGAAAATTAAAATTTGGAAACCACCAGCACTGAAATCTAAAAGATTGAAACGAAAAATTCTCAAATTTATAGTTGTAAACCACAAGGTGTGAAATGTAAAGGATGGAAAGCCACAAGTTCTGAAATGTTAAAGTAGCAAATGCGAAGCTCCCAAATTTTAACGATGCAAAATAAGGTTGCAACCAAGATGATCTGAAATTTTAATGTCGCAAACGTGAAGTTCTGAAATTTTAAATTTGTCAACGTGAAGTTCTCAAATTTTAAAGTTGCAATGAAGAAGTTCTGAAATTTTAAATTTGTCAACGTGAAGATCTCAAATTTTAAAGTTGCAATGAAGAAGTTCAGAAATTTTAAATTTGTCAACGTGAAGATCTCAAATTTTAAAGTTGCAATGAAGAAGTTCAGAAATTTTAAATTTGCAAACGTGAAGATCTCAAATTTTAAATTTGCAAAGGAGTTCAGAAATTTTAAATTTGTCAACGTGAAGATCTCAAATTTTAAAGTCGCAATGAAGAAGTTCAGAAATTTTAAATTTGCAAACGTGAAGATCTCAAATTTTAAATTTGCAAACGAGAAGATCTCAAATTTTTAAATTTGCAGACGAGAAGTTCAGAAAATTTAAATTTGCAATGAAGAAGTTCTAAAATTTTAAATTTGCAACCGAGAAGTTCAGAAATTTTTAAGTTGCAAACGCAAAGATCTCAAATTTTAAATTTGCAATAAAGAAGAAGCATTTCTGAAATTTTAAATTCGTAAACGCGAAGTTCTCAAATTTTACTGATGCAAACAATAAGTTTTGAAAACTCCTCTTGTTTAAAAGCGTAAAGCCTACAGTGTGCTTTGCAAAGTTGAATACCAATAGCTCTCTGTCGTCTTTCAAAATTACACGTTGACTCTGCCTCCTCACGTCTAGAGAAAAAGCGAGCTCTGTGCCTCTTTCTGCTTCGTAGCCACTCTCTGCCTCTCTGCTTCTTAGCCTCGCTGCCAACCTCTCTACAATGAGAAATGCCTAGTCTTCTAAACTGAGCGTCAACTCAGCCTCAGCCTCCCCATGGCTAGAAAGTGCTTCCTAGCCTCTGCATACAGGAGTGTTTGCTCTTTGAAAAACCCACAAGTTCACTCTGTCTCTTAGACGAACATCATTTTAACGCTCAATTCAGCCTCATTTCAATTAGAAAACTTCATACCAACCGAGTCAGCTTTGCTGTCTATGTGTCCGTATTTTTGCTTGTGAAAACCTTACAATCAGGTAATTGCAGTCCAACTCATGTAAAAGTGCACTAGCGAGCTCTCAAAACACACCTCCATATAACGGTGATAATTCTAGGTTTGCTAAGTATATGCTCACATAGCCACACATTCTAAAATGCAAAGGATTGCCTGTGAAAGAATTGCTCTAAAAACGCTGAAATGCGGAAATTTGACACATGGAAACACGGCTGTGTGTGTGTGTGTGTGTGTGTGTGACGTCAAACCCTATGCAAGTACAAACGACAAACAAAAATACGAGTCACCTTGGAGGGGTATGCGCTGTGTCACCTTGGAGGGGTAGGCACTGGCCCTAAGAAGAAGATGGACCATTGAAATGAACCTCACGCCACTTTAGTGGGTGTCTGTTTCAGGCTGATGTCATCGTTTGACCTTTGAACTGTACTTTGGGCTGGATTGGCCGTCAAAGTCATAGTCGCTCCTGATGGATTGGCTCTAGAAGTAATAGTCGCTCCTGATGGATTGGCTCTAGAAGTAATAGTCGCTCCTGATGGATTGGCTCTAGAAGTAATAGTCGCTCCTGATGGATTGGCTCTAGAAGTAATAGTCTCACAACTACTATCCAATTTTGCAAAGAGCAACTTTGCATGCTTCACATTCATCCTCAGTCATCTTGGGACAGCGCTCGTGAATAAGCTGGTGCCCTGCGCTTGGCTTTCGAGTGGTGCTTTAGAAGTTTGGAGATTACGATTACTAGCTTACCTTTGGCAGTCTTCATCTTATTCTTGAAACATAAGATGCAAGATCGACAACAACCAGCAAGAGTTATTAAGATGTGACCCCTCTCATGACTTAGCAGCATTGGTACGATGGAGGTGGTCGCAGTGTGCAATGCCGATTAGGCTAGGCCTATTTGTGAAACTTCCTCGCAATGCTTTGACAACTTCCTGTCAGTTGCAACTTATGGTATTTAATAAAAACTGTTCAGAAATTGATACCAGACAGGAAAAAAATGAGATAATAGAAATATCTCAATAAATGAAGGAGAATCAAATGTTGTTGTATCCGATTCAGACCCAGTTTCACAGTTCAGTCCACGTAATGCGATCGTCATCTAACTCTGTATCAATGTTTGACATATTGTTCACATAATACGACCACTAATTGGACTCCTGTAATTCAATTGACATTTTCTCTTCTTCATATTATATGGGTTAATATTTTCATTGGCAGACGACCATTCGTCTACAAATTGGCGAATTTAATCCGTTAGTAAACAGTGTCTCGCCATCTAAGCTGATTTATATGTCCATTTATAGCTGCTCCGGAGAAGAGTACAACGCAGACTGTTACTATCTCTGTTGTGGTGACTGTGGTCGTTACGCTGTTAATGGTCGGTGTTTTGATATGCGTCTTCATTTTGATTCTTGGGAAAAAAGGTAATTTGTTTAATAGGAGCAGGCTAGCTGCTAACAGAATCTTTTTCTTTGCACCTAGGATTTAAGCTGAATAACTTTTAATAGCAAATAAATTTGCATAATTATGATAGCATTTCAATATAAGTTTTGAAATCTTTTTTTAGTAAGTTGCGTCCTTCCTGAAATAGTCAGGAGACAGGCACAGCTAAGTAATCTTTATTAGAACCAGACAAATATCACGCATGCGTCGTGGCCTGCAAATCTCTCTATCGGGTCATTTTTAACAATAGCTGGTCAAGGGCAGATTTTCCTTCATAATATAATATATATATATATATATATATATATATATATATATATATATTATGTATAATTTGTATACAGTATATACAATAATAACCTGCTGACCTGTGTGAAATCCCACTAGGCCTATATGCAGATTAGCTAGATCGTGTATCACTATCAGCCGGGGCTGTTTACATTTGGGTATCTCAGCTGGTCAGCCTAAGCTGTGTTTTGTATACAAGAACACATGCCAGGTGCAAATGGAACTTGGAATTGTATATATATTTCTATGCTCAACACTAAACTAGAAACATTAGACCTAAGTTTACATAAAAATGATCAAATGCAATACAATACAATAATACAAATATTACGCAGTACATACGCTTCTTATGATGGGGTCAAACATTCCTATTGATGCTACTGTAATTCGGGTGAACTAACTTCCAGCTTCATGCTGCCAGTGTTTTGCGATGTGTTAGCAACACTTTCAAAAAGGTCAATTGCCTGGAATCTGTAAATGGCAATATGCACTCGCCATGGTGTTTCTTTAGGCTTTTATTGAAAATCATTGTCATGCTCAGAGAACCTAAACCTGCAGAAGTTACATTTAGGATATGTGATCTTACTGCATAGCATTCCACTGTGAGGTTGGCTGCTATTTTCCGGTGCTAAACCCACCTTCAATCTGATGCATCGTTTATCTCTTTTACTGCTGTCACTTCATCACAAGCGACCTAGAAAATCAAACATTTTGAAAATACTGGTATTAGGTTTATACACTCAGTCCTGCTTTAGCGCGTATCCTTAATGGATAGGAATACTATATGAGAGTAAAAATTAAGTGCACAGCATTGTTATATTATTTTGTTAACTAATTAATCGGACAGAAGACGAGTGATGCAGTACTGCCCCCGAACGCCGAGCAAGTATGCCTCCATCGAGCGCCATCTGTCAGAGCAGAGCTGGTCATTCATCGCATCCGGGGGCACATACGCAAATCCCAACCCGTACAGCAGTTCATAGAAATAATGTTATAGTAAAACTAGAAGTTGAATGAGCGATGGAAACGTGGTATTAGTGCTAAATTATTGCAATAACATTAGAAGTTGGATGAGCATGTTTGTAGCAGAAATAGAAGCTGGATGAGCGATGAAAAATGATTTTGATACTAAATTATTGCAGTAAAACTAGAAGTTTGATGAGCTGTTGAAATATTTTTAGTAGAAGTAGAAGTTGGATGAGGGGTGGAAATATGACTAAAATATGTTTTAGATATCTGTGAACTGCTGTATGAGCTGGGATTTAGGTAAATGCCTCCGGGGGCGGCCTTCGACGCCTATGAATAATTTCATGCGATCACTGCATGCCTGGATTAACCACGGGACCAGTGGGTCCACGGACCCAGGCCTAATAAATATTTTGCAAATAAGGGGCCTACCATTAGAATGTTATCTTACAATTTTTATACATTATAATACTGTCTTTAACTACCGGTACTATTTTAGTTTTCAAAGGCTGCATCGTTGACATGTAGTTACTGAGATATGTTCAAACATGCTAGTTTTACTGCAAACAAACGATAGTCACTTGCAAGTCGACAGCCAAAACATTTGTAAGATTTGTGAACGTTAGCTCCTTCAGGCCGTTAGGTTCCCATGACAGTTTACTCTGCTGCCGTGGCTGCTGATAGCCTCTCCCGCCTATCACCGTCGGGCGTCGGCGTCGGGTACACAGCACTATTCATCGACCGCATGCTCAACCTTGCCCTGGCCCAGCTGAAGGTTTCCTGCGTAACTTATTTTCGAAAGATGCTAACATGGAACTTTGCGACGAATCGATTAAATGGCGAGCATTTTTGAGTCAATTGCCGATTTGCCGTCAGTGCCAGCCAACCACTGCCTCTACAAAATGTGCAAAATAATTAATACAATTTGCAATCAGGATTTCCGAATGTTTGCCTTGCTCTGCGTATGATACATGTATATCGTACTTGTCTTCCAAATCCTTCTCTGCTAAAGCCTCCAGCCACTGTTTGCAACCCCTCCCGCTCTGTTGTGGTGTCCCTCAAGGCTCCGTTCGGGTCCACTGCCCTTTATCTGTATAACACACCATTAAGCCATCTCACAGAATCTTACTCCTTCGACCACCACCTCTACGCAGACGACACCCAACTTTACATAATCCTTCTCCTCAAGCTCTTTTCCCCCTTAACATCTGCTCTGCCCCCTCTTATCCTCTGGAACTGAACTGGAACCTCCATCAGAAACTCTTCTCGACAAACCCTCTGACTAGGCGCAACAGTCGTGAATAAGCTGCTGCCCTGCGCTTGGCTTTCGATTGGCGCTTTAGAAGTTTTTGGAGATTACGATTACGACTACGATATCATTACATTTCCCGTGTCTAACTTCAGCGGTGAAAGATCGTTTTGTCAAAGCGCATCAAAAATGCTTCACGGTCTACGATAGGAAAAGATAGACTGGCAAATTTAACACTTATGAACATATCTTTGGGTGTGAGATTGTACGTGGGCTAGATTTTCAGGATTATTGTCAAATGTTTGATAGTTGATACGAAGGTGCAGCAAACTTCTCAAGAAAAATAAAGTGGAGGCTGCACTAAGCCTATCTGAAGGGTTAAACCGAATAATCACCAAGGGAAATGCCACCATCTTCGACAGAGTCAAACGCGGATCTCATGAAATGTGGAAGGAGGTCAATCAGCTTCGGGGTGGGTGTCGCAGGGAAGCCCCACACCCGGAGTGCAAGGTTACGACGGAATCTTTAAACCGGAATGTTTTTTACCATCTCGACAAAATTAATGCAAACTACGCTGCTCCTTCTCTGAAATCAACAGTTGTCGACGGAAAACGGAGTTTGCATGTGGACGTATTTAACACCTACATGCTGCTGCTTACATCGGTTGGCAGTTACTGATACGGGTTCTCTGGCTACTCAGATGAGTGGCTGACATGCTAGCTGAACCAAGAACAACGCGTTTAAATATCTCTATCCTCTTCTCATATGTTCCGCCTAAGCGGAAATCAAGCATTATAACGCCGGTGCCAATGATATCCCACCCCCGCGGAGGTTGCCGACTTCCGCCCAAGATGATAAATACATCCTCATGGTTGCCCTTAACATTACCAAAGCTTTTAATACGATCAGACACGACTAACTCGCAGAGCAATTGACCGAGCTGCCCATACCGGATTGCGTCTACAACTGGGTGGTGGCTTTCCTGTGTGATCGAAACCAACTAAATATAATGGATCAGTGATTAGTCTCAACAATCACTTGCATAAACGCCAGGGTTCGGGCCTAGGGCACTGAATTTCATCACGTCCATGTGGAAACTAAAACAATCAACCCTCACAATCGAATAGCTAAGTACGCTGATGACACTTATTTGTTAATACCATGCTCGAAAAGCGACACGATCAGGGACGAACTGGGCCATTATAACGTAGTGGGCTGCGAGATGTAACCTGAGCCTGAATCAAAAGCAAACTCAGGAGAACTGATGTTAATCCAACGCCAACGCGAGCGGGGGGAGGGTAACAGGGGCAATCCTTGGGGAAGTGCCATGACACCCAAGGATCCAGAGCATGGTAATCCTGGCAGTGGTCATTACTGAACATATTGGCTTTGAAATGCATATAAAATGCATATGTGTCCAAGCTAGACAGTCGATGTATGCTCTGCGCATCTTGACGACACATGGCCTCACTGAACCTATGCTTCATGATGTTGTGCGAATGATCACTGTGGCACGCTAGTTATACGCGGCACAAGCATGGTGAGCTTTTGTGGGGTAGCAGGAGCGCAATAGACCACAGTCCATGATGGACCGTCTGGTCCAACTACGCTACCTACCAGAGGATATCCCAACATTGGGACAGCTGTGTAAAACGACAGATTGGAACCTCTTTACCGATACCTCTGCGGACCCGGGCCATGTTCTGAACCCACTCCTCCCCCGTGTTAGGACACTCCACTGTTCCCTGCGTTCAAGACAGCTGACCGAATTGTCCTAACGGCGGACAACTTAATTATATAACCGTTGTTAACAAGAAAGATTTATACTGCTTCATTTCATGTAAACCAAAGTGCTGTAATGCAGATGGATAAATCAAGAATATACTTACTTACTTACATAAATCTGGAATAGGCCCTATCTTGTTCTCTTATTAGGGTATTATTGTAAAGGAGAATAATATTGAAGTGCTGGAAATGTGCGTATAATTATATTTGTTGTGCATTTAACTATACTTGCAGAAGCAAATAGAAAGTCCAATGTTCAAGTGAATACGGCGAATAGGCCTAGCGAAGAACATGAACTTTCGGAAGGACTTCTGGGTAATTCATTATTCTTTATATGTTAGGCGCAAAATTTATTCATCAGTACGAAGTAACTGCATCTTTAACAAAAATTGTATACGGATTAGTGTTTCAAATTCTAGACACATCTGAGCAAGCCTAACAATTCGATAATATCTGAAAAATCTAGGCTTCCATCCGCAGACATATTGAACTACTAACAGGTTTAACACGTTATCCCCAAATACCTTTCATGGCACGAGGTTCATTGCAGACTAAAACATTCGTAGCCTACTTATGCTGCAAGACGGCCTCTAAGCGAGAAGGCCTTGGAAAAATCGATTCAGAAAGTGAACGATAAACTCAGTTGCAAAGTATGTTATTTTGACGCATCTGTCTGTCAAAACGAGCAGAAAATGTCTTATAGGCCTAAATTGAAAATAATATCAAAATGCTGCCTGTCACCAGAGGAGATTAAGGAAAACTGATTCCAGGCCTAATTTTTAAAAGATTTACTGCCACGTTTCAAAATTATGTTAGTATCAACATTTCTCCTATTATAATTATTGGCAGGATGCTTCAAACAAATTATTTTCAGAAACAAATAATATCCCCGCAGTCTATTGACGAATAAGTAGGCCTACTAATTATAATAGTTTCCGATGAAGAACACATGGAAAAGACGATTGAAGTCAAGCTACGCTAAACCTTGAGAGGACCCTACCTATGGCGCTCAATGAACTTCTACATGAACTTTTGACACATACGAGGATTAATACATTCTATTTTGTCCACCAACCCCAATTATATCGACAAATTAGTTAAGAACTTGAACTGGATATTGCTAAAAGTAACAAAATCTCTTTAGCTTGTGAAAGAGTTAATGTTTTATTGTTTCAGGCGAAGCAGCTGCTGGGAATGAAGTATCCCCACGTGATCCATTGCCATATGGCCAAGAGAATTCTGAGGAACCTCCAAATGAACCCCTATCAAGTACATATTTGTTCACCATTGACATATTTTTATCTTTCAGTTGCCGAGTTATTGCAAACAAAAGATTGTTAAACCTAGCTTTAGTTCTGCTCTTTAGGCTACAGGTGCGGCAAATAAGAACACATGGGCCTAATCCTTAAATTTTCATGTAAAATGGAGTGCTTGAATTCACAGAGGCAGTAATGCATATCATTTGATCAATGGTGAAAGATGATGTTCTATCAGCTGCACACATACAGTCACGCACACAGATATAAATGATTGTGTGATTGAGAGGCATGAATTACCTCTTTTCTAGCAAAAAGTGCAAGAACCCTTTAACTTTTGCACAGGATTCTGGTAAAATTAATGTTAAGGTAAAATACTAATCCTAAGAAGCATAATACCTTCGAGAGAAAGTAATTTATCGCATCAGATATCCAAAGATAAATCACGTTCGACTAATTCTCTTATAATTCAATTTTTAAACCGTAGTTTAGGTTCGTAAATTATTTCAATCTCAGAAACACGTTCACGCGCTCTCAGTTTAAATTGAAGTTGGGTTTACAAAAATAATTCTGTGCTTAAGTGGAAGTTGGATTCATATTTGCTGAAATGGAAATTGGATTGATGAAAATAATTCTTGCCTAAATAGAAGTTGGATTGATAAAAATTTAATTCTTTGTATTCGTAGAAGATAGATTTATGAAAGTAATTCTTGGCTTAAATAGAAGTTCGATTGATAAAAAAATAATTCTTTGCATACTGCATAGGTAGAAGTAAGATTTATTTAAGTAATTCTTGGCTTAAATAGAAGTTGGATAGGTGAGAGTTATCACGCACATTGCTAGACTGCCTACTTGCAGGTGTAAAATACGGCACTAAAAGATTATATTAATTTACTAACCTGAACTACAGTTTTACCATATTTTAATGCTTTACATACCTTCAAAGGAAGGTCCTACGATTGTCCCACAATGTTGGAAATAGCCTTCTTTGACTTTTCGACCGGGAAACCTTTGATGAATATCAAAATCACATATCTATCACTTGTGGTTCCTGAGATATTCTGGAAATAAAATTAGCCCACAGGTTGAGGAGCACGTCCTCCGAATGTAGGCCTACAATGCAGGACGAGAATAAAGCTGTATGATGGCTTATGATGCAGCGCCATTTTCCATTTAATGTATTTTAACTACTGCGTCACAGACCAGGTTATCTCAACCATAGACCCATTGAATAATCTGGACTTTAGGCACGCAGCCTCGGTACAGGAAATGAAATTTGGCAGAAATAAAAGAAAATGGCCGCATCTACGCCAGTAGTTATTGAAATCGGGTTATAATTTCTTGTGTTTCAAGACTTGGTAAGGGCTACCTGTGATAAGAAAGAAGGCTATTAAATGTAAGAAGATCCAAGGTTATTTTAAGGTCGAAAAGGTTACATTTTCTTAGGCCGGATTTTTGCATATTTGGGGGACAGATAGCCTAGGTCTCAGTCAAAACTTGGGGTCAGTCCCCTCCATGATTTACGCCACTGCCACGTCTCTGGTAGGGTATGCCTCCTGAATTACGTACTTTTTAGTTTCCACCATCATCATTGCCAATCACCAACCATCAACTGCCTCAGATTCCTCTATCCAGCACCCATCAAAAATAAAGTCTCACCTCTTCAGGAATTCATACACCGACTCATCTGATCCTCCACCTTCCAATTTTATACCTAACCGTTACCCAAGTTCACAGCTACTCTGCCCCTCTGACCACCTGCAACCGGAATCGGACCTCCTCGGACTACTCTTTTGGACAACCCCTCTGACTCGACACAGCGATCGTGAATAAGCTGGTCACTGCGCTTGGCTTTCGAGTGACGCTTTAGAGTTTACGAAAACGATTAGAATTAATAATTTCAGACAAGGGAGCAGCTAGCTAGCATACATACAAGAATCCATATAATCAGGACTAGTACTATGCGTAATATAAAATGAGTGACCAAAATTGAAAATCAACTTAGAAGAGGTCGAGCTTAAAACGAAAGAATTAGGAGATAATGGTTTCAGATATTTTCTAAACGAATTTTTGCTATTTGGAATTTTCGCTGAGAGGAAATATACACACATACATGCATACAAACATACAGACCAACAGATTTACATACATATATACATACATATATATGCATAATTGCATATGCATACGTCCATACAGAAAACCCACACGTTATAACATTAATGTGCTCGAGCTGTAATAAAGGAGCACACAGTCAGTTTAAAAGATGCAATATCATAGACAGTTCAGATGTCTAAGGTTAGTTTCAGTTGAAGGGAAAATTTAAGTTATATACAATGGAAGAAAAAGCAGACAGTATTTATATTGAAACAATAGTCAAACATGGTCTATGCACATTCGTTATATCTTCCCAATGCGGATATTCATATACAACTTGTGAATATCGCTATAGTTTGGAAAATCTGATCCATGTCGCTGCAGGCATTTTAATACATGAAATGGAAATTGACGCTTTTGCAGAAATCTGTGTCATTAAAATTGCAGTCTCTTGTTATTTTTTTTGTTAATTAACCTGTTGGAATCGAAAATATCCTATTCCATTGCTAGGATGCAAGTGGCGAAGTTGGTCTAAAATAATCTATTGGACAGATGCGTGTATATAATAATAGGTTTTCGTGTTTGTCGTCGTTTACATCATAAGTGTTTTCGACTATTTGTAGATGGAAATTTGAATACTCCAGCAGAGAAACTTCCACTTTTGGCATGTCAGGGTAATTCAATTATTCTAAGCATAATACTAATTATAACATCAGCATTCAGCAGCTGCATCATTAACAGAATGGTTTTAGTCTGCACCTGGGCGGCTTTTATTTAGCACGTTGTACGCACCTCTCGCCAACCTTAACGTATGCAAGCGAAGCTCTAACAAGAGCGGATAATATCTGTGCGTTCGACACTTGAGCACTCGTAGTGTTGGTAAGCCAACTTTTTCTCTGTTTCTTAGTTGTCTAATGTCCTGCTTTTTATCCACTGAGATTGGCAATTGAGAAAAGCTGAATAAAGTTATCAACTAATGAACGATCCGACAAAAACAATTGCATTCAAGATACATGAAATTCTGAGAATAGGCCTACCTTTAGGTTTTAATGAACGTATAAATGAACTCTTAAACCCTGTCATGTATTACTAAATTAAATTTTATTTACCAACGACATATTGTTTCAAATTACCAAGGAAGTTATTTTATAAGAACATATGGGATTCCTGTTTATAGAATTCCGCTTTTTTCCTCCTCATGTATTACACAGATAGCGACGTAATTGGGAGCAATTATCAGTTTCTGGTGGAGAACATAAAGTCAAATCGTTTAATTGATCTACTGCATGTGAACAATTGCATCACGAGTGAAGAACGAGATGATTTGAGCAATCAGCCTGACGACTACTTCAAGAACGAAGCACTTCTGCAGTGGATGAGAACGATTACTTCAAATGCAGAACAACTTCAGATGGTTCTAGAATGCTTTGGCCAAGCTGAACAACATTTCATTTTCGACATTTTGGGAAAAGGAGGAGGTAAGAATCATATCTAATTTTCTAATCTTAAATTTATGGAATTAGTAGGAGGATGCTTTATATTAACTTACAATTTTCAAAAATAAGAAACAGTCACATAGAAGAAATTAGCGAGGAAATACGCAACAATGAAGGCCTACTAATAATAGGCCTAATAACGTGCTGTTTAACTTTATTTACCTCGACGTAAATAAAGGTAAAACCTCGAGGTTTTATTGTTTGAAATATTTTATGTGATAATTTATGTTACACGCAGTCGCATAGGCCTTAGCATAATTTTGATCAGAGAATAAACATTGGTGTTTGGTAACTGCCTATTGGTAATTTATGAAGAAGAAGATCAGTTTCTTAAACTAGGCCTCAGGCAGCCATGGGTTACGTAGGAAGTGTTAACGACTTCATTTTCTTACCCTCGGCATATGATAGAGTCCTCTCCCTCGCTGTCCCATCTCCCACCAACAGCGCACTTTCAGTGTATTCGTGATAACTGAGTTGGCTAGGGATGCAGATGGATAACAAATCTCTGACCAAGTTCTTGCCTTGGTAGGCCTAATAATATTTAAAATAGTAAAGAAGGCGTGTTTTGGTAAATATCAGGGTTTCATAAATTATTGTTGTTTTAGCCATCGACATTGACACATGTTGTAATTGCTTGATTGATATGTAATTTACTTTCAGTTTTGATTAAGTCCAAGATATCGTCAAATCTATTGAATGAACAGCAACTGTATAGTTCATTGACTAAATCGTCCAGCACGAACGCGAATGGGCTGAAAGAAATGGAAGCCATGTTAATCGAAAAACTGAACCCGCCACAAGGATTGTCACTTGATAGCATTCAACCTGCGACATCAGAAATCGCAGATGATGACATTGTCATCGCTCCTTATTGTCATCAAGAGACATCTGGAATTGTTATCTGGTTTTGGTGCAAGTCAAAAAATGGACAAATGAATTTGAAAAGGATGTCTGAATCGGGCATCCTACTTGATAAACTAATTACAATCTTCAAAGAATTTGTCAATGATAGCGTGTCATCTATGTCGGAAATACTTGTCCCAAATAGTATAACTATTTTCGTTGGTGATTTCACGAAGAATGAAAGTGAGTTTCAAGCAATCTTATATTTATCAGTTTGCTTTAAATTTGATATATGAGTTTGACGTAACTTATCTTCAAATTATCAAGATACTTCAAACAAAAGATTATTAGACCTATAGCAGATTCTGCTATTTGACGACGCGGTAAACCTAGAATCATTTACAAGTGATAATCGACCGAATTTTAAAACTTTCTCGTAGAATGGAGTAATTTCACACACAAATCTGCACCATTTTAGTAGGCCTCAGTTGTGAAGTTTTACGGCAGTGGACGCAAAAGGATAAATCCATTAAATCCGTTTCATGGCTGATACACAAATGCATCATGTCTAACACAAAGTGCAAGAACAGTAATTTTTTGCACAGGATTCCTGTAAAGAGTGAAGGTAACATACTTGTTTTTTAACCTGCATACAGGCTATAATGTAGGCTATACATAGTCGTAAGATGCGCTTTACGTCTAGCTAATTCAGACGTCAGCTAATTCAGAATCTTCACAGACTTATAACCTAATTCGCTTCTTTTGTGATTTTCAGCCATCTATGGACTTGCTATTTTGGGTCAGGAAGTGTTCATAGTACGTCTGCTACGCTCAGATATTGAAGTCTACGACTCAAAGACATTCCGTTTAAAGCGACGAATGGAAGTAAAGGGAATGAAAAACCCAGAAAACCTTGTATCCTGTTCCGTTAACAACTGCCTCTACGCATTTGATTGGGATTACCAGGAAGAGAAAGCATCTGATTGGGATAATCAGGGACATGACGCATCTGATTTCGATAATCAGGGACAGACTCATGCTATTCTAAGAATTGATCCAAATAACGGAAGCCTGATCACGACTTGGAATATAGATGGACGTGGAGGTCGACTGTCGGTTGCAAATGATACGAATGTGATTTTAAATCTAAACTATAAAGCTATGTTACATGAATACACACCAAATGGGGAACTCGTTCGGGAAATTGACCTTGATTCGATGTGTACTGACATAAATAGATCCTGGCACGCTCTTAAGCTAGACAAGGATCGGTTTGTGGTATGTCATGGTGGTGAAGAGGATCCTCTGAGCAGAGTCTGTCTGCTCTCAGTCAAATCAACTGGTAGCACTATGGGGAGAACCGATGAGGCTGAATTTCTTGAGGCATTTGGTGCAGAACGGGGAGAATCGATTGACAGATTGATGGGACCAACTTATATGTCTGTAGACAAAGAGGGATCGATATTGGTTTCGGATGCATCAAAGAAAACTGTGTTGTTGAGTTCCAATCTTGATGAACCGCAAATAATAGTTTCTGAAGAACATGGGCTGATGGAATCACGGACAACGTGTTTCGATGAATCAACCGGTCAATGGTTTGTGGCCGGCCAGAAACGCGGCATGGTCTGTCGGGTGAAAGACAAAGAAGTTGAGAGAAAACTTTACTATCTAATATGAGTCAGTAAGATATCCGTGATTCATTTATATCGCCATGCACGCTGAAGAATATGTTGCCATATATTCGACATTTTTCTATCGCTCTGCTTCTTCTGACATAAACAGTTTGTACCCAGGCAGTTGCGAGCATATCATCAGCGATTTGAAGATCAGTCAACCATCACTGAAACGATTTACGGACACACATTGACAATGTGCGCCGTCGATTAACAAGTCTGGTCCACATTTGGCTATATTGCATGCTGCATTGGCTTCCTGTTGAATTTAGATACAGATTTAAAATGCCCTGTTTGAACAATGAAACTACTTTCAGCCACTAGGCCTATAATAATCTTCGTACGTAGCCTACCTGCCCGAAGTCTGCGATCTTCTTGTTTTTGGCGCTTATGCTTAAGGGTGATTCTGCTGTGTTTTGTATAAACGGAATGCTGATGTTCACTGTTGATATAAATAATAGGCCTACAACTTTCCCGTTACCTGAACTCACTCTGGCGAACCACTGTTCTAAATGACCACACCGCCAATTAGATAAGCTTAGAGAGCACCTCTAATTAGATCTGTGATCTGCCAAATCGATGAACTAGACAGCTAGAATATTACGGTGCCCACAATTATTGTTGTTCAGCGTTTAGTCTCCAGTTGTAAAAGATGCTGCGGTGTGTAAGTTAACTGATGAACGATCACTAATTACATGTAGACCTACTTAATTTATTACTTTTCATGGCAACACAAGTATGTCGTAAATATAATAGCCCAATCAGTAGTTGCAGTTTAACGACACTCTGATAGCAAAGATCATTAGCGTCGCCCTCCTCCCTTATCCATGCTTAGGACTGGCACTGCCCGAGTGCGACCAGTGGCGGAGTTAATATAGACCAAACTGTGGTACACGTATCGGTAGTGTGGCAAAAGAGAGTTCTGATAATGGGACCAAAGTACAGAGTCACGGGAGGGGAGGACGTCATAGGATATTAAGCCACCTGATTGGTCGAATGCCAGTCACGTGACCTGACGTCATATCTATTAATAGCACAACAATGGGAGCCTGTTGACCTAGTTTCCATGACGACGGCACGCCTAGTTTCTGGCGCACCTATGCTAGACTGCACTTTGACCTAATTAGCATATCATTAGCATATTAATAGGAAGTTTGCTGTCCTCGTTTCCATGACTACGACACGTCGCATACAATACAAAGGCTGTTTTCCAATACGTATTCAGTAACTGGTTCAAACCGGTTTCTATAATCATCAACCAATAAGAGCACGCATTCGTACGCATGAGCACTTCAATTCGTAACAAGTCCAAACACGTTTCTGCCCACATCCAACCAAAATACACAGCCTCGCGCATGCGCACATAATTTAAACGATCCTATAAGAGCTCGCACACACGCATTCGTCTACACAGTTCGCTATCGAATCGAAGACCAAGCAGCAAATCGAAGACGTCAACGATGGCTCCATTTACTAAGACATCTACAGGAGCGACTAAAGCTACAGCATCGACCGTAAGTATAAACCAATTCATTTAATTTGAAATCGTTGTTTCTATAGGGAAGTGAATTTCAACATCATCGCCATACTCTATGTTTTGGTTTTTTCATAGTACCTGAATTATATCTATTGGTATTATTTGATATTATAGACAAAGTCGAGGAACGTAAAGCGAGATCTTTTCAAAGAACCTCTAGGAAACGATCGTTATTTGTCCGCTACTATCTACCGAGACGAACTGATGGTGCACATTAGAGAATACGACAACTCCGACAAGGACAAATCGTATCCGACCAAGAAGGGCGTCGCTTTCACTAAAGTCAGATGGGCTACTTTCCACTCCCAACTAGACGAAATCGACAGAAACGTGGACTTACTCAAAGCGGATCAACCCGTCGAATATCGTCAACATATCGGCGGTAAATACTACGTGACAATTTCTGAGGGAATGAAATGCGTAAACATTCGTCGTTATTTCATACCACCAAACTCTACCAAAGAACGTCCCACGCGTAGCGGTATCGCCTTACGTTTGGACGAATGGGAGACGCTCGTATCTACTATCCACGACTTGCATCGAACCCTACCAGAACTCAAAGATGCCACACCGTGCTACGCGAGCGAAGACCATGTCAATCAACTCGGATACCTCAGCTGTTTGGAATGCAACCCTTTCGGAGTAGATTTCACTACGAACCAATTTAAATTCTAAGAACTCGTAAACTCAGAAAGACATTCGAGATCGTTGTCGTATGGAGCTGTAGAAGTTCCAAGAGAACTTAAAACTTGAGAAACTGAAAACTTTGAACACTGGTGGCTTGAGAAATTAAAATCTTGTAGAAAACTTACAACTTTGCAAAGCTTAGAACCTTACCAAACTTTGAAAACTATCATCTTTGAAAACATACTATTTACAAAAATTTTAAATTTTAGCGAAACTTGCAGTTCTTAGAAAACCTGAGAAACATATACATTTGAAAACTAATAGCTTTGAGGAAACATTTCGAAAACTCCAAAACTTTTAGGAAACTTAGAACTTTGTGTGATGCTTTAGAAGTTCGAGAGAGCGAAACTTGAGAAACTTAGTGTAATTTGAAAGTCTTAGACTAACAACTTTAGAGAACTCACAAATCGTGAAACTTGCAGTTCTTAGATAACTCGAAACCTGAGAAACATAGTGAAATTTAAAACTGTGTGGCGCTTTAGAAGTTCGAGAGAGAGAGAGAGAGAGAGAGAGAGAGAGAGAGAGAGATTTTCATATGATGCTTTAGAAGTTTCAGAGAGTCAGAAAGCGTGAGCGAGAGATACATTAGATTGACGTATGGAACATTATCGTATAGTTAAATTGCATATTTTAATGGAGCAGAGATAGAAGAAATGATTATTTGAAAAGCAAATGAACATCTTTCAGTTTACAAAGTAATATGGATGTTTTCTTAGCAGACTTATGCGATTCTAGATTGTAAAGAGAGCTGCATTGAGAGTTTACTCGAGGGACTTACATATATTGAGCTACAAAGATTGTGAGGCATGGTGGTCGACTGGTTAGAGCGTCTGTTCTGTAACGCACAGAGTACGGGTTCGAGCCTCATCCAAGATAGTTAGGCCTACTGTGTAGGGACTGGACATTGAGCGAGTCCTTCACTCACATTTTCTCTACAATACATATGTATCGACGTATTCGACGTATTCTATACTTTGTATGGAGGAGGACGACACCAAAATATAGTTGTATTATTGCATTGTATTATAAAAATTCACGAGAATATGATTTGTTCACTAGAAGTTACAATTACATAGGTCGAAAGACACACGAGATAGTCGTTGGTTTACTACATAAGATTGTTTGCATTATAAAATTGTAAATTCTAAGGAAACTACGGATGAAGTGAAGATTTCTAGCTTAAAATATTGGTTTGTATGATGAAACTTTGATATCGCGAGGTTGAAAAGATGTACGGGGCGAAGGTTTACATAGTAAATTGAGAACATACAGCTTGCGTGGAGAGGCTTCCTGAAGGATTTGACATTGAATTTATAAATAATAAGAAATCTACGACAATAATAATAATAATAATCCGCCAATTGCAGCAATGAGAACTCAATCACGCATCGTACGACCATCGATTGGTCAAAATTCAAGTTGTCAATGGGATGAATACATATGCGTATCCGACAGTAGCTGTATCAATCTAAATCTAACCTGTGACGGAGGGAACGATTGTTTCGACGGATCGGATGAGAGCATTTGTCCTTTCACCGGTATGAGTATTATACATATGGATTTTGCGTATCATAATATTATTCAAAATATTTAATTATAAAATCGAAGAGACTGCAACAGAAAATCAGGATCCGAGATAATGATGTTCAGCGCTTGTGTAAAGAGATGTGATTCATGGTAGAAATGAACGCGTCAAGATCATATGTATACTATAGGAAACCTATACACTTACGCGATTTACATGTTAATTGTGTAATACATAGGTGGCGAACTTTATACCGGAGTCATCGATCGCATTTTCCTCGCAAATCGAGTCATAATCGGTGTCAGCATCGTCTCTATCGTCATCTCCGTGCTAGTCGTAATATACATCATCAACACATTTCGACGACGATCCATCTTGTTTCGAACCATCAAACGACAAGTTCAGACCATCGCGGAATACCGAGACACCTGTCTGAATCCGCCTCCCTACGACTTCTATCTACCACTCGCACCATCTTATGCGACCAATCCGCCAACATATACACGGAAATCGACTGGAGGAGACGATTGTTTTTAAACTGAATCGACATTATTTGAGAAAGTTACAAATTTGAAAACGCATAGATTGATAAATTTACAACTTTCAACGCACTTTCATGACAAATTTGTGAAACTAGCAGACTTTGCGGAACTCGTGAAACTGTCAACTTTTGAGATTTAAAACTTTTAGAGAACTTACAACTTGAGCGCATTAAGAATTGTGAAACTCGAGAAACTTCAAGCTCTATGAAACTAGCAGCCTTTGCGAAACTCATGAAACTGCTAGGGCCTAACTCGTGAGATTTAAAACTTTCAGAGAACGTACAACTCAAGCGGATTAAAAATTGTGAAACTTGAGAAACGTCGATCTTTGTTAAGCTATCAGACTTTGCGAAACTCGTGAGATTTTAAACTTTCAGAGAACTTACAAATTGAACGGATTAAAAATTGTGAAACTCGAGAAACGTCAATCTTTGTGGAGCTAGGGTCTTTGTGAAACTTGAGAAACTGTAAACTCGTGAAATTTAAAACTTGGAATATTGAAAATTGTGAAACTTGCAGTCTTTGCCAAACTCGAAGACCCTAAAACGTGAGAAACTCACAACCTTGGAAGCATACAAAATCGTGAATCCTAGAAACTTAAGACTAGTGAAACAGAAATCTTTAAGAGAACTTACAACTTCAGAAACTTCAATCTTTGTGGCGAAACTAGTAGTCTTTACAAAACTTGAGTAACCTAAGACTTGAGAAACTCACGACTCGGTAAGAATCAAATTGTGAAACTTAACATTCGTAAAACACGAAACATGGGAAACTCACAACTCTGGAAGTTTCAAATTGTGAAACTTAGCATGCGTGAATCTTAGCATTCGCGAAACATACAACTTGTGAAGTTTACAAATTGTGATTCCTAGAAACTTAAGACTCGTGAAACGTAGGCCTAAAACTTTTAGAGAACACACAACTTGGATAGCTTGAAAATTGTCAAACTTAGAAATTTAGTGATTGTGAAACTCGCAAACCCGCAAGCTTTGCGAAATCCATGAGCTGGAAAACTTAGAAACGTACAAACGTCCAATCTTTACGAAACTTGAAACCTTAGAAACCCACAAACACACACGCACAATTGGTAGAATGTCGAACCTGTCAAACTCGAGAACACGGAAATCGGTAGATTGTAGCAATTTTATAGAGTAAACAAGCAACTTTTACGATACGCGGAAAGGTTCGCGCTGAGAAATTACACCTTAAACGTCGTATAGTTGGATGAAACTTAAAAATTTCGTAGCGCCAGTGCGTCTTCACGATGTCGAGTAGAAAAGCGACCAGAATCTACTTAGTACTATAGGGCGTCGTCATCGAGACTCATGAGATTAGAGCTTCTTACTTAAAATTATATCCGCACAGAGGTACGAGACAACATTCGACGTATCGAAATTATAAATTTTAAGATCCGACGTTGGTTGGTTTGAATGGACGCTCGTATAGATCACGCGCGAATTTTAACGTGCAAAAGACAGAAGATTGAAAATGTACTAAGCGCAGAATCCGCAGCGACTCGACCCGACGCGAACTGCGAAGCGATGATTAAACGATTATATGCGCGAAATTGTCAAATTCTCATAGAGAGGCAGCGTTTATGCTAAAATTCAACTATTATATTCATAAGATGCGTAGGACTCGCGTCTTTTCAGGCATAAAGACGTCTGATTTATCGATATGCGCGTTGAACTTGACGCGTTTAGTTTTAAGCAAACGATATAAATTTGCGCATGATGGGGGAAGGGGGAAGGGGGAAGGGAGGACTAGCCCGCCCCAGCCCCAGCCCCAGCCCGCCCGCCAGCCCAATCACACGTGTAAACTAATGGAGCACGAAGCGGCGAAGCCGCTTCGGTATAAGCCTATCGACGCTGTCGAAAAATCAAAAAATTTTGAAATTTGAATAGATATCAACTTTTGAAACGCCAAAGTGCGCTATGCGATGTTCTATCTGAACGTCCGTTTTCAGTTACTCCATAATTTCTATCGTCTAAAGTTATGCATCGCATTACTTACTTAGGGGAGAATGGCCTGCATTGGGACATGTCCTGCATTGGGACAGTGGTGGTATCTAAGCCGTGGTTATATATTATCGCGTGTGGCGTCGCCCAGCGAACGTATTTTTGATGTAGAGAATGATCAGGCGTCTTATGCTGCGAATTAAAAAGCTTTTCACAGAGATACTGCAAAATCTTCATTTTCAGGCTAAAAAAGTAAATTTTTACTCCTACAGTCTCAGTCAATGCATTAAATATCTGGTGCGAATTTAGCCAAAAATTTCGGTGAACTATTTAGGACAGTATATTGCGAAGCATATGGTGAAATTTAGAGGTCATACGAATATAACCTTTTGTATTATCTGAAAAATAGGTCAACGGCTATTGATGGCCTGCATTGGGACATGCACTCATGGCCTGCATTGGGACATGCACTCATGGCCTGCATTGGGACAGACGCAAAAGTCACCCAGTACAGGCTCTTTGTAGAAAAGTAAACTTAATAGTTTTGCTGAATATTTTATGACTTGAGTAGACGTATATTTTGTAACAACAAAATATACATACTGCAAATAACACCAATTTTATGCATTAACATGTAACATGTGTCCCAATGCAGGACACGAAAAAATGTAAAAAGTGTCCCAATGCAGGACACGAACCCGTACTAATATTAAGTTTTGGATCTGAGGTACCTAGGGACAAAATGATAATAATTTACTGTATATTTTGTGAAACAGAATATCATCTTCAACTGCAATATAATCTGTTACACTCTATTGTGTATGATTAGAACAGGATCAGTTGCTTGATCCAATGCTCCCCATGCAGTGTCCCAATGCAGGCCATAGTGGCCTGCATTGGGACGATTTTTACCAGTGAGGAAAATACTAAATTTTCATGGTTTATTCATGCAATAATGTTGCAGTATATATCACATTCGATTCATTAAACGTTGCTGTTTCTGATAATGACAACAAAATATATGTACTGCAACTAACACCAATTATATGCATTAAAATGTAAAAACTGTCCCAATGCAGGCCACTCTCCCCTTTACTTACATTCCTGTAAGGTAGAGTCGGTACTCGTATCACTACTGATGACATTCCGCAAAAATCGAAAAAATCGAACTCGATACGATTAATTAACATTGCGTGCATTGCGTACACTACCTGCATTATTATTTTTTAGTATAGGGCCTATATAATTATATTTAATATACATCCGTTTCTGCGTGCACTCCAATATGTATAAACTATCGATTTATTGTCTATGTATTCGGCTGTATAAACAGTTTAATCGTATACGTACCAACAGTTTCTACTGTCTAGACAGGAATAATTATATCCAACAATCCATCGTTTTAACTTTACAAATGCATACACACGCGCTCACGTGTCAAATCTATCAGACATGATTGTATGTTCCAACTCGTTCAAGGAGAGATGTCTTCTTAAATTCGTTAATTTACAAATAATTTATATGGCGCCAGTTCAAAGTATCTACTAAGAAGCGAACGGGTTACTGTTGGCATTTATATGCCTATACGTTTACAATGACCGTAGTAGGTTGAGCAGCTGAGAAGGCAAGGCATTGCGTCTTTGAAATAAGCACGAATTCAGAAATTTATATGGCGCCTCTTCAAAGTACCTCCTCGGAAGCGCTGCATACGGGTCAGTTTTATACTTTTACAATGGTCGTAGTGGATTGAACAGCTGAGAAGGTCAGAAATAAGCACGAATTCAGAAATTTATATGGCGCTTCTTCAAAGTACCTACTGAGAAGCGATGCATACGATTCCGGCCGCAGCAAACGGATCAGTTTTGTACGTTTATAATGGCCGTAGTCGGTTGAACAACTGAGAAGGTAAGACTTTGAAATAAAGTTCAGAATTGATGACTTTCCATTTTTGATGTAATGACAAAGAAAACGAGTACAACTTCATCTTTAGATGTAGAACGAAGATTTGTGCGGATTGACAAATTGGTGTTGCGCAACAACACCCCCACAAATGGTTTGATGCGCTTAGTAACTGTTGTTGACAGATGTAGACAGCGCTGCGAAATATGAAGTGAGAATTCTGAATTCTGTCGATAATAGTTGATTCAGCGGATAAATCGTATAAATGACGTTATACGTTTGACACGTGAGCGCGTGTGTATGCATTTGTAAAGTTAAAACGATGGATTGTTGGATATAATTATTCCTGTCTAGACAGTAGAAACTGTTGGTACGTATACGATTAAACTGTTTATACAGCCGAATACATAGACAATAAATCGATAGTTTATACATATTGGAGTGCACGCAGAAACGGATGTATATTAAATATAATTATATAGGCCCTATACTAAAAAATAATAATGCAGGTAGTGTACGCAATGCACGCAATGTTAATTAATCGTATCGAGTTCGATTTTTTCGATTTTTGCGGAATGTCATCAGTAGTGATACGAGTACCGACTCTACCTTACAGGAATGTAAGTAAGTAAGTAATGCGATGCATAACTTTAGACGATAGAAATTATGGAGTAACTGAAAACGGACGTTCAGATAGAACATCGCATAGCGCACTTTGGCGTTTCAAAAGTTGATATCTATTCAAATTTCAAAATTTTTTGATTTTTCGACAGCGTCGATAGGCTTATACCGAAGCGGCTTCGCCGCTTCGTGCTCCATTAGTTTACACGTGTGATTGGGCTGGCGGGCGGGCTGGGGCTGGGGCTGGGGCGGGCTAGTCCTCCCTTCCCCCTTCCCCCTTCCCCCATCATGCGCAAATTTATATCGTTTGCTTAAAACTAAACGCGTCAAGTTCAACGCGCATATCGATAAATCAGACGTCTTTATGCCTGAAAAGACGCGAGTCCTACGCATCTTATGAATATAATAGTTGAATTTTAGCATAAACGCTGCCTCTCTATGAGAATTTGACAATTTCGCGCATATAATCGTTTAATCATCGCTTCGCAGTTCGCGTCGGGTCGAGTCGCTGCGGATTCTGCGCTTAGTACATTTTCAATCTTCTGTCTTTTGCACGTTAAAATTCGCGCGTGATCTATACGAGCGTCCATTCAAACCAACCAACGTCGGATCTTAAAATTTATAATTTCGATACGTCGAATGTTGTCTCGTACCTCTGTGCGGATATAATTTTAAGTAAGAAGCTCTAATCTCATGAGTCTCGATGACGACGCCCTATAGTACTAAGTAGATTCTGGTCGCTTTTCTACTCGACATCGTGAAGACGCACTGGCGCTACGAAATTTTTAAGTTTCATCCAACTATACGACGTTTAAGGTGTAATTTCTCAGCGCGAACCTTTCCGCGTATCGTAAAAGTTGCTTGTTTACTCTATAAAATTGCTACAATCTACCGATTTCCGTGTTCTCGAGTTTGACAGGTTCGACATTCTACCAATTGTGCGTGTGTGTTTGTGGGTTTCTAAGGTTTCAAGTTTCGTAAAGATTGGACGTTTGTACGTTTCTAAGTTTTCCAGCTCATGGATTTCGCAAAGCTTGCGGGTTTGCGAGTTTCACAATCACTAAATTTCTAAGTTTGACAATTTTCAAGCTATCCAAGTTGTGTGTTCTCTAAAAGTTTTAGGCCTACGTTTCACGAGTCTTAAGTTTCTAGGAATCACAATTTGTAAACTTCACAAGTTGTATGTTTCGCGAATGCTAAGATTCACGCATGCTAAGTTTCACAATTTGAAACTTCCAGAGTTGTGAGTTTCCCATGTTTCGTGTTTTACGAATGTTAAGTTTCACAATTTGATTCTTACCGAGTCGTGAGTTTCTCAAGTCTTAGGTTACTCAAGTTTTGTAAAGACTACTAGTTTCGCCACAAAGATTGAAGTTTCTGAAGTTGTAAGTTCTCTTAAAGATTTCTGTTTCACTAGTCTTAAGTTTCTAGGATTCGCCACGATTTTGTATGCTTCCAAGGTTGTGAGTTTCTCACGTTTTAGGGTCTTCGAGTTTGGCAAAGACTGCAAGTTTCACAATTTTCAATATTCCAAGTTTTAAATTTCACGAGTTTACAGTTTCTCAAGTTTCACAAAGACCCTAGCTCCACAAAGATTGACGTTTCTCGAGTTTCACAATTTTTAATCCGTTCAATTTGTAAGTTCTCTGAAAGTTTAAAATCTCACGAGTTTCGCAAAGTCTGATAGCTTAACAAAGATCGACGTTTCTCAAGTTTCACAATTTTTAATCCGCTTGAGTTGTACGTTCTCTGAAAGTTTTAAATCTCACGAGTTAGGCCCTAGCAGTTTCATGAGTTTCGCAAAGGCTGCTAGTTTCATAGAGCTTGAAGTTTCTCGAGTTTCACAATTCTTAATGCGCTCAAGTTGTAAGTTCTCTAAAAGTTTTAAATCTCACGTGTTGACAGTTTCACGAGTTCCGCAAAGTCTGCTAGTTTCACAAATTTGTCATGAAAGTGCGTTGAAAGTTGTAAATTTATCAATCTATGCGTTTTCAAATTTGTAACTTTCTCAAATAATGTCGATTCAGTTTAAAAACAATCGTCTCCTCCAGTCGATTTCCGTGTATATGTTGGCGGATTGGTCGCATAAGATGGTACGAGTGGTAGATAGAAGTCGTAGTAGGGTGGCGGATTCAGACAGGTGTCTCGGTATTCCGCGATGGTCTGAACTTGTCGTTTGATGGTTCGAAACAAGATGGATCGTCGTCGAAATGTGTTGATGATGCATATTACGGCGAGCATGGAGATGACGATGGATACGATGCTGATACCGATTATGAGTCGCTTTGCGAGGAAAATACGATCGATGACTCCGGTATAAAGTTCGCCATCTATGTATTACACAATTAACATGTAAATCGCGTAAGTGTATAGGTTTCCTATTATAGTATACGTATGATCTTGATGCGTTCATTTCTACCATGAATCACATCTCTTTACAGACAAGCGCTGAACGTCATTATCTCGGATCCTGATTTTCTGTTGCAGTCTCTTCGATTTTATAATTAAATATTTTGAATAATATTATGATACGCAAAATCCATATGTATAATACTCATACCGGTGAAAGGACAAATGCTCTCATCCGATCCGTCGAAACAATCGTTCCCTCCGTCACAGGTTAGATTTAGATTGATACAGCTACTGTCGGATACGCATATGTATTCATCTCATTGACAACTTGAATTTTGACCAATCGATGCTCGTACGATGCGTGATTGAGTTCTCATTGCTGCAATTGGCGGATTATTATTATTATTATTGTCGTAGATTTCTTATTATTTATAAATTCAATGTGAAATCCTTAAGGATGCCTCTCCACACAATCTGTATGTTCTCAATTTACTATGTAAACCTTCGCGCCGTACATCTATTCAGCCTCGCGATATCAAAGTTTCACCGTACAAATCAATATTTTAAGCTAGAAATCTTCACTTCATCCGTAGTTTCCTTAGAATTTACAATTTTATAATGTAAACAATCTTATGTCGTTAACAAACCAACGACTATCTCGTGTGTCTTTCGACCTATGTAATTGTAACTTCTAGTGAACAAATCATATTCTCGTGAATTTTTATAGTACAATGTAATAATACAACTATATTTTGATGTCTTCCTCCTCTTTACAAAGTACTGAATACGCCGATACATATGTATTGTAGAGAAAATGTGAGTGAAGGACTTGCTCAATGTCCAGTCCCTACACAGTAGGCCTAACTATCTTGGATGAGGCTCGAACCCGTACTCTGTGCGTTACAGATCAGACGCTCTAACCAGTCGACCACCATGCCTCACAATCTTTGTAGCTCAATATATGTAAGTTCCTCGAGTAAACTCTCAATGCAGCTCTCTTTACAATCTAGAATCGCATAAGTCTGCTAAGAAAACAACCATATTACTTTGTAAACTGAAAGATGTTCATTTGCTTTTCAAATAATCATTTCTTCTATCTCTGCTCCATTAAAATATACAATTTAACTATATGATAATGTTCCATACGTCAATCTAATGTATCTCTCGCTCACGCTTTCGGACTCTCTCAAACTTCTAAAGCATCATACGAAAATCTCACACACCTCTCTCTCGCACTCTCTCACTCTCTCTCACTTCTAAAGCGCCACACAGTTTTAAATTTCACTATGTTTCTCAGGTTTCGAGTTATCTAAGAACTGTAAGTTTGACGATTTGTGAGTTCTCTAAAAGTTTCACCAGTTGTTAGATATCTAAGACTTTCAAATTACACTAAGTTTCTCAAGTTTCGCTCTCTCGAACTTCTAAAGCATCACACAAAGTTCTAAGTTTCCTAAAAGTTTTGGAGTTTTCGAAATGTTTCCTCAAAGCTATTAGTTTTCATTAACTAGAACTCTCCTTTGTATCACTACTGATACCGGTATGAATTATGTTTTTAACAAAAATTGATTAAACTTTTAATGAAAACAGGGTTTCAGTAAAACAAGAAAAACCCAAGTGAAAATACAAGGTCTCCAGAAAACCCCATTTTAGAAGTTCGGATTAAAAACCAAGATCTTGGGAAAAGGGAGTGGTAACATTGCAGATGATCGGTCTCAGTTTCATTTAAAATATGTCGCTATAGGGCCTAGTAGGCAACTTCAAACTTGCGATAGGCTAGTTAGGGCCTATAGTATAAGGGCATAAGTAGTAGCCACACGACTGGCGTTAAGATTTCAAAATGTCTGTGGTTTGTTTGAAGCCGCTTCTTATTTTCGTATTCATTTATTAATGAATGGTGGCAAAACGCTGGCAATGTTTAAAAAAATATTTTTTATTTAGCTTTTCTGCCGCCCCCAGAAGCGTGCCGCCCTAGGCGGCCGCCTAGTTCGCCTAGTGGTTAAACCGGCCCTGATTAGGGCGCAAATGTTCTGCGCGTAGTAGGTTAGTTTGTAACAAAGAGGAATGTGTCATTCGACTAACTTATAAACTTTTTGCAGAGTTCTGCAACGAAAAGAAGATGACGAATATCAGACAAGTGCAATCATCCAATCGAGATGTGACGCAAACGAAAACAGACGATATTCTGCTGAGTAATTCTTGAACTAGAGGACTTTTGATATGGCTTCGGGAACGATCATCCTGAATGGAATTTTCGAAATTTAACTTCGATTATCAAAACAATTCGACTACATGGTGCAGGCTATCTACGAATCAACGTTCTTTGTCCAAAAATATCAACCAATATTCGAATTGCTGTGTTGTTCGTTGTAAAATTACAGTCGCTTTCCTAAATTTCACAGGTTGATATCAGCCGTTATATATCCAGCAGAAAGAGCGGTACCTTCTTGGCTGCACTCCATCCTCCTTGTCTGATCTATGTCGACCTGTCTCCAGTGTTGTATAAATTACATTGCAAATGTAATTCAATTATTATTGCAATTACATGCTTGTAAATGTAATTGAATTACAATTATTACAATTACTTGATTGTGAAAGTAATTGAATTATAATTACATTTTGACTGTAATTCAATGACCAATTACTGTTCAATTGTTCCTTTAAAATTGGCAAATGATTTATAATTTTTTCCCATAATTTTTAATGTAGGCCTACTCTATTTTTATCCATCTAGTTTAACTTACGGAAATCTTGCTTGAATATATGTAACTATGTTTGAGCCACAGGCTAAAAGTCAAATCTTGCGACGACTCATTCGATCACTTACAATCATTCAATCGTCATGAAACTTGGCAGATAGACTCGCCCTCGCAGACATTTCATTCTATAAAAATTTCAGCTCCCCCAAAAAAGGCTAGCTTATAGAATCGGGGACTCAACTTTTCGAATCGGGGAATACCCTTTTCCGATACGCAGCGTTTTCATTGGCCGCAACAAAAGCGGGCGCGCTGCCTCATTAAACGAACGCTATGTTGTAAAATGAACGCGGACTATTTTCAGAGTACACGTTATAGGATACTAGATGGATATAGTAAAAAACTTTGTTTTTACGGGCTGTATTTTTTTAAACTAAAACAGTCAATGTGCCTAAGGCCTGTAAATTGTAATCTATACATTAAATTGTATTGTAAGTTTGTCAAGTATCCGAAATACGATTAACAATTATGATCCATTAAAACAAGTTAGAGCTTATTTGGTTTTAGGCGTAGAAGTTTTTCAAAATGATAGTCTGTTAGAGAACTTAGTTGATTGCGCATTTGTCCAGCTGTGCTAAAGAGACGCTCAACCAGAGCTGATGATGGAAGCTGTGTTATCTGTATACGCAGCCGCAGTAAGCTAGCTGAGAATGAGTGCATGACTGCTTGGATAGTCTGATAATTATAATGGTCAGCCCTTGAGGTGTATCAAAGTGTGCTGTAAGATTGTAACAGCGGTGTAAGGATAGAATAATGTTGACAATTATGCTGCCATGCAATTATAGCGCAGAGCAGTTTATTCAATTAAACGGGTGGCCCGGGTCAACCCGGCAGGCTGGCATCGTTGCTGACCTTATGAAAGTAATTCGTAATTTACACTTCATTCAATTACAAATTATATGCAATATTGCAATTGAAATACAATTACAATTACTGGACTTGAAATGTAATGTTATTCAATTACAACTACAATTACGGAACTTGTAATTCAACTACGTAATTCAGTTAGCCTACATGTTTCATGTATCAGCTGATACTCGAGAAACAAGTTCAGGGCTCATTTCCTAATGTGGAATTAGCACTCGGATCAGCATGTATCTGGTGCTGATGGTCAGTAACTGCAGTGCGGAACGTTCCTTCTCCAAAATTAAACTAATAAAGAACAGACTTCGCACATCAATGGGCATTGGGCAATGAGCAGTTGTCCCATCTGGCTCTAATGAGCATACAAGCGGACATTCTGCGTGAACTCAACTTTGAGGACCTAGTGACCGAATTTGCGAGGAAGAAAACACTAATTTGACATAAATTCACGCCTGAGACAAACTACCTTCTAACCTATAATAAGACTTACTATTAACTGTTTCTTAGTTTTAGATATTTTTTAATTGTGTCTGTGCGCGCTGTGCACTACTGAAATATTTTATAGTTATGAAACACACGGAAAAATGCTTAAATTTGTGGTGGAGGCCCCTATGTGGTGGAGGCCCCTAGCTGTGCACTGGCACATAGTGCACATGCATAAATCCAGGCCTGTGGGTCACAGTTTGTAGAATTGTCATAAAGGTGTCTGTGTTTTCATCGATGGTAGACAGAGGCTAATGATCGTTTTCGTAGAAAGCTCGCGGAGTTAATCCGCAGCTGGAGAGTTATTAGCTGTTGGATATGATCTCAACCCACTTCTGATAACAAGTTTACTTATTCGCTGCGTGGAGGAGATCTTGATAAGAGGCATGAGGTCGCTAACACTTCATGCCCATGGTTGCTTAAGGAACTGCTCTTCTTCTACTATTGCTACTTCTTCTTATCCTGTCAACTATCAGCGCAAAGAGTTACACAGCAACTACACTTTAACTGTTTCTGAAAACATGCTTTAGGCTTCCTGAAGTCTAAAGAGACTATCAACTATCAGCGCAAAGAGTTACACAGCAACTACACTTTAACTGTTTCTAAAAACATGCTTTAGGCTTCCTGAAGTCTAAAGAGACACAGGCCGGCTGTTCCACCAGGCACGTGGGCCAGCCACCGGAAAGGTCCGATCGCCCATTTTAGTCTCAGCTGCTATCACCATCGGGGGGGTCCGGTGGCGCGTTGGATAACATCTGGCGAAGAGTGCGAGAGGTACCGAGTTCGAGCCCCGTTAGGGCGGATTTGCTTTGTAGGCTGCTATTAGCGCCGTGTATTACAAGCTGTCTGTTCTGTTAGTAGTTAACTAGTTAAGATTGTTTCAATTGCATAACATGTAAATGTATAGCGCAGTGCGTTTGTCAGGCGCTAAATTAAAGAAAAGATATTATTATTATTATTATATTATATTGGCTATCACGAATAGACCTCTACATTGCTGGATATTGATGGTAAGGGTCGTCGGATAGTGGCCTAGGCAATTGTGAGTGGAGGGCTTGCTCAAGGTTTTTACTCGTGTCTCCACGTTAAAGGTCAAGAACTTTAACCAATCAGCTGCCGCATGGGCGTAGCCAGAAAAACTTCGGAGGGGGTTTAGGATTTGGGGGTGGTTCCATTGAAAATCGTCGCAAAAGTCCAGCGTTTTTGCATTTTGCATGTAAAAGCATATACAAATTTTTATGAAACTTATTTGGGGGGGGGGGGTTGAACCCGTAAAACCACCCCTAAATATGCCCATGAGCTTCCGTGCCCTAAATTGGTATTGAGTTGTCTTTGCTGAGGTGTCGGACAGACAGAGACAGAGGGAGACAGAGAGAGAGACAGACAGGGAGAGACAGACAGAGACCTGAAAGTGGGAAACAGAGTCCAAGATGAAGAGAACGGAGAAATTATGTAAGGAAAGGCCAAAGAGACGCAATCATGGTATTCGGGAAATCAGTTACAAACAGCTACAAGCAGGGACTACGTGTAGCTGTTGGTATCAATGACCGGTAAGATTGAATATAGAGTAGCGGCGCTTTGTGATAACTGCACGGATGGACGGATGGACGGATGAACGGATGAACCTCTGAATGGATGGATGCATGGATGGATGGACGAACAGATGGCTTTGTTAATGGTGAACGGACGGACGTAGAGTCTGCACTTAGCTTTGGTGTATGGAAAGGACAAAAGGACGAACGAACGGAACGATGGATATAATGATGAGCGTATGGGCCCAATGAGACACGGAAGCATAGGTTGAAAGCACAATGAGAGATATATATATAGACAGACAGACAGACACAGACAGACAGACAGACAAAGACAGGGAGAGAGAGACAGACACAGAGAGACAGTGAGAAACAGAGACAGAGAACCAGACAGAGACGGACAGACAGAGAGACAGACAGCAGAGACACAGACAGAGAGAGACAGGGAGAGAGCGATAGACAGACAGACAGACACAGAGAGACAGAGAGAAACAGAGACAGAGAACCAGACAGAGACAGAGACACAGACAGAGAGAGACAGGGAGAGAGAGAGACAAACAGACAGAGACGGACAGACAGACAGACAGACAGAGTCACAGACACAGACAGAGAGAGACAGACAAACATACAGAGACAGACAGACAATAAGACAGAGACAGACAGACAGACACAGAGAGACAGAGAGAAACAGAGACAGAGAACCAGACAGAGACACAGACAGAGAGAGAGACAGGGAGAGAGAGACAGACAGACAGAGACGGACAGACAGACAGACAGAGTCACAGACACAGACAGAGAGAGACAGACAAACATACAGAGAGAGACAGACAAACAAACAGAGACAGACAGACAGACAGAGAACGGTCTGATTGACGAACAATTAAGTCTAGTTAGGCTATAGTGGTTTTCGCAATGCTGCGTAGAGCTGCGTCGCCCTGTTTAGAGGTCTGCCTGGGGCGAGAGAGAGCGAGAGAGAGCGTATCTTCTTTCCTACGCACATATAATCTCCGTCTAATCTCTCTCTACGATCCGTTCTCACCGCATCCGTTTATTAATAAACCTGTGAGAAAGCTTTGGCAAAAACGCCGTCGATGCCCTCCAGGTGGATAGGGAGGGAGTTGGAGAGATGGAGAAGATGGATGGTTGCGGATTTACAGGACTTTGTCGGAACGGCTCGAGATCGAGTTGAAAGCAGGCGGCGGATCATCACCTGGCTTTGGATATTTTCAGTGTCAGCTTAGAGAATCTCAGGCGCCTTACTTCTGTCTGTCTCTGTTGGTCCTTCCGTATGTGCGTGTCCGCACCTCTGTGTGTGGCTTTCTCATTGTTGCGAGACTGCCTGTCTCTGTCTATTTTTCTGTCTGTCTGTCTGTCTGTCTGTCTCTGTCTCTCCGTATCTGTTTCTCTGTCCCTGTCTCTGTCTATCTTTCTGTCTGTCTGTCTCTCTCTGTCTCTGTCTATCTTTCTGTCTGTCTGTCTCTCTCTGTCTGTCTGTCTGTCTGGCTGTCTCTCTTTCGCTCTTCATCTCCCACTCAAAGTGGTTAATATTTTCATCTTACCCAACTGTTCGACCGAATACCACGCGTCTTCCTCTCTGGCCTTCAGCGATCTATCTGAACAGCGTCTTACATATATTCTGCTGTCCTCCCCGCAGGTAGCAAGCACATCCCATTTCCTACATAACCTGTTCGTCTGCCGCCTTGCTAGAGGCGTTCCTCTATTGCGTAGCAAAATAGCTTTCCCGGATCGAAACGGGTCAGATCTCGTCCCTAGGCTTTTACGACTATTCTCCGACGGCCTCCAGTAGCCTACCGGAGTTGCTGTTCTTCCTCCTCTAAGTAGGCCTATTTCAATTCTACCTAAGTTGCGGATATCGCTACTACTCCCCGACGCTGGGTTGTTGCGAGAACTGCCTGTGTGTACGTATAGGTGTAGGTATACTCGCGTAGTTTCATACGATGATCTCTTCATAATGTGAAAACGATTGATCGATTGTTTTTCAGGGGTCAAAGGGGAGATCTATCAGCGTTCGCGTGCAACATGTCAACAGTCAACTGTCGACGGTCTAATGTAGAACATCGGGGCGTCAAGAAACTCCGTTGAACCTCGCCTCTCCTCTTTCACGGCGGGTCACAAACAATTTTATCGTATAAATTATTACGCAGTTATTCGATTCATACAACTGTCTTTTGAATTTAGTTACTTGCGAAAAGAAGTCATTAGAACTCGACTCCGGTAGAAAAGATCCAACTTCTCGCCGCTGCGACTTGCCCAACGACTTATCTCTAATGTAGATAAATTATAAGGGTTTGGCCGTATTACGCTCTACGTGTTTGGTTTCGGTTCCATTAGCATACATCAGAATGGAGAAACCTTGCAAGCGTTTTGCCTATACCCAACGCAGTGCTTGAGCTTTGCACGATGAAGACTATCTGTAAAGGTCTACCAAACGTCAGAAGAACCTATTAGCGGAACTAACATCCTGATCTGATTGAACTGGCTCGCCGCAATGTGCTTTCAATAAGCACGGTCAGGAATGTGATTCTGGAGTTTTAGATAGTATTGCGAACCATGACAGACTGGAGGAATGTTGCGACTCCACACACAGCTTCTCGACAACCTCATCGTACTTGGAAATAAATCGACGATATGACTTTATACATTTTTCAGAGTAGTCAAGAATTACTTTCTGCGTCGTCGCCTTTATCGTGAGTTTCCGATCGGATTACAGAAGCAAAATATTTCCAGATATCTTCGGATAATCGCGATCTACTGCACTAGCCATTGTTTTCAAAACATCGCAGTTTATGCGTAGATCTAAGCGAAAGGTAGCCTCATACATCTAGGTTTGCCAAGGTAGCGCTAGATTTGCGCTGGAAACTAGTTCAAGGTCACTGCCGTGCTTTTCCAGGTCGATCGCCGCTAAACATGGAGGCGAACCTCAACCAGTTTCGGTTGTTCACGGTTCGCGCTGAACATGAGGTAAACGACCGGAGAGGTGGCAACTCCGGTCGGCAGACTTCGCTGTATAAGCGTCGGAACCCGGGCCTCGCGGAGGGCGACCAGCCGAGCGACGTTGACCCAGACAACAATGGACCAGCGGCGGAAGAAGGGAGCGAATCCGGGGAGAACAGTATCCAGCAGGATCCCGGGTCTTCGGAAGACCGTTACGTAGAGTGCGATGAGACGTCGGGTGAGGACATCCTGCAGGGTGGGTTAGACGGGGCTGAGGAGGCGGAGAGGAGTCTCATAGGGGCCCTCGTCTCCCTAGAGCACACCATCAATCAACACTGTCAGCTGCTGAATAAGAAGCTGCGGAAGGAGAGAGCCGTTTTCAAGAACACTGTGTCCGAAACGGCGAGGACGCCGATCGCTACAAACCCTTGTCCGAAGGCTGCGATTCGCACAGACAAAGTAAGTGCCTTAGGAATTGGGTATAGCCTCTGTGATGTTCTTAACACTTTAACGACGAGCTGCATTGATTTCCCAGTCACTGATTTAGTACTCGTCGTTAAATTGTTAAATTGCGCTATGTCAGTGTTCAGATACATACTTAGATGGAGATATAGGCCTACATCTGTGTTGGTGGGACTCCGCTATGCCGAGCACCCAACGGTTCGCAATGTTTTTCCAAAGAAGTTGGGGTAACACATGGTGCGATTTGTAGGAAGTCAGAGGGAACTTCCCCTAATTGGTGCAAACTTTCTACAAATTTCGTTCCCATCAATATATCTATCTCCCCACTAGCTGACACTACTCCCATGGTAGATATGTTTCCGGAGCCTATACATTTCACTCCTCCTACCCATAGGTAGAAGCAACATGTATGGGGACAGTGTCTTTAATGGGAGATAGTTTGAACCATTGCGGGGTAGACCTAATAATAACCTAATAATAACTACGGTCTCGGTCTCGCTTGGCTACCAGTCAAAGGCGAGCTTTCTGAATTCTGGGCCCTTCCACCTGGAATGATCTCCCGCCAGAGCTGCGTTCATTACTTCTGATCAACCCAACTGGGTTTTATAAGTCGTCACTAAAGCCTTTTTTCTTTAGTTGTGGCTGGGCTGGGAGCGCTTCTGAGTAGGTTTCTTGAAGGGGCGCTATATAAATTCTCTTAATGAATGAATGAATGAATAAAGTGTGCATACTTATGTATATAATATATCCCTTAATAAAGCAATTGCCAACCGCACCTTGATGTACAATCAATATAGTCTCGCATTTAGGCCTATCTAAGAAAGACAGTCTATCTTGATCAGACCATATCATCTAGTGATGAAAGTTTTACGCATTAAGTTAAGTTATCTGCGGGAGGAATGATACTGTCATGAGCCCAGGGTCGGAGGGAATACTTAGAAGTTTTAATAAAGGGAAGCAAATCACACAACACATACACTCTTTATTCATTCATTCATTCATTCATTACTTGAATTTGTATAGCGCCTCTTCAAGGGAACTACTCAGAGGCGCTGAGTAGCGCCTCTGAGTAGCGCCTCTTTATCCGCCAGGATCGATGAAAAAAGGCGGAAATCTTTAAGCATAGCTGCTCAAAAGACATAATATACTATAACTCATTAAACGCCAATTGCTCTTAACTTCATCCTAGGAGCTTTTTAGCGTTCATTGCGCAATCGTCTAAATAACCCCACAAGTCTACAACCCTTGTAGTGAAGATAATATATTTACCTTCTTTGAAGTTCTATCTGTTACTTAGATGAAATCAAATCCATTGCCTTGAGTCGCCCAGTCTTTGGCTAAATGAAAGAGAGTCTTTGCGCCCCTAAGTGGTTCGTTAAAAGCTGCCATACAAATATTATAATACATGCATGCATGCATGCATACATACAGAGCTTCTCATTTGAAAATAGCAGGCGATCTGAAAATCGATCGCGCTGGATTGCGTAGGCGATCGGTGCGCGATCGACCTCGAGAACTTTTGTGTATAGCGTATTTTGTGTATCGTATTCGTATAGCTGCGTAGGCCTATAGTATACCTACCATTGACGCAAGATGACGTGTGACGGCTAATTTAACAACGTTGGTTGAGCCTTCGGCATACATTGAGCAATCACTTTTGGCTTGACCTTTCAGTCGGCAGTCCAGTCGAATTTTGTCTGCGTGCTTTCTACAGGACTTGCAGTAAAAAAAATTCACAATCCGACCGTTTTCTATCTCGATTCTCGACTAGCCTACATCCATATCGAACGAGTCACCTCATTTTCATGACATGCAGAAACGTGCCAAGCTACATTATTTGCCTATTCCTCATACTAGAACAGCTAGGCTACATGTATGGCCCAGTCCCGTTCATTTAGCTCAATTGGTCCCTCTCTTTGGAATGCGCTGTCTCCATCTACTCGCTCTCGAATTCTAGCTAGTAACCTCTCTTCCACCTTTGCTTTTCTCAAAACATTTTTCTTCTCTTGTGGCCTTGCGCACTGGGAGCGCCTCTGAATGGTTCACCCTATGAGAGGCGCTTTATAAATGTTTGAATACAATACAATACAATACAATATTCCACTTCGGCACCGTCGCCGCCATAGTTGCTTTCAATAGTTTTCGAAATTAGTGACGTTACGAACTTACAAATGACGTTACGCGGGAGGACTTCACCGTGGTGTTATGACCAATCATAGGCTAATAGCACGAAATTGGAGAGTTCACTCAGCAGTCATTAGGTCACGAAACGCTGCGTTCCGAACGCATTCACCGCCGCCGCATGGAAGCAAAAATTAAAGTAATGTAAATTAGGTAAATAAAATAACGGCTCCAGTTTCCTCTTGGAGTAAATCGATCGCGCTCGTTTTGCGCGATCGATTTACCGATCCACCAGACCCGTGCTAGGCGATCGACCAAGGAGATCGATCGATCGATCGCCTCAAATGAGAAGCCCTGCATACATACATACATACATACACATATACATACATACAAGCACACATATGCATGCACAGAATACATACATACATACACACATGCATACATACATATTAGCATGCATACATACATGCATAATAACATTCATACATACCATAGTTGTAAAAAACGTTTTTTTCGTTTTTTATTTTTTTCCAAAAAACTTAGTTTTTTTCGTTTTTTATTTTTTGTCACGTTTTTTCCGTTTTTTATTTTTGTTATGTAACTTTATTTATTTATTTACTGTCTGTTATTATTTGTTTAATTTTATTTTTGTCTGATATCCCTTGCGTTGTCTCTGTCCTTTCAAGGATTCATCTAATTTAAGTCACTATTTAGTGTCATCAGTTGAGAAATCAACAGCAGAGTGCAGGTAATAAAATTTTTAACAGTTATTTGAATTTCTAAGTTATCCAAAATGCGAATTATTTTCCTTTCCGTTTTTTTCTCGGTTTTTTTCGTTTTTTATTTTTTTGAATAAAACGACGTTTTTTTCCGTTTTTTATTTTTAATTAACCGTTTTTAACAACTATGATACATACATACATGCATGCAAACATGCATACATACATACATACATACATACATACATACATACATACATACATACATACATACATACATACATACATACATACATACATACATACATACATACATACATACATACATACTAACATACATACATGCATACATACATACATACATACATACACACATACATACATGCATACATACATACATACATACATACATACATTAGGGTGGTTCTTAAAAATAACAGTGTGAAACTAATGTTCGCCAAGGTTCCATTTGGTTCCATTCCATCCAGAAACATCACACAAAAAGTTGCATGAAAAAATTTTAATATTTAGGACTGCCACAACACCATCAAAGTTTCACCCTTTATCAAATATAGGAGCACTCGAACAGTAAGCATAATAGTTGTAATCAAAAATGAAAAGTGAACACTAAAACCTGGAATAAATTCAACTGCCTGTAGTAGGTTCAGATTACAGCACAATTACATTTATTGCATGCCTGGTTACTAGTGATTACACTGATTAGTGATTAAAATTAATTATTAGAGTTATTATTATTACTGAGGAAAAATGGTAAAAAGTTAATAACTTCTACAAATATGGGCATATTCAAAAAATTAACGCACAATTTTATTCAGTTTTAAGAGCTCTTTCTAGCGGTATATTGAATGGCAGTTAATTAGTTCTCAATAAGAATATTTTACAAGAAAAAATAAAATTTTCTCGAAAAACGCTTTGTCTCGTAACTTTGGCCCTCTGGTGGGGGCGGAAGACATTAATATTTTTTAAAATTTTGAACAGTGTTTGATCCATGCCATTAGGCAACTTTTGGTTGCTATTACTTTTCGAATTTCTAATTTTCGCTTATTTTCCACTCCACCCTTTTGTGTATGCTTGTTCGAATAGATTTGTGGTTATCGGTCTCAGGAACTCACGGATCAAATACCACTAAAATGCCAATAAAAATTAATAATAAACAATCAACGAGAACATTAACATTGTAGAAATTATTTTTAAGTTGTGCTGAAGTAAAATCATCCAGCTTTTCTGTTGAAAACTAAACATAGGTCCAAAAATGCGAATCAAATACTTATTCTCGAAATGACGAAAATTATCTGTAAAAGTCAAAATTTCAAAGACGTTGTGGCAGTCCTAGATATTGTTCAATCCTGATAATTTTTGGGCGACATTACATCTAAACCAATTGGCACGGAATGCCGGGTTGGCGAAAGTAAACAACTGAAGTTGAAAATTTTCCATTAGAGATGCAACCACCCTAGTATACATGTATACATGCATACATACATGATTGTAATTGTAATCACAAATTTACTTCAGGAGAGACTGACAGTGGCTTTCAATGAATACATAGGGTCTACTGTCATACATACAAGCATAAAATATAATACTGACTGAACATTCGCATTCATAATGGACAAACAAGAAAATACAAGCATAGATACGCATTGACATGCATACATACGTATGTACCAACGTACAAGCCTCGTGTGATTAGGTGCGTGGGACGAGAAAGAACAGCAAACAAGTAACCTTAGCATAAACAAAAGTGACTTTGATCAATGCTCGTTTCCTGTACTCATAGTTCAGCGTACATTAGCCTCTCAGTAACCACGTGCCATCTAAGAGGCACATTATATAACGAATATATATACGTACATATATATACACAAAACAAATAAAGAAATATTTATATATATATTTATATTAGCATGCACTTAAGCTTTGTTTTGTTTTTGACATAACGGAATCCTTTCATTCACTGCACCATTCGAAGAGCAAAACACGTTGTTGGGATATCTTAGTCGCCATAAAGCCCAAGTCGTGGGAAAGGTCTCATTGGCAGACTCTCAGTGAAAAACAAAACCGTTGAGGCCCTTATGGTCAGCTTCGGTTGCAAGTGCAGATGCAGGGGTGAGACAGGTATAGACAGGAAGACGACTGCTGCAGATGATGATGTTTGGAATTGGAGAGGTGAGAAAGATAAGAAGATGAAGATGGAGGAATGAAAATAGCATTTTTTAAGGTACTGACGGTTCTTTATGACGTAAGAGTTTTGCATCAAAGAAAAAGATTTTTGTTCAGATCGGAACCTATATTTAGCTATTGTAATAAATAGAGCGTATTGAAAATTCTTCACACGGTGTATTTCAAGTGTATTACAAGCCTCAACATAGAAAAATGTCTTTCACTACAATGCAAATGTCCATTCGCACCTGACAAGGAGCGCCAAAGCATATCGTCTACTTGACGCCCATACTGACACCAGATCATTTTCGGTGAGATACGCTTGGAGCCCGATTATGGAACGAGGTACCCCCCCTATTTACCAGCTATCCAGTTTGTAGTAATTCGGACGAAAGCTGCTCTCCTTCCTAACTGTCGGAATCATTTAGTTGTAGTTGTAGTTGTAGTTGAAGTAGTAGTAGTAGTAGTAGTAGTAGTAGTAGTAGTAGTAGTAGTAGTAGTAGTAGTAGTAGTAGTAGTAGTAGTAGTAGTAGTAGTAGTAGTAGTAGTATCAGCAGCAGCAGCAGCAGCAGCAGCAGCAGCAGTAGCAGTAGCGATAGCAATAGTAGTAGCAGTAGTAGTAGTAGTAAAAACATTACACTTAAGAAAGTTGTCAGAACAGCGGTCGACATACATGTATGTAGACACTCTGTCTCGAACGTTTTTTATTGTTGCAGAACCAAGTTCAACTGTTGGTGTTTTCCTTTGTGCGGCCTCTAAGTTCTCCCGATATATATATATATATATATATATATATATATATATATATAGCGTCTTTGATGACGTAAGCGGTTGATTGACAGCTCGGAATGCAGCATTAAATGCTAGGGTTCTTTGGCCGATGATGCAAGAGAAGCTGCACTTTAAACCGGAGGCTGAGGGGAAGAGGGAAAGACAGACAGACAGAGACATGACAGAAGAGTTGTTGGTTCGAAGTCAACATACTCGTAACTCTTCTGTTTTTAAGTCGCAGACGGGAATGCGTGAAACTATGAGTAGGCCTATAGGCCTATTGCAAAGAGGCAGTGTGATTCTCGTTAACGATAACGATAACGAAAATGTTCGTTAACGAAAATAAAATGACTTCGTTAACGATAACTATAACTATAACTAAAAATATCATTAACTATAACTATAACTATAACGAAAATAACACTAACGAAAATTCATCTTTATTTTCGTTAATGCAAAAAATAAAAATAGGAAGTGCAATATGGACGATTCGACATAAATGAGAACGAAAAATGCGATATTTTCATTGTGCAATTTGTCAGTTACTTTGGAAACTTGTTTATTCATGAAGCTGAATGCAACCATGCTTCAAAGGCTTTCAAAGCTCTGAGCAAATTGTGTAACAGCGTGTTAATACGAACAATTTTCCTTATAGCCTTAATTATTGTAACTATAGGTAGTAACTAAAATTAACTAAAATAAAAATCCATTAACTATAACTATAACTAAAAAATAATACTAACTATAACTATAACTATAACTAAAATAAAAAAACATTAACTATAACTGTAACTATAACTAAAATAAAATCTGTAAGGAGAATCACACTGCAAAGAGGCTGGAAATATCTGCTCAGACCAGACACCGCTTTGGTCAGTGAAGTTTCACGTGACGTCAGTTGTCCGATTTGAACAATAATATGTAATGTATGTTATATTTCATGTGTATAATGTATATTTCTAGGCAGGTATGTATGTAATGTGCGTATGTATGCATGTATGCATTTATATACATGTATGTACTTATGTATGCTATTTGTGTATGTATTGTATGTATGCATGCATGTGTGTACGCATGTATATGTATACAAAATAACTCCACGGAGCTACGCCCGAGTACCTGCTCGATTGCTGTACTGGGACTCATTCCTCCGCGTCCGGGCTCCGGCTCCGATCGCTTGCTAGGACCGACTTCCGTACTTCTGTACTTTCGCTTCAGACTCCATATTAATGCACAGGCCTTTACCACAATGCAGCAGGTTAACTAGACCAATTTAAAGATAAATTCAGCTGCTATAATTGTCAAACTCCTTATCACCAAACCGAAGCCTGGCTGCTGTGGTTTCTCTGTTCTATCCGACTCTGACCTGGGCTTCTCTTCAAATGAATTGTACGATTTAATTGCGATTTCATTTGCGCAAACATTGACTGATGCATTGGAGAGTATTATTATGATATGATTACGGCGATATAGAAAGCCTTAGATTATTTTAGATTATAGCATCAAGGTTTCATCGCACTTGCTTTTGTTCTGGGGAATTTTAGACATTTGTATACATGTAGGCTACATTTATCGAACTTGGTCCACAGTTTTGAAAAATTACAGAAGAAAGCCAGTTGCATAGTTTCTAAGGCGCGTTCGCACATTTATGAACGCTTATAATGTAACGCAACGACATGTAAGCTTATGTAACGTAATCTCATACCACGAGTAATCGTAGCCTAATCCTAAACTCCAGATTTCTAAAGCGTCATCCGATAACCACGCGTAGGGCACCAGCTCATTCATGAGCGCTGCGTCAAGTCAGAGAAGGCTTAGGCCTATATAGAGTAGGCTATAGTCAAAAAGAGGTCCGAGTCCGGTTTCCAGAGGGTCCAGATCAAGAGAGGAAGGCGGTAGAGCAGCTGCTTAGGCGGGTATCGTTTAGGTCGAGAAGAATTGGAAGGCAGAGGATCAGATCAGTAAGGGCAGGAATTCTTGAAAAGGTGAGACTTAGTTTTTGACTGGAAAGCCCAGGTTGATAGAGTAGATTAAAGCCTCTATGAATCAGTGTAGAGTGATGTAGCCTAAATGTTCACTGAGAATGAATAATATTCTCCATCTTAACAAGGACTTTTACAGTAGTATTAAGTTCATACGCCTTTAAAACAGTGTGATGATTTTCATAAATTTCTCCAAACTTTAATTGACTCATTCGAAATCCATGTATTGAATTTCAAACTTTGCAAACTTATTCAAAGTCCAAATCCTGACCATAACACAGGACGAAGACAATTACTTCATGGCTTGTCAATGATTCTTTTATTCAGATGAACCCTTTCTCGAACCAGTTCAATCAACACCATCATCGTCACAAGGTAGCTATTCAAAACCAAGTCTATAATTCCTAGACAAACAAGGCGTGGCACTTACTTTCATGTGGCCAGATCTTAGCCTCTGAGTAGATTTCTTGAAATGCGCTATACAAATGTTCGATATGAATATGTCTGCGCATGTCACCGGCCATGTTGGTTGCTGACTCGCCTTCTGCGTCAATTTTCAGCGGTTTATTTTGTTTAGTACGAAGAATTTCTCTGACAATTTCTGACATGTTGCAGTTAACTGTTGGTCATTTTGATTTTCGAAATTACTCTTCGGTTCTGCCGCGGATTTTCTACGTTTTGGGTGATATTTTCTACGCAGTTTATCTGTACCTATGTAAAATCATGGAGAGGGATGGATGATGGATCTTCTGATGTGCGGTAGAGTCTCAGATCTTACGGGCCTGCGTACACCGTTTGAGGCCAGGCAGCTTTTGCCACGGCACAGGAGGAGTCCTTGGGGTTAGCTACCTCGATCGTCACTGATTCGTCAGTCACTTGAGTCGCTTCGATTTACCGACCGGCAACTGACGAATTCCTGCTAGGCCTATACGTCAACCCGATGGCTCGATGGATAGCCGGACCTGCGTCTTCTTCTTCCAATGGCAGACCGCTGGACTGTTTTATTTTCGTGTGCGGCAGTCTCTACTGCCTGTCATCGCTTCACACTGTCAAGAAGCTCTGAACATCATCCGTCAACTATGGAGAGGACTTTGTTAGCTGGTCTCCTCCACTCCTGTACATGAACCCACCAATGGATTTTCTTCTAGTTTTCTCGGCATTGCTTTACAATATCAATCTTCCAATAATGATGAACGTAACGTCATATAGGCAGCGTAGATGGCGCTCTGATTAGAAATCCCTCAATTGGCGCTATAGGCCTATTAATTTTATATCTTAAATTCTAAATACAATCTGTTTATGTTTTGATTCATTTGCAATTTGCATTCAAGTTAACCTGGACTTATCCTGGATACTTTCATATATCGTGTTTGGTATGGTAAAAAAATGGTATGAATTAACAACATTGGAGAGAAGGAAGAGCAGAGGAGATCTTCTCGAAGGGAAGGCCTATAAAGATTATCACTGGAAAGGAAGCACTACAGTGGGAGAGGTTCTTTGAATTAGCACCAAACAAGCAACTCTGGATCACAGGTGTAAATTATTTTAAGAAACCGAAAGGAATATCAGGGCAGAAATTCCTCAGTGCAAGAGTTGTAGAGTTGTAGAATTATAGTAGCCTACTGTCTCACTGAACACTATCACAGCTTTTACGAGGAAGATAAGAACATTGGGCTATTAAGCATATTCTAGGTTAATTTGCAGTGGCTCTAACAGACTACACATCTTCTGAACCACGTAAACCCTTGTTATGTTATGTTATGTTATAATGCTCTGGCAGTAAATACCTTCAACGTTTCTATGCCATTTTTATGCACCTATCGCACATTTGCCATGCACTGTTCTTTCGTTGGGATGCCTCACAGAGCACACATGGGCGCACATTGACGATGTCTTTCCGCAAACTCGTTTCAATGGCGGACTGTTGGCTTTCATCACACTGATGATAACGCCTGCAACTGGCTGGGAACAAACATATCAGCTGGAGAAGAGAAACCTTCAGCATTTGATCATCCAGCAGATATACTGAACAGATGTTGGATAACAACGGTCGCAAAGCTGCTTGTCGGATATACAGTTACCTCTGTCACAATGCAACCAATCCTTTTTACGGCGAAGTGAACGATAATTCCAGAGAAATGTAGGCCTAACCTGCTATCTCTAGGATTTAAAGGAGGAAATAGAGCTCTTCCCTTGTCACTAACATATGACACGTAGGCCTATTTGTGACAAATTTAACTCATGCAGTGTTTCGTTCACGTAATAACCGAAATCGGAATCGTAGACTCTAAATTTCTAAAGCGCTACTCTAAAGCTAAGCGAAGGGCAACAGCATATTCACGAGCGCTGAGCTTATTCACTAGGTCCAATTACATGGAAATTACTCAAGCGATGGATAAGACGAGATTAGTGGACATTCCTATCAGTAAGTTTATGGCGTCCTTTAGGGACTTCACTAAAACATTGCTTGTACCAGCTTAAATGATAAAACGATATTATTAAGAGCAAAACGTTTGGCAATAAAACATCCAAAATTAAATATCTAATAGAATTAATTGATTGAATGGGGACTCAATTAGGCCTACGTAGGGAAAAATCATCACCCCAGGGCATACCCCGCAACATATTTTTAGTCTCTATCACTTTCTGTCTATGTCATTTTCATACAGTTTTCGCTAATAAGCATTCCATTGCTTTCTAATGGACCATTAATTATGGTTGTTTCCCGTGTTTAGCGGCATCTTACGGCATCAAAGGCCGCTGACGTCACCATCTTCCTTTCTTGAGGCTTAAGACTGGCACTACCCGGCAACAAAGCGGCATTTCGCGTTAACGAGTGTGATATATTTTGTTGTTCCTTTCAGGTCATAGTGTACATACGAGTGGTTTTCCTAAAAATTGGTGAGATCGACACATTGAAAGAGAACTTCATGGCCGACGCCTTTATTCAGGCCAGATGGAGAGAACCGGCTCTCGACGGAAAGGCATCACAGGTACAGTGAAGACGAGTAGTCTCAAACACGTGCACACATACACACGTACAACACAGACGTACATGTATTTACATACATGTGTGTGTGTGTATATATATATATGTATATATTTGATACATGGTTATATATACCCAGTTATATACATAAATATTACACGGTGATAAAAGCAATATTAATAATACGATTGTTTATTCACCGTCGGCTCTCTGTTTTGGCGGACTGATCTGGATCTAAAATGAAAATGTAGCCTGCATGTCTCTCCATATCGACCTTATGGCGTCGACTCTGCCCATTTCTCAATGAATTGATCGTGCGAGATCCTACCTTTGCCCGTGTGAATAGGCGCAACGCCATTTAAGATCTCTGGTCCGTGCTCGGAGACGTGGTCTCCGAGCTCGGACCAGAGATTTAAATCTCTGAAATAAGCCAGCATCGGGAAGCGAACCGCGATCCGCACGCACGCCCACTAATACAGACACGCATGAGATGCAGACTACGCTTGCTAACTGGGTCAACATGTTAAACTGATTAGGCTATGGTTTGATTTTGGTTCGTCATCTGTTGACGCCTTGTGCGCTTGACCCCGGCGTTTTGGAAGTTGCTAATGAAAAGTAATGCTAGTAATAATAGTAATGATAATCATATTAACAATTATTATTATTACTATTACTATTAAGTATCTGATGTCATCCAAGCAGTCAGTCATTCATTCATTCATATCAAACATTTATATAGCGCCCCTTCAAGAACACTACTCAGAGGCGCTCCGAACTCCAGCACGGCTAAAAAAAACAGTCTTAGGGTGTGCAAATACCATAGGAGAGAAGGTCCTGGGAAAGAGGCGAAGCTGCAGAGGGAGGCCATCCATCTCTCACATCCGAATTATCTCTACGTATACACTATGGATGAGTTTATGCGCTAATTCATAGGTAGGCCCTATGCATAGTATAAGGAGTGTAAGGAGATTATTAACAGACTAACCCTTGCAGAAGTGCTTTACAAAAAACAGACGCTATATATAAATCCTAACCACCTTGTCATTTCCTAGTATTGAGTTTCTTTTTAAATCCGCGAAGCGTCTATTTGCTAGTGGCTAGTCCAAAGATTTATGGCTAGATGGCGAGCCTGATGCAATTTAGCGCCGACACCTGCTCCGAAATTCCTTGCGAGAACAGGTCCGCGTGTCAATCAAGCGTCGCCTGGCAACGCTCCTGGGAAAGTTTTTCACATCCCTTCTCCTCATACTCGAGAGAACACTTATCGCACTGGATGCCATCAGTTCGAAATGATATCAACGGCCTTTGTTGCCAGAAGAAGTCGTTAAACTCTCGATTTATCCATCCATCCATCCAGAAAAGTAGGTTAAACGGATTCAGTGGATTGACTTCCCGGAGAATCACCTGGAACGGACAAAACAACCGAAGGACCTCCGCCAGTGGGATCATCTTCGTATAGATTTGAATTTCACCTCTTAATCTCAGATAGGGCCTATCCTCCGCTTGCACTCTTCTCTGCTACTTTCCACTCACGACTGAAACCGAGATCTTCAAGCTATCCTATCCTGATTCTACTCCTGCGCCACCACTCGACCACCATCATCACCGATGCCACAGTATCACCATGCTGTCTCCTCGGCTTCATTCTGTCTCCTCGGCTTGACCTCCCGGATTTTGGCGTGGCACCAAACAACCTGGCCGTTGTGGATTCGATTTCAAATAGCGCCGGCGATTAAGCTGACGTGGCTTTTGTGGGCGTTGAGAAATTTCGAAGATTTACATTACATTACAACGCAGAGGAGTGCAAAGTGCACTGGATACATAATCGATATATTCTAAAATCTAGATATTATCTGGGAGATTAAGATTGATCAGTGAGTAGACTGTGAGAACATTTATAGCTGAAATGAACTAAGCATGGCTGAAGATGTATCTGTTGACACTAATCTTGAACGTTCGCCTTTTAACTGATGTGAACAGAAAAGATGCTTCTTGCGGTAATTAGGTTTCTTTACACGTGTTTGTCTGTTATGACGGAAGCGAAGCTGAAACTTAGTGGATCCAGTGCAGTTTGCCCATCCTGCGCTGGGTTGGATGCACCTGTTCCACTGCGGAACAAATCAGTTGGAATGGCTACAGATATATAAAAATGTATGTATGGGTATATATAGGATTATAGGTAGACATAAGTACAAGCATGTATAATCGGTATGTTGAAGGTAACATGTATGCATATATGTTTGTTCCAGTGTGTCATCTTGTTTTATTATTAAAGGAATATATAATATTGTATATATGTATGTATGCATGTATTTATGTATGTATGCATGCATGTATGTTTGTATGTGTGCATGTATAAATGTATATGTGTATGTATGTATGTATTCAAGTGTGCATGTATTGTATGCATACATTTATGTTTGTTTGTATGTATAAATGTATGTATTTATGTATGTATGCATTGCATGTATGTTTCTTTGTATGTGTGCATGTATAACCGATGTATTCCTTTGTTCTTTTATGAAAAAAAAAAATAAAATAAGATTTTGGCTTGCCTAGCCCAGCCTTCTTCCGAACCTTTGCTACTTGACGCAGCTGGGTTTCTCCAACCAGCGGGATATCAATCCCTTAGGAGCCTCCCATTGCTCCCATTAATAACTCCTCCCTCGATACTGTTAAAATAACTGTTATGTGCCTTTAATGTTCCGTGTTTTAATTACTCTGTTATTGATTAGCACAAATGTATGTATTTTATGAGTTGTTAAAGGTTGCAATAAATATTGATTGATTGATTGATTGATAAATGTATGTGTGTATGAATGTATGTATTCAAGTGTGCATATATGTATGCATATATTTATGTATGTATGTATGTATACATGTATGTATGTGTGCATGTAGGCTTATGTATGCAAGCATTTATGTTTGTATGTATGCATATATAAATCTTGTAGGTATGCATGTATGTGAATATGTATGCATGTATATCTAGTTACTGGTACTCCTATGCTGCTAACAGAACGACGGATAGAGACAGGCATAGATCCGAGAACGAGAGACAGACCGACAGAAAAACATATGCACACAGAGAACGACATACATACAGGCAGACAGACAGACAGGCAGACATACCGTCCAACAGAGGCAGAGCCAGATAAATGGACAGACGTCACAGCTAAACCATTGACTGAGATCCTGTTACGCAAATTGCAGCACAGGAGGAACCCTTGCTACAGCAGAGACAAATGAGGTCGAAGATGGCCATAATTACATTGAAAGACGATCCAATATAGCATGCAGCTGCCAGAAAGAGCTTCCAGATGAGCTATGCGTTCACAGGTAGTTAATGGCTTTAACCTTTGACCCCTGGAGACTGTAAGAGGTGCAAACGATTCGTCTTTTGCCCCAACGGGAAGAAGGCAGACCGAACGGCCTTCGTTCTAAAGAACCTCTTGCATGTGGAACGATGTATGTGGAGAGCGTCAAAGGTGGTCTCAAAAGTCACTATATATCAGTGTAGAGATGTTGGCAGCTAATATATACCGTAGAGTTCAGCTGTTAACATACATACATAAACACTTACACACATAGTCACATACATACGTATACATTTGTTCATGTATGTATGTATAATCTACATGTATGTAGGTACATGTATGTATGCATGTATGTAGGTATGTGTATGAATGTATGCATACACATACGCGTATACAAATATACGTACTTGCATACGTGCAAACATTATACAGACATACGTGGTTGTTGAAAGGCGCTATAGAAATTTTCTGGTGAATGAATGCATCAATACGACGTTCGTTATTCTTGTACAATATGTCAAAACAGTTGCGCTATATAAATGCTCCTTTGTATGATGCAGTTCCAGTCCCTGCAGAACATCGAGGACATCGAGTGGGAGAGGTACTGGAACCCGAAGCTCTACGTTGAGAACAACCTCGGGGAACCGAAGGAGACCGTCTGGCAGACGCTGACCTTCAACGCCAAAGGAGACGCCACCGTCTACGAACGAAGGCGCATCAAGGGCTGCTTCCTCGAAAACCTTGAACTAGATGAATTTCCCTTCGACACTCAGGTAAACAGACAGAAGGTCCGACAGACAGAGAGAAACTGTGCTGCGTCTTATTTATAGTGATTCGATGTTAAGAATTTTCACGAGAACTGATACGACCAATAAACACTTATTCAAAATGGTTTATATATATAGCCTACAAGTACATTGCAATACAACATTGTAATAAAATGCAGCAACTCAATGCAGTTGCAATGCCACACAGTGCCATACAGTGCTATACAATGCAATACATGAATACAATAACATACACTGCAGTAGAATACACTTGAACGCAACACAGTGAAATGGACGACATCTGTTCAGACAACACAATTAGCACTTGCGTTTACTCAAGCAAATCGTTGACTTCAAAGCTGAGATTTGACACAAGAAACCGATATTTATTCAGTCAGTTAAAACTTACAGCCATGATAGAACACAGAAATGTTTTTTGGGTATAGTACTTGAAGTACGAAGCATTTCTTCATTCAGTCAGAGCTTTAAATACTACCTATGAAACAGTTTTATGAACTCAGTCATTGCTTCAGTTACTACCTAATAACATTTCTTTACTCAATCAGAGCTTATAGTACCACCTACGAAGCATTTTTTTAATGACTCGGAGCCGTAAGTACTACCTTAGAACATTTCTTCATTCATGCAGGGCTTTAATTATTATCTACGAAACAAACATTTCTTTAGTCAGTCAGCGGATGAACCTGGCAAATAATGTTTGCTGCTTAGGACTTAACTCTAACCATCTCAACGGAACGATCGGAGACGGAACTGGAGTTGGATGAGGACAGCAGCGAGATCTCGAGCATCAACGTCCAGTCTTTTGTCGATGAGCAGGAATGGAAGCTACACAGTCACGTCGAGACGTGGAAAAGGATAACGACGCGAGTCTACCAGAATTCCAAGTTCAAACACCCGGCCTTCTCCACTTCCTGTCGAGCCTCCAGGAGACCAGGGTTCTTCATCTGGAACATCTTTCTCGTCATGGTCAGACACGGTTGATTACAACAATCATTTAAGTCATTATCGTAACGTTATCATGATCGTGTCATGACATCCACACCACTCCCGTCCTTAAAATCACTCCACTGGTTGAAAATCTCTGAGCGAATCCACGTAAAAGTCCTGTCGGCTGTCGCTAACCTAAAACTCCCTACAATAATCGCAGCCAAAATACCTTCGCGAAGTCTTGACCTTCCAGCCACTCCACTCTACCCGAATCTACTCTTATCTCCACTTTCTTCCGTCTCGTGAATAAGCTTGTGCCTAACTTTGATCCCTAGAGTAGTGCATTGTAAATTTGTTGTTTACAATTTCGAGATCTAGATAGTAACCATTATCTATAGAAATTCTAATTTATCTAACCGTAGGAAATTTCTAATGGCACACCTTATCATCGCCGACTTCGTATTTTGTCGCTGTCTTCAACATTTTCTTGTTGTTTGTCATCTTAATTTAGCTGATTTGACCGTTTGTCTGTTGTAGCTGTTCATTTGTAGTCTCACGTTTTCCACTTTCTCAGTGGAGTTGACGAAACCGGAGAACCGTCTCCAGTTATCCTTCATTCTACTTCTCACCACAATCACCTTCAAATTCGTTGTCAGTCAGACGCTTCCGCGAATATCATATCTAACCTACCTAGTAAGCAATACTCTATTTCACAAACACTGTAGCTACTCTTCAACTTACCAATAGTTGCGATCGTCACAGTTAGTATTACCATGGACCCAAAACATGTTGGGCTTTCGGTATATTCGGCCGCTTGTAGCCTACTAAACGTCTGAATTCGGTGCCCAATTCTGTTCTCTTTGGCTAATTTCTTAATGTCATTCAGGTCTAAATTTAAGACTCATTTTAACTTGCATACCTACCGTATCTTACTTCCTGTTTCTCTGATCTACTGGATTTCGATGGATTTTGATCTGTTACTGCAAATTCATTCGAAGCTGTAGAAGTCATTCGCTATCAAAGCCTACACGATTAAATTTACTGTTTTAAGGTAATTGCAAGCTAAAAAAAAGTCCTGAAATGGTCCGACTGACTTCCATAGCGAATGATCTGCAAACTGGCCTTCTAGGTAGTGTGCATTAGAACGTTAATGCAAACTCTGCGAAGAACGTTAATTGTTAATACCTGAACATTGATAATTGAGTTCCATCGTTTCAGCTATAATTACTATGCTCGTGGCTTTTATAGTTTGCAATCTTCTAGAAATTTATACGTTTATTATGCTTCATATTATGTATTTATACCTCAATACTCTTGGTATCTTTCTATTTCTTCGCAAATGAATCGAACTTTAAAATCGGTGAGAACAGTTAGGCTACTCCATTATTATTGGATCTATCCGATCGCCTGTTTACGTTGAGCATCCGTAATGAGCTCAAAATGGTGAATGTAGTTTAAATTGGCCTGATGGCAACAAAGAAGTAACTCATTCAAACATCGGTTCAGACAGTTGCTCGCTATCGTTCAAAGAATTTTCTATAAACTGCTCGCTGAAATTCTGTACACCGGACGAACGCGATCGGTATCTTAAGCGTTTTCTGGGTATGTAAACTCTACGCTGAATGCGTCAAGTCACAGGTGTCTTGCTGTGTTTTCTAGCGAGCCAGCCTTTTCACCCTGGACGTTGCCGTTCCGTATGATCTGGTAGAGCAGTCCTCGATCTTCTACTACTCATATCGGGTGATGACGAGAGCAACCCAGGCCAAGCTTCCCGCAAAGTCTAGGTCAAGAAGCAGACATCGAGAGCAGAGTCTATTAATGTTGGTAGTTTCAATGCCCGCCAGCTATCCGTTGATCTGCCATCATTCATGCCCTGATGATGCCTGATCTAAGACGAACGGCTGGATATCCTAACAGTGGCAGCACTGAGACGTTGATCTGTGGTGACACACTGGACTGCTTCAAGTGAGACATTACTCCGGAAAGGTTCTCCACCAAATCCAAGCCGTATTCAGGTCAAAATCCAGAAGCTTGTTTTGATGTGCATCGGTTGATGCCTTGTGCATTATAAACCGGCGCCATAGAAGTTACTATTTTAGTAATTGTTAGATAATTAGTCTTTTGATTTATCACTGATCTCCATTTTGTGATGTTTCGTGCAGGACAAGTATATACTGACTTCGATGGGCATACTGTGTGGAGTATGCGTCTGGCATGCCATCATACCGCTCTTCAAATATGACATAGAGTTGGCGAAAACCATCGATAGATGGGGACTCATTGTTTCCGGTTCATCCTACTTCCTCTTCCACATTTGCTTTTTCCTCTACATCTATTTCGTTGTGAGTGCCTCCAAATAAGGACGTTTTCTACGGCGTCAGTATTAGCGTTATTGAGTTAGAACTTAGAATGTCGAAAGACAGCACACAGACAGACAGAAAGACAAGAGACTGACGCACAGATTAACAGTCGGACAAACAGACAAAAGCAGACAGATAGACAAACATTCATACAGACAGGCAGGCATATACTTGTGAGCTTACGTATACACATACAGACGCATATAGACACAGACTGATGGTAGAAAGTGAAGTTGATGGAGTGGAATGTTCAGAACGTGTACATGATTATCGTTTTCAGATGGTTTATAGACGGGATGTACATGTATGGATCGAGAGTTTAACGACATCTATGGCAACTAGGGTAATTGACGTCGACACAAATTATTTTAGCATACTACAGTTCAATAATTAATTGGTTTAGCGACCATAGACCGCACTTTGTCTTGGTTAAAATTGATACATCAGGGTAGAGGGTTCAGCAACAATAATAATAATAATAATATTAACAATAGCAATAATAATAATAATCCCCGATGGATAATATGTGCCTTGAGGCACAAATAAATAACAATACTAAAAATAATGATAATAATAAGAATTATTGTAAGAATAATTCAGTGTAAACTTGTCCTCAACACATGGGCAATAATTGTGTTGTTAAACTGGATGAATTGTAGGCTCTGCACAAGCGATGGAAGTACGACCAGAAGGACAAAGATCACAAGGTCTGTATCGACGATCCCTTCTAGAAACTAGAGTAGACTGAGTCTCTTTTGTCTAGCTGAATTGAGGCCTTGGAAACTCAGACCCCATGGAAGAGAGCTCAGTAATAAATAGACCAATGCACGCTATCTCTCTCGTAATAGATCGCAATCTTAAACTCCAAATTTCTTAAGTGCTACTCTAAACCTAAGCGCAGGGCACCAGCTTACTGACGAGCGCTGTGTCGTGTCAGAGACAACCCGTCCAGAGATGCCAAGTGGAGGTACCAGTCCACTTATCTGGAAGAGCAGGAGACGCAGGACCCTCTAAGGACGAGAGAGATCGGAAAGAGATGGATTAGGCTAGGAATTCTTGAAGATGTCAGACTATTTTTGGAGTGGAAAGCGTGAGCGGCGATAGATAGGCCTACAACCGTCTATATTGCAATACTAAGGTACAGCACTCCATTTCAAATCAATATCTTAAACGTGAAATTCAAATTTCTAAAGCGTCATTTGAAAGCTGAGCACAGGGCACCAGCTTATTCACAAGCGCTGCGTCGAGTCAGAGGGATGACCATACGGTGGTTAAAATGGGATCCAAGTTCGATTGCCTACGGCAGGTGTCGTTCTGGTCGAGAATTGGAAGGCGGAGGATCAGATGAGTCGGGGTATGATTTCTTGAAGATGTGAGACCAGTTTTGAGAGGAAAGTCCGAGGATGATAGATGGAGCAGCCTGAGACATATGACACAATACCGACCCGAATACTGTCACATTGGAACTGAATCACTGATTGCCCTGTCCAGTGGGTGTGGCTACGGCTGATAAAAGTAACTTCTGTCGCTACAGTGTCTAATGCACAAGACATCATCCGATGGTGCAAAGGATGGGATCTGGCTTCAGCCTTGCTTCTCCTGTTGTGAATTTTGATTACGATTTCACTTTAAGCGACCATCAACAGATGTCTTAGGCATTATACATTTGCTAATAGTAGAGCGGCTTGGTGAAAAATTGTTCACTTAATGATACAAGCATGAAATTTGGTACATAGTACGAACATGTCCTAAGGGAAACTTTTAGCTATAGGGCCATCGCAGATTTGACCTCTGGCCTCAATGGCAGCCATTTTCCAATATGGCCGACCGATATAGAGATTTTTCAATATCTCAGCTTCTAGTTCATATAGAATCGTGATCTTGGTGTCTAAACATACATATTTAGGGACAAGGATGTCAATGGGGTCATAGATATTTGCCCTCTAGCCTCAATGGCAGCCATTTTCCAAAATGGCCGACCGATATAGAGATTTTTCAATATCTCAGCTTCTAGTTCACTTAGAATAGTGATCTTGGTGTCTAAGCATACATATTTATGGGTGAGCATTCCAATATAACTAAATGCAAACACTTATCTACACGAAATCGGCAGCCATTTTCCAAAATGGCCGACCGAAATAGAAAAAATCAATATCTCAGCTTCTAGTTCACTTAGAATCGTGATCTTGGTGTCTAAATATACATATTTAGGGGCTCGGATTCCAATAGAAGTAATTGCAAACACTTTTTAACACGAGATTGGCAGCCATTTTTAAAAATGGCCGACCAAAATACAGGTTTGTCAATATCTCAGCTTCTAGGTCGCTTAGAATAGTGATCTTGGTGTATAAACATACATATTTAGGGGCAAGGATTCCAATATAATTGATTACAAACACTTTTCTAAACGAGATTTGCAGCCAGGGACGTCAGTGGTGGTGGAAGGTGTAAATCCCCTCCTAGTTTGAAAATCAACTGTTATAGGCTCATGACCCGTCAAGACAGTCAAGTATAAGTATAGTATATCGCAAGCTAATTTATGTCATCATACTATTTCTGAAACTTCCTGTTGTGTTCATGTTCCTGCGGAAATAAAACAAATTCTGGTATTATATCAGCAATTCAGGATGTTATTAATGTTTTCGTAAATGTATACTGAACAAAATTTCTGCCCACAATTCGGAACCATTGTCCAGACAAAGGACTTGCCACAGAGTTACACAGCATCGTCCACGTTATTCAAGGTGACATAGGCCTCTACACAGACAGAGACCAATAAACTGTAGAGCAGCTTTCACACATTTGCACTGTCGCCTACAGCCTTTCTCTCAGCCAAATCTGAGCAGCTCACGACAGTCATGAGACGCTTCAGGAAGTGTGGTCCACTTCACTTCCTAGCCTCCTTCGATCGTTTGCAGCAACCCCCATTCACTAGGACATGGTAGTTTGGGAATAGCTACGAACATCTGTGCCGAAACATGACCTTCCTGGTAGGCAGCTCTCTGTGTGTTCCACAAGTGCAGCTTGAGCCGGTGGAAGGCCATCCACTGGTCTGCCTTTCTGTGAGAACAGCTGCTTTCCTGCCTCATTCACCTTCTCCTCACTGCTCACACGGTCGTACAGAAGAAATGCAAAGCGCGCCTGTACATCAGGCTGATCATCAACAGAGCTGGGAGTTGATGCTAAGGTACAGAAGGCTGGGGTAATGTTCGACGAATGTCTTCCAAATGTCCCACACAGTCCTTTTTCACAGCCAGCAAAAGATGATACTGTGTTATACTTATATCCGCTAAATGCGTGATGGAAGGGCAAGGCTACGCACTTCTCTGGGCTGAGAGCACGTGCCATCTCAGGGGTTGGAAGGTATCTGAAGCTTTTGCCTAAGGCAAAGAACAGTTCAACAGTTCGTCAATGCTGAGCTGCTGAACTGCTGCTATGGCCAACACCAACACGTCAGAGTCAACTGTGCATATCATCACTTTACGATAGCCATGTTTTGGCAGCATTGGAGACACGCAGGAAAATCCTTGTGTCAGCTTCCTTCTGAGTACATGGAGCAAGTCCAGTTGTGTTCCTTAGATGAGTTCAGAGCACGTCCTTGCGATGTGTGGTCATGATCTGTCTGTCTGTTTCTATTTCAAGTTCTGCTGTTTCCACACTCAAGAAAGAAAACAACTCTGACTTGTTTTCGTCGTTCCTCAGGAATTCCTGTCAGTTTCTAGGTAGAACATTAGAGGATTCAATGCGCCTGCGACTTTCCTAACCCCCACACTGAAGTGGGAACCAGCTGTTCTAGGCTGCTCACAATGTCTAACTTGGTTCCTAGCCGTACATTGTCCATATGAGAGAGTGATGGTGGACATGTCTGATTCTCTGTGCAAAGAATTCGTCCAGGTCTCCTTCACGAGTCTGACAGAAGATGTACAACTTGGAGAATAGTGAACAGTCACTCTTCGCAGATGACATCTGTTGCTTTGCTCGTGACTTGTCCCGTACAGGTGGATGACTAAAGACAGGGAAGTTATTTAGTCTGATTCGGTCATTGACAGGTCGCTTTTTGGACTTTGGGTAACAAAACGTTCGTTGACAAATGTTTCATACTGCTTTTGTCCGGTTTTCTCGAGGTTCTGCATGTGCTGATCACTGCTGTATCAGCCAGATCTCTGGCATTTCGGGATAAGTATGATTTGTGGTCTAGTTCATAGATAATGACTATTTTGTTTCACAAGAGGCATACATATATATATATATATATATATATATATAAAATTAGTGACCTTTACATAAACTAAGCACTCTAGCAAGTCTCGAGAGATGTTGATCACCCGTCGAGGCGCTAAGGAGATGCTTCCACCACCTCTGATCGGCATGGAGCGAGTAACCTCAATCAATGGTAATTCTCGGAGTCACCATCCGCAGCGATCTGAAAGCAACCAACCACGTTTGTGACATTCTCAGTGCGTGTTCAGGCTCGCTTCACGCGTTGAGGGTCTTGAGGACGCATGGCCTGTCCCAAACTGGTCTACACGAGGTGGCCAGGGCCACCACTGTGGCCCGTCTCCTCTATGCCGCACCTGCTTGGTGGGGCTACGCCAGCGCTGAGGACCGTTCCAGACTTGAGCGTCTGGTGCAGAGGATGCAGAGGATGGGTTTCCTCCCACCGCGATCGCCGGGCGTGGAGGAGATGGTGGGTGCAGCTGAAGAGCGACTGCTCCAGGCAGTTATTAGGAATGACTGCCATGTCTTGCGAGGGCTATTCCCACCAATCGTACAACGACGATACAACCTCCGCCCAAGACGTCATAACTTTGAACTGCCTGCTAAGGACGTGAAGAACTTTATCCCTCGAGTACTTTACAAACGCTTGCCCTAGGTCTCACCTGACTGCACACCTGTCTGATTTTTGTTGTTGTTTGAATTTGACTGTATTATTTAACATATTTCTATTGTAACTGGTTGCGGTCTGTCAACCTGTCAGATAATAAAACGAATATCTATCTATCTATCTAACAATAATTATGCATATAACTTTAAACTACAGACTTTAACTTAGCCTAATGCCACTTACAAGTGTTCAAACTATCAGTTTATTTTCAAACTTATATTATTTTCAAACTGAAGGAGAAATTTCCACCTTCCCCCACCATTGACGTCCCTGGCTACAAATGTTTGTAGAGACGTGTTTGTAATTAGTTCTATTGGAATGATCACCCCTAAATATGTTTGTTTAGACACCAAGATCACGATTCTAAGTCAACTATAGGCTGAGATATTTAAATTTTTTTAATTGGTCGGCCATGTTGGAAAATGGCTGCCATTGAGGCCATGGGGAAAATTTGCAATGGCCCCATTGGAATGGTTATCCCTAAATATGTATGTTTAGACACCAAGATCACTATTCTAAGTGAACTAGAAGCTGAGATATTGAAAAATCTCTATATCGGTCGGCCATTTTGGAAAATGGCTGCCATTGACGCCAGAGGGCAAATTTCTATGGCCCCATTGACATCCTTGTCCCTAAATATGTATGTTTAGACACCAAGATCATGATTCTATGTGAACTCGAAGCTGAGATATTGAAAAATTTCTATATCGGTCGGCCATATTGGAAAATGGCTGCCATTGAGGCCAGAGGTCAAATCTGCGATGGCCCTATTGCTAAAATTTTCCCTTAGGACATGTTCGTACTATGTACCAAATTTCTTGCTTGTATCATAAAGTGAGCAATTCATCCATATTTTGCACCAGGCCGCCCCACTATAATACAAGTCATTAGATTAGAAGATATGCATAGGAACCATGCTCAGTTGATCAAATTGTCTATCGTTTGTATTATATTAATATAGTCATAAATTATATTAAATTATAATAGTTAAATATTAAAGTGTTTAAACAGTTAAATGTAATGATATTAGTTAAATATGATTAGTTGAATATATCTTTGTTTCAGGAACGTGTAAAGAAGCTTCAGCGCTTACAAGAGATGGCAAACACGACAGACGCTGCCTCTACTCCTGTCTCCTCTGCTGTCTAAGCGTCCAGCTAAAAACCGCTATGAACCCGTGATCACCGTCAGATGCTGGTCGTGCGCTCTCGCCATCTATCGGCCTAACAGCGAAACCGTCTCAGCGTCTTCCTTGCACAGAGTAGGCAAGTTCCCGAGAGAGAGAGAGACAGACAGACAGACAGACAGACAGAGAGAAACAGAGACAGAGAGAGCGAGACAGAGAGAAAGAGAGAGACAGAAATAGAGAGAGACAGAGAGATAGAGAAACAGAGAGAGCGCTCGAACTCCGCGACTGCATGTAGTCAGGTAGTGCCAGTCCAAAGCCTGAAAATAGGAGGAGCACCACGTCATCGGTCTTGGCAGCCACAAGATGTCGTCAAACAACGGAAATTACTAGAGAGCTCTCAAGAGAAGCGCTGTGTAAATGTTTCTCTACATCAGGAGAAATGACATGGTCAGGGTCGCGTATGTCCAGTGGTCAGGTTGATTATGCTACAGTTGCTACTATATACTATACAACAGTGTATTTGATGTAGTACAGCTGTATTTGATATTAAGTAAGTAAGTAAGTAAGTAAGTAAGTAAGTAAGTATATCCTTTATTATACCAATTGCTAACCGCATTTTGGTTTACAAGATAATCACATTTATGTGTTGGGCTAACCTAACATGTCATAAAAGTTTTGGTGTGCTATCTATCCTCGGCATTAAACGCATGCGTAAATCATCCGCAATATAAATGTTTTACGTGCCAGAGTGTCCGCTTGTGGTATTAACCTATTGTGGGCTCTTGGGCGCAGTAGGTATGGGGTCTGTTTTATCTGGGGCAGCAGTCCGTGTAGAACGTGCGATGGGTTGTTCATAACGTCATTGAAGAGGCGGGTGTCTGCAGTCGCGTACAGTTGTTCAACGTCCTGGGCTTGGTCTGATAAATACCCTGCTCGAACTAGTCGACGCATCGTTGTTTGGAGTCGTGCTCGTTCCCCCTGCCCGACAAAACCCCACCAGGCCGGGGCCGCATATAGCATTCTCGCTACCGTTGTTGCCTTGGTGACATCGTCCATGTTTGCTCCCCTCAGCCCGTGGGCTCCCAGGACCCGCAGCGCGTACATTGACTGCCTCGCCTTTGCGTTCATGCTACTGACGTGCTGATCGAAACTGAGGTGCTTAGACATGATGACTCCTAAGATTTTCATTTGGTCCACCCTGGTTAGTCCCGGTGTTGTTGGTGGTTCATCTGCGCCCAGCCTCTTGTTGGTGGTTCATCTGCGCCCAGCCTCTTCCTGGGCCGTTGCTCTCCTTTCCAAGCTCGGAAGTGCATACACGATCATTCGACAGAACATCGATTGCTCTGGGCAATTGTGTATGAAGGACATCCATCTGAGTACTGTCTAGGCTCGAATTCCTACTCTTTGTGCTACAGGCCAAGCGTTTATCCATTCGGCTACCATGCCCCACCATCATCAACTATCCTATGCCACGTATCGGTGAAAGCGTTTTGGATTTAATTAAAGACACCGAGACTTTGTCGCCGTGAGAACAGCTTTGCTATTGAGACTTATTTCGTCTACAGTTGTGAAATCTGTGCGCCGACAGACGTGAAGCTTTATGCAGAGCTCTTGCCAGTTTCAATGCGTGATAACTTATTATTATGATGAAAGTTTAACTGCCGTTTTAAGCTCGCCACAATCCCGGTGTGACTGAAATTTCCTGTGTGTAGTGATAGGAAGCGGAAACAGAGAAGAAACACATCTTCTTAAACTATGCTGGCCTTAAATTTGGGGATTTTTCTCTGTATCTGCTGGGTCTGGGACATTTCCCCCGGACATTTCCCCCCGAAGTTGAACTGATAAAAATAATTCTTTACTTTATTAGGAGTTGGATTAATTAAAGAAATTCTTTTCCTTAAATAGAAGCTGGATTGATGAAAGAAATTCTATGCTTAAATAGAAGTTGGATTGATGAAAGAAAATCTATGCTGAAATAGAAGTTGTATTGATGAAAGAAGGTCTTTGCTTAAATAGATAGACAGTTATCATGGACAATGGTAGAGTTACCTACTTACTGTTCGGGGGAAATGTCGGGGGGGAAATGTCCGGATACCGTATCTGCTCGATCTGCTCAGTCGTTTGTGATATTTTGTGCTCAACGTAAACCTCATCTATTCGGATTGCTTATCCGCCATAGGCTGTTTCTCTCTGCCTATACGAACTGATCTTCTGGATGTTGATCTGATTACGTCTTGGCTTTGGTGCCCCATCGATTGATGCCTATTGCATTAGACCTCGGCGCTCTAGAAGTTACTAATTATCAATAATTAAGTTATGACCTAAATCCTACCATTGAAACACAACTTGCACTTGTTTTATGAAGAATTGTCTGAGCTCCGAAGCAATTTACTTTTTATTATTTAGAAATTTGTCATCATTTAGAACACACGATTTCTGGTAATATAAATCTGTTTTGTAAGCTCTCATTACTTTATAATCTGTTGTGTTTCTGTTCGCTCCGTGTTAACATCGGGCGACTACCATGCATTGACTGGAATCCCACCAATGTTTTCATGTGAACTCAATGGCAGAAAGAACGGAACAGTTTGTGTCCTGTACTGAACGACTTGTTCTATGATTCTATCTGTTAGACGCGAATTAAAGTTCCAGAATCGGTTTCATATTAAACAAGGGTAGCCTATTAAACTAAGCTAAACTACTATAAATAACTAAATATTACAATTTACTATTATTAATAATTAATTATAAAACTGTTAACCAATTAGTTGGTTAAGGAAAAATTCTCAGTTTTCGCCCGATAAAACTGCAGATGGTATATTCAAAAGGAAATTGGCACTTTATCTTGCGAAAACTTCGAATGGCTTCTGAAATGCTTTTCTTGGCGTCAATCCAGTAACGCAATTGTAAATATTTCGCAACGAAACTTCGTCTTAACAAATATTGATAAGAAGCAAAGTCTTCGTCTGCCAGAACATGAACAAAGATCACCGGATATAATCTGTTTCGTCGTAGAACACGAGTCCAGTGTTCAACAGGAAGGGCTTTAGTCTTGGGATGGAAGATATGACAAAGCAATTGGAATCCAATTAAGCACTGTACATCGCCATCAAAATATGTGCCGAATATTGGTAATGCCAACACATTTGCAAACGCATACTCCTCCGCGTAATCTTCTGGCTCTTGTAGTATGAGCTCACAGAGGCTTAAAGCTTTATCATACTGGCCAGACTTGTAAAGATACAAGGCTCGATAACAGTAAGCAACTGAATCGCAGTTGATTTCCATTTCCTTTAAGACAACACGATAAAAGTAGTCTATTCTTTCAAGAACAGACTCCATGAGAAGCCTAACAAGGGTCTCTTCGTTTAGAAAAACTCCTGCCACTCGACAAATCAAATAACTGAAGGGGACACTTTCTCTGTCAAAACTAAGCTGTGGACAACACGATACGTTTTTCGTCTCACACGTAACACCCGATAATTTTCTTTTCATCACAACCTTTAGTAATTCATCGAGCAAAAACTGTCCGGATGCGGAATTGAAATTTACTGTAAGCTGTTGTGACAGTTTTGCCGTCGATTTCAGTACTAAGTACTGAGCGAAAACGCAAGGTGTGAGACTCAGATCAATGTTAAATCGTCGGAGACTGTGTCGCCTACGATCTTGAATTCTTTGGAAAATCAGAAGAAATCCAATGATGTTGGATACATCGTCGATAAATATCAAACATCCTGCGTTAAGTGGATCTCTTGACGCCGTTGGCTCCTGCCATTCATTATCAACAGGACTTTGTTTGCTGAACATGGTGCAACACAGGTCTATTGTATTTTGATATTGTGAAGTGGCATAGCAGATGGCTGCCATGTAAACAGCAGTAACCTGGTCTCGCGGTGTTCTAGATGCTGAAGATTCATTCGTTGGAAAAGACTGCATGAGAAACGCCATCGCAAGTCCAGATAGCAATTGGAATTGTGCATCGTTCACGGATCCAGTTAAATTTTTCAACTGTTCTTGTGCTATCAAGAAAGAAACACTGGATTTTTCAAGTCGCGCTTTGTAGTTCTTTGGCAGGTTATAGTGTTTAGATCGCCAATCTCCTTTGGAATCTGATGACACGAATCTTAGCACATCAGCAACAAAATAAATGCTGTCTGTTACTCTTCCTGAACTTATCGCATTTGCAGTCAATAGCAAAAGCAGTGACGTTTCAAAGAAGATATAGTGTTCCCTTAATAAAATCGGTCTTTCTACTTTTCTAGTCTGCTTAAATTCTTGCGGTAGTGTAGTTTCACTGCTTACCATGTTGAAATTTTGAATACAACTGGAATAGGCACAAATGAAAATTGTGCCAAATAATTTCTGCTGTAAGCGTTCATTTGCCTCTGTAAATAATCTTGCGAGTAAGCGAAATTCGGAGAAGCTTGGCGCGTTGACTGTACCATCGTACAGTTTATTGTAGCAAGGCAATATGTAATTTATTACAAACCATTCGATTAAATTTCGTGAATCACAGAAGTAATTAAGGGCTTCTGTAGTTGAGTTGCAACTTTTTACATCAATTTTCTGATTGAACAAATTTGCTTCTGGAATGAAATAGTTTGGACAATGTCTATTCTCAATCCATGCCAACAACTTACGTAACAGTTTACAGCAGATTGAAATAACGGAAGACTTCCACCATTCTGCTGACTCTTGTTCGCATGTCCAAAGCATCAAAGTCTTCAGATGATAAGTACAGAGAACCTCTTTCTTTTTCGGACAGTCCGCTTGGATTAATACTCTCTTCGCAAAGAATCTGAGCATGTGATAAACAACCTGCTGAGTTGGAGTCCAACTTTGAAGTAGAATTACTTCCGCCAAGGAAAACGAAAGTCTCCACTGATATTCGTCATCTCGGCAATCACGGTGCTGGGCGTATACAACGTGACAGCCAAGTCGCAGTATTTCCACTATGTCGTCTTCATTTGGCCATTCGTGATTTCTTGGCCGAGAAGGCCAATTTCTGGCTTCTTTTGGCCACTGAGGAGAGTAGACGCAATAAACGTCGTCGATTATAGCATTATCAAGTTTACTAACACCATTCAATGCGGGCCCCTTGACTGCTATATTCAACCAGCTTTGGTGAATTTTCATCGAATCGGTAGCATTGATGAGCTTACTTCTAAAGGAGTGAAATCGTTTTTCAGTTGCTTCTTGTGTTTTTAGAAATTCATATTTCCTTTCATCCCAGTTGTATTTCATTTTACCGACAAATCTTAGTCGAACAAATCCTGGATGGCTCTGATAAGGTTCAATGCACAAGCAGTCAAATTTTTCGTCAAGCTTTCGGATATCATCTGGCAAAATTGGGAAGTGTTCATTGAAAGCCACTACATCAGTTTCAATGCCCATGCAATCTAAGTCAGTAATACACGGGTTTATTGGTTTTATGTAGAACTCAGGTACGCTGCCACTGTGAATGTAATTCGGAGTACGAAGAAAATGGAGCCTGTGAATAAAGTTCATGTGTTCTCGGACGCAAGAGTTCAAAATAAACGCCGATACGGCATCTTCTGTTTCTACAAATCATAGAACAGATTGAATATAACGCTGCAATTTTACAGTTATCAGTATCAATAGTAGCAGTGGTGCTGGCAGTAGTATTAGTAGTAGTAGTAGTAGCAGCAGTGGTGGTAATGGTAGTGATAGTCGTTGTGGTAGTGGGTGTAGTATTGGTAGTAGCAGCAGCAGCAGTAGTAGTAGCAGCAGCAGTAGTAATTGTTGTAGTGGAAGTGGTTGTGATAGTGGTATCAGTAGTAGTAATAGCAATAGTAGTAGTTGTTGTTGTTATCGTGGTGGTAGTGGTAGTATTGGGAGTGGTAGAAAGAAAGTCGTAATGAGGTCGACGTCCAGAGAATCGGTTCACCAAAGCAGATAGAGACAGCTTGTGATGGATAAGACTTTAGAAAAACAGTAAGAACTTATTTGCGAACGAAATACACCAGTGGCTGAGCAGAACGAACAGATACAGAAAGAAAATACGTCCAGCAACCGAAAACGTCATGCAAGGGTCAAGAAAAGTTCTAGCGTTATACAAATCCAGAGAATGATGTCTGGGAAACAAGGACTTGCTCAGCGTTATTCTGGATGGCTAGAGTTCAATGTTTATGCACCATAAGCGCAAATTGGAAAGAGGTTATTTGTAATTATGATTATAATTACAGTTTAGTTTTAAATAGCCGATGTTTTGTTTAAAAACAGAGAGTTTTCTCTGTCGCTGCTCAGTGGAGAGCATAAGATAATTTAATTATGCTCTCTTTCTTCCGTCATTGGGTTTCTTTTAATGTTCTAGCAGAATTTTCACAAGTGGTATGATCGTGGCTATTTGCTACAGCGTTACGAGATACGTCTCTGTTTATCTGAGAAGCTTGTTTTTCGAGGAAAGATCTCTTACGTTTACAATGATAGAGAGAAAGACAGAGGAATTGGCTTGACCATCTACTGAGAGGGGATTCCCTGCTGAGAACTATCAATAGAGGGAAGAAAGGGTGGAAAGAGACTGAAAGGAGGACCTAGACGAAAGCTACTCGGCTGGATGAAGGTGGATGGATAGAGTGAACTGAAGGAGGAACCTGTCCAAGGGCAGAGAACCTAGAGAAGAAGATCCTCTGACAATTTTTTCCTCGATCCTCAATACTTACGTTTCATGACCAAAGACTCACCCTTTTCGTTAGACTCAGTTTCTTCTTTCATCTCCTCTGAATCCGAATTTACGGTTTCGCCACATTTTCTGTCTGTTTCCATAGTTTCCTTTCCTTCCGTTTTTTCGTCAGCACTAGGATGCCTTTCCTGAAGTTCTCCTGAATCAAGCAAGAGGTCTATAATTACCCCATTAAACGACGCACATGATCGTGTTCTTCTTTCCTTTGTGTTCTAACTTTTAAACATTCTAATTCTTCAAACAAAACATTGCACTATGGCCAACCACAACACTTAAATTCAGTCCTTGTTTCTCAGACCTACCATCATTCAAGGAGCTCATCTAAATGTCCTTCTATGTTTGTACCTAAGTTGAGACTGTTCTCGGCGAATAGGCCCTAAGCCTTTTCGGTTGCTGGGCCAACAAATTTGAACTTTCTCAGTCGCTTATGTCATTCTGTTCCCAACTGAAGACTTACTCCTTTCAAATTGCTTATCCACCATAGGCTGCTTCTCTCTTACGGATTGATCTTCTGGATCTTTAACTGATTACGGCTTGGTGTTGTGGGCCATCGCTTGATGTCTTGTGCATTAAACGCCGGCGGTATAGAAGTTATAATAAGAGTTACAATTGAAGGGTTCAGAGCAATAACCAGTTATGTCGACATACCACTTCTTTGCTAAAAAGTATGCCAGCGTGTTTGGAATATAGTATTCTATTTACCCTGTAAATTTCGTGCAGATCCGAATATTTTTGATAGTCATTTTTGAAAAACAAATATGTCAACATAACATGGAATTGTGCATCCGGCAGTGTTCTACCATTACTCCATTGCAATATCCAGGTATGATAACAAAACTGTCGTTTTCTTGTAATCTTTGTATTAAAACCGGTGCAACAGACAGGTTATTTGACATACCCGGTTATTGTCACTTACTTGCTCTAAGTTGGGCTAGGCCCTATATCCGTGCTATAAAGAAAATAATGTATGTAGCCTACTGTTAGCCTACATGACAATGGTGTAGGCCTACGTGATAGTGAACATAATAATGACAGCATTTTCATAGAGTTCATTACGAAAATGAATCGTGGTAAATTACCAGCTTCATTAGGTCGCGACAAATATATTCTATCACTACAAAAAAGGCGGTCGAAGTGCGGCGGCAAGCTTATAGAATCGGGGACTCAAATATATAATGCGTAAGTTTACGCCAACAATTCACCTTATACACGGCATATTTAGGCATGTTGCCATTGGCCGCAACAAATAGGCGCGCTCCGCTCTGATTGGATGATTTAAATGGGATATGACAGTTTCGTAATTAGAAAACATGGACGACACTAACCCTAACCCTAACCGACCCTCACGATCGGAAAGTTGAGTAGGCCCTACCCGATTCTATAAGCTTGCCGGCGGCTGCCTTGAGCGGAATTTTCAAAAAATAAAGCAAGAAAAGCATATTTTTCTTGAATTTTGACTATTAAACATAAAAAGGCGGCATTGTTGTCCTTGCCTATAACATGAAACTGTCAAAGGCTGTCAAAGCCAATTTTGGCATTCTTTAGCGTCCACTCGTTTCTAAAGTCGACCTCATGAAATATCTGATGTAGCGTAGGCCTACAATTACAACGGTTATGTCATTAAAACTTTAGGTTTCACCGATTTTGCATTCTTTCTATCTTGACAGCACTGAAGTCATGATGACTTACCTTCTTCTTGCACGATTTCCATACTGTGTAATAGTGTGACTGTTTGGTGCAAGAATAAGGTATGTCGACTAATACCAGATGACATGGTTGGTGCGCAGCTGCTAGAAAACAAACTTTGTCTACATACCCTGTTACAGCACCCGTAATTATACTGATGGTAAATTGTTGGTGTTGACAATAACCGGGTAGGAAGCAAATTGTCGTGTAAAAAACAATAATGTTATCTATTGCATTGCATCATGCAAAGTTTTCGTTAAATACAATAATACTTATACGGTTCTTCAAACAGCTTGTCGATACGTGGTCCAGTAGCTAAGATACAACAGTTTGAAGTATCAGATCTTTGAAGCCATTTTCCCAAAACTCATAATTTCCGACATACCTGGTTATTGCTCTGAACCCTTCAATTCATCTGTGACTTTAAATCGTGCCAATTAATAAATAGCCAGCCCTAAATAATTTGCAAATTCATCTTGTTAAACAATTTCAAGCTAGATACAAAATAAAATTTGTGAAACATACAGAACAAGGAAGTAGTTGTCAGACATTTGTGGGACGGATGTTCGACAGAACAGAACCTAACTGGGGCAAAGTATTTAAAGGTTTGTCATACCAGTTTACTAATGACTGTCCATTGTCCAATATGAAAATAACCGTTAGATTTGACTCGGTTCTTCGAATAACAACTGTTACACAAAGGAATGGGCAGTGAATCACCAGTAGCACACTTGTTTAGATCAGTAGGCTTGTTATGCATTCAGCGCGTTTATGGGGTAGCCTATTTAAAATGCGCAATATTTCGTGTCATAATACTTACACACATACAAACACATACACACATACATGTACCCTGGGTAAGTCCTTCACTCGCACCTTGAGGCGCGGTGGTGTAGGGGTATGTTCGGTACCTTGCAGCCGGATGGTTGCGGGTTCGAATCCACATCAAGCCGCCGCGTAGGGACCCTGGGCAAGTCCGTCACTCGCAATTGATCATGCGCTTCGGCTTGAAACTCCGATTCAGTGTCCGCGCTGTCGTCGGGAGCGCCTCTGAGTAGAAATCTTGAAGGCGCGCTATAACAAGTGCTCATACATACATACATACATGCACATACATGTACACACACATGCATGCATACATACACACATAAATACATACATACATACATACAAACATACATACTTACATACATACACACATCCGTTCTTCATAATTATGTGTTCAAATGGACCCGATTTCCTTCTCATTACTGTTTGTCTTCATATTCAGTCTTCCTCGGACCTCCTCATTATTTTGTCACCTTAATTGTCCAATTAAGGTCTAATAGTCTTCTATAACAATACAGTTATTATAACTTCTATACCGCCGGCGTTTAATGCACAAGGCATCAACCGATGGCCCACAACACCAAGCCGTAATCAGTTAAAGATCCAGAAGATCAATCCGTAAGAAAGAAGCAGCCTATGGTGGATAAGCAATTTGAAAGGAGTAAGTCTAAAGTTGGGAACAGTATGTTACCCTGGTCAGTCTTCTTAGTAATTAATTGTCCATGACTCACAGTCACAGCCTCGCTCCTGTCTACCTTACTGAGCTCTGTAGCCCCACCCTCAGTGCTCGGGGCTCGAGCTCCCTACCATACTCCCTTTGCCTTTGTTATTCTTGTCTGTATGGTCTTTGTACAATCATTCATGCATGGGCCTAAAATCCTACATGTATATATAAATACATGCACACACTGTATTGTATTTTAAGGCCCTGCCTGAAATTTTCAAGTGTGCTGATGACACAAGAACTCTGTTGATCACTGGTTGATGAAGATGATTATGATGGTGGTCACACGTGCGGCAGATGCCTCTTGCAATTGTAATTACGACAATATAATTATAGGATCGTCTTAATGTATAAAAAAATCCTGTCTGGTTCAAGGCCGCATTAAGTCTGTGATTAGTAGGCCTATTACCTTCCATATCCGATAGATGTAAGAATAGGCTGAGTTAATTACAAGCACATTAAAAAAATTCTTCACTTTAAAATATGCGAGCCCCTCAAACTTGTGGGCCCGGGTGTTGCAGAACCCTTAGCACCTCCTTAATGCGGACCTGGCTAGGTTATTAACCTTAAGAGTGATCGAGTAAAAACGTAATGTAGGTTTAACAAAGCTACGTGTAATGTAATCGAGACTAACAGTAACATACGAGACACGGTAGCCAACTGGTTAGAGCGAGTGTCTTGTAGCGCAATGAGTAGGGTTTGAGTCCTCTTCTCTGAGACGGTTTCTTTGCATGGACCTTGAACAAGTTCTTCACTCACAATTGCCCAGCGCCATCGATTCATGATTGGTCGTTTGATAATGACTTTAGAATAATTATAATGTATAATAATAATGATAATAATAATATTATTATTATTATTATTATTATTATTATTATTATTATTATTATTATTATTATTATTATTATTATTATTATTATTATTATTATTATTATTATTATTATCATCATCATCATCATCATTATTATTATTACTTTTATGATTATCATTTTTGCCTGAGGTAAAAATGATCCCTTAGGGACTTCAACATGATTTAGAAACACATATTTATATGTGTTTATTATTTTTTAACCTGAGGTATCAAATCCCTCAGGATTTAGAAAAATCCCTATTATTAATGTGAACTAATGTTTTGCATATATAATGAGCACAGGTGTTCCTTAGGTTGATATATATATATATATATAATGTGTATCGATTGTTAAGCGTTTTAGTCTTAGGCCTTAGTTGCGCTGTCGGCTCGTGGGCGCTTGGCCTAAAGTAGCCTAAACTTTGGCTGACGATAGATTCTCTACACGTGCAGTTAGCGCGCCATGTTAGAAGTTACCGTTGAGTGGTAATTGATAAGAACTTTGATATTAAGTGTACGTTTGAAATAACTGTGTTTGAAGAAAGGAGAAACATTCAAAGAACTGTGTCAATTTAATTCTTAAACAGTTAGAAGACGTTGAGCAATTTATATGTAGAGATAAGGAAAGTTCTTGAGGTAGGTCACAACTAAGAAAGAAAAGAGTTGGTGACATATTTGGTGGCAGCAGCGGTGGAATTCGAAACAACGTCTGGGATTCGAAACAACGTCTGGGATTCGAAACAACGTCTGGGATTCGAAACAACGTCTGGGATTCGAAACAACGTCGACTGGTGAATACGCATTCAAATCATTGGTAAATCTACGACAACGAAAGCCTCAACGACAAAGGTATAAAAGTTGGTTGTTATCAAACAAAGAACAATTCCCAATACTTCAAACACAAAAGAAAACTGGTGTTTTCCAGAAAGGACAGCACTGAAGTAAAGAAGTAAGATGGAGAAATTAAGTGTCAAAAAACAAGCAGAACTGAAGAAGATGTCTTCTGAAAGATTAAAACAGCGCTTGTTGAAGGCTGGTTTTGAAGAAGAGAAACTGAAAGATATGTCACGTGAGGACATGTTAGAAGCGCTAGCTGAAGTCTGGCTTAAGGAAGAAGCAGAAGAAGAAGGTGCTGTCGGCGGTGTTGTGGAAAAGGTTATTGAAAAACCGCCTGGACTTATGTCTATGGAGATGATGATGCAGTGGATGATGATGAAAGAAGAAAGAGAGGAGAAACGAAGACAAGAAGAGAAAGAAAGAGAGGAGATACGAAGACAAGAAGAGAAAGAGAAAGAGGAGAAACGGAGACAAGAAGAGAAAGAAATGCGACAGGAAGAATTACGTCTTCAGAGAGAAAAGGAAGAGAAGGCAGAACGTCTTCAGAGAGAAAAGGAAGAGAAGGCAGAACGTCTTCAGAGAGAAAAAGAAGAGAAAGCAGAAAATGCACGACAGGAAGAATTACGTCTTCAAAGAGAGAAAGAAGAATTGCAAAGGCAGCAATTTGAAATTCAATTAGAGCAATTGAGAAAAGATAGAGAAGATGCTGAAAGGAGAAGATTAGAGCAGATGATTGAATTTGAAAAGGCGCGGAAAAGTGACGAAGAGATACGTCAGCAACAGATTGAAGAGAAGAGACTACGTGAAGAAGAAAAGGAAAAAGTGCGAATTTCAGAGTTGGAGCGAGCAGAACAGGTTAGACAAGAAGAACTGAAATTACAGAAAGAAAGCATGGAGAAGGCGGAAGAGGAAAGACAAGAACGTTTAAAGTTGGAACAACAAAAAATAGCATTAAAAGAAGCACAACTCAAAGAGGAGAAGCGAAATAGAGAAGCTCAAGAGCAAAGAAGAGAAGAAGAACGAGAAGAACAGAAAAGGAAACAGGAAGAAAGTGAAACGATGGTTTCGAAAATAAAGAAAATTGGTGATGCCATGAAACACGTGTTACCTAAAATGCCAAACGATATGATGGAGGTGCCATTATATTTCGAAACGGTTGAGAATGCGTTTCGTAGTTTCAACGTGCAAGAACAATTCTGGGTGAAGTTACTATTGCCATTGATGACTCCGAAAGCTAGAACTGTTCTAAACAGATTGTCATTCGATGATTTAGACGATTATCAAGTCGTGAAACAGCACTTGTTAAAAGAATTCAAGTTGACACCGAGAGAGTACAGATCGAAGTTTATTGATGCGAAGAAGACAGCTGAAGAAACGTATACAATGTTTACAGCTAGGCTGAAGAACTTGCTGAACTATTATGTGAAAAGTCGCAAAGTGGAAAAGAATTTTGAGAAGCTGTTTGATTTATTAGTGGCGGATAAGTTGAAAGAATCACTACCACCAGGTCCACTACAGTTTGTATTGTCGAAGGAAGGAACTGATTGTTACGAAGCTAGTGTTGTGGCAGACCTAGCAGACATTCATGTTAATAATCGAATTGGTTTGGCAATTCCGAATAAGACAAGTTTTGATTTTGTACCCAATGTAAAAAGAAATCAACAGTTCACTCCAAATTTTGGTTTTCATTGGAAGAGCAATCAAGAAACAGGAAATCAGTTCAGAGGTGCAGAAGTGAAACCAAATTCTCCGGTTGTTCATGAGAATAGAGAGTCGATGATGACCAGACAACGTCAGGTATATAACAAATCACCACCAAGGTTTGTCGCGAGAGAAGGCAATGCATCGTTTACTCCATATAAGAGAAAAGAAAGCATCGAACAACGAGGTGCAGTGGTGAAACGTTGTCATAACTGTGGATCAGACAGGCATTTGATGAAATTCTGTCCAGTTCCTGTTACAACCTCAAATTATGGAAAACAAGAACATTCGAGGGTGAATCGAATTCAAGTGGTTGATAATTCTGAAAGTCAAGCCACAGAACATCAGAACAATGAAACTGAAGTAAAGTCAGTGATGAAATGTCACCTTTCACCTGATATTCAGAAAGAAATTCTATTGCACAATGGAATGCAGAAAGAAATGGCTGGAAGAGATGAAAGTACAACATTGAAGAAAGTGGTATTGCAGTACGTCGAGGTAGAAATTCGTGGAACAGCAGGAAAAGAACCAATAAAAGTAAAAGCACTGATTGATTCTGGAGCAGAGGTTCCGGTGATTAGTGAAGAATTACTGGAAGGCATGAAGGTGGAGCAGATTGGAAAAGTGAACTTACAATGCGTGGCAGGAGATGCCATTCCTGCAAAGTTGGTGAAAGTTGATGTAAGGCTGTGTTGTAACGATGTGGAAGAAGAGGTAATTCCGCATAAAGTCAAATGTTCACTTACACCTTATGTGACATTGATGTGTGCTAGTATTGCAAAAATGGGAAGCACAGAAAGATTCTTGTTGCATCCAGAAATCATTGCAGAACTTAAAGCCGTGCCACAAGTGAAAATGATACAAGGAGATGTGCAAGCGAATGTAACGACGAGATTGCAGAGTCAGCGAAAGAAAGTGGTAGATGTCGAAGAGGAAAGTGAAACTGAAAGTTCAAGTGAAGAGGAAAACGAAAGTGATGATCAACAAAGTTTAATACAAGACGGTATAACAGCAGAAATGAGTGAACAAGAGATGGCTGCATGCAAGAATGGTAATCTAAATGAAACGAAAGAGGATAATGAATGTGATGTGGAGATAGCAGATTTGTTTCAAGAAAATGAGAAAGATGAAGAACAACAGATGCAGATTGCAGACGCAAAGAAATTCGAAGAACAGCAGAGACAAGATGAATCATTGAAAGCATGGTGGAATTTAGCGCCAGATAAAGAATCTGAATTCTGCGTGGTAAATGGCTTACTGTACAAGAGATATCGAATATTAGAGCAAACGATATATCAATTGGTGTTACCAAAAGAGCGACGAATGAAAGTGATGGAGTTGGCTCACGAATCAGTATTTGGAGGACATCTTGGAGAAGAGAAAACTAGAGAACGAATAAAGTTGTCTTTTACGTGGCCAAAGATGAGAAGAGATATAGTGAAATTTTGCAAATCATGTGAGAAATGTCAGTTAAAGGCAAGAAGTTTGGTGATGGACAGGGTTCCTATCACTCCAATTCCAAGAGAAGATGTGGCGTTTAGAAGAATTACGGTGGATTGTGTAGGACCAATCGAGCCAGCATCTGCTGCAGGTCACAAGTACTGTTTATGTATTGTCGATTCTTGCACAAGATGGCCTACAGTGTTTCTGTTGAAATCATTAACTGCGAAGGCTGTATGTGATGCTTTGATGGAGTTGTTCATGAACGTTGGTGTACCTTCTGTGATCACAAGTGACCAAGGAACAAATTTTACTGCGAGTCTGACAAGAGAATTTCTGAATTTAATGGGGTGTAGTCCAAGATTTGATACGCCAGGTCATCCAGAGGCAGCTGGATTAGTAGAAAGATGGAATCAAACATTCAAGAAAATGATCCATCATGTAATTGTTGACAATCCAAGGCAATGGCATAAAGTAATTCCGTTTACAGTGTGGGCATTACGAGAAGTACCGAATGCAACTACTGGAATTGCTCCTTATATGTTGGTGTATGGAAAGATTCCGCGTGGACCACTGGCAATTCTAAAAGAAAGTTGGACAAGAGAAATTAATTTACCACCTCATATTGGAATCCAACCAGAAAAGTACTTGAAAGACATGAAAGCAAATATGGAAAAAGCATTACTGTTTGCAGAATCATATACACGAGAGAAGCAATTACAGTATACGAATCAATACAACAAAAGAGCGAAACATAAAGAATTTGAACCGGGTGAAAAAGTTATTGTGTTGTATCCGACGTCAACAAATAAACTGATTTCACGATGGCATGGTCCATGTACTGTCATACAACGAAGGTCCAAGTACTCTTATTTGATTGATATGGGTGACGATTGTCGAAAGATAATTCACGCAAATAAAATCAGAAAGTACATTACAAGAGCAATGAGTTGTGGATTAATCGTTGAAGAAGATGAAGACTTTGGTTCAGTGGTTGAGTTGTTGACGAAGAATGACTTGCAAGATGAAAAGAATTCACTGAATCTTGATCCTGAACAGATTAGTCATTTAACATTATCTCAACAAAAACAATTGCTGGAAGTACTGAACAGATATTCTGATCGATTTTCTGAAAAGCCTGGACTATGTACATTGGTTGAGCATGAAATTGAACTGAAACCGGAATTTCGTGAAAAAGAATTTATGGCTTACCGAATTCCACTCATCTATCGAGCAGAAGTTGAACGACAAATTAAAGAAATGCTTCAAGCCAACATTATAAAACCATCTTCGAGCAGAATGGCAAGTCCGCTGGTAATTGTTAAAAAGAAAGACGGTTCTCTGAGACTTGCCTGCGACTACAGATACATTAACTCGTTCACTGTGGATTGTAAATATCCAATGCCGATTGTAAAAGATGTTTTGCACAAAGTTGGAAAATCAAATGTGATCTCGATTTTTGATTGTCGAAGTGCTTACTGGACTTGTCCTGTTAAGCAAACTGATCAATGGAAAACTGCTTTTGTTACTCACAATGGACTGTACGAGTTTACTCGTGTTCCTTTCGGAATGATCAACTCAGGAAGAACATTTGTTAAAGCAATTAACATGGTTTTACAGCCTATAAATGAATTTGCTGAGCCCTATGTAGATGACATTGCTGTGCATTCAGATGACTGGAAGATTCATTTACAGCATTTAGATGCATATTTAATGCAAATGAGACTGCATAACATTACTCTGAACTTAAAGAAATGTATCTTTGGTAAGAGTGAGGTAAAGTTCATCGGTCATGTGGTTGGTTCTGGAACGATTCAAATGAATCCAGATAGAATTGAAAGTTTAATTAATTTGAAAACCCCAGAAACGAAGAAACAAATTAAGCAATTGCTGGGATTTTTTGGTTACTATAGACAGTTTATCAAAGATTTTGCACAGATTGCGAAGCCTCTATCTGATTTGACAAGCAAACATGTTCCAGATAAGATTGATTGGACTGATAGACATCAACAGGCATTTAATTTACTTAAAGATGCTGTACGCTCTAAAGTTGTTTTATATGTTTTTGATGTTGGAAAACCTTTTAATTTGTACTGTGATAGTAGTGATTTTGCAGTAGGAGCTGTTTTAACACAGATGGATGATAAGGGAATAGAACGCCCTGTATCATTTATAAGTCAGAAATTGACTGACACTCAGAAGAGATGGGCAACTGTAGAGAAAGAAGCCTATGCTATTGTTTGGGCTCTAAATAAGTTGAAAGAGATAATAATTGGATCTAAAGTTCACATCTTTACCGATCACAATCCTTTAACTTATCTGACTGAATCTATGTCTAAGTCTGCTAAACTGGTGCGTTGGGCTTTAGCACTGCAAACTTTTGATGTAGAAGTTAATTATAAGAAAGGACGATTAAATGTTGTAGCAGATTGTTTATCTAGATTATAAGATTGTTTATTTTACTGTATTATATAGTATTAAGTTTATTGCATAATTTAGTACCTGATGATTTCGCAAATTTTTAAGTTTAATTTGCTCAATCCAAAGAAAGGGAAGGAGGTAATGTGAACTAATGTTTTGCATATATAATGAGCACAGGTGTTCCTTAGGTTGATATATATATATATATATATGTGTATCGATTGTTAAGCGTTTTAGTCTTAGGCCTTAGTTGCGCTGTCGGCTCGTGGGCGCTTGGCCTAAAGTAGCCTAAACTTTGGCTGACGATAGATTCTCTACACGTGCAGTTAGCGCGCCAAACTTAGAAACTGCTGATGACAGTGAATTTGAACAATACAGTGTAGTAGTTGGTTTAATGCAGTAGAGAGCTGTATGTTAGAAGTTACCGTTGAGTGGTAATTGATAAGAACTTTGATATTAAGTGTACGTTTGAAATAACTGTGTTTGAAGAAAGGAGAAACATTCAAAGAACTGTGTCAATTTAATTCTTAAACAGTTAGAAGACGTTGAGCAATTTATATGTAGAGATAAGGAAAGTTCTTGAGGTAGGTCACAACTAAGAAAGAAAAAGAGTATTATTACTATAATCATCATCATCATCAATTCATCATCGTCACCAACAACAGTAACATCATCATAATCACTATAATTCTACAGTGCCATAATGGGATGAAACGCAACAATTTACTGTCTCCGGACAATTTTTTGTCTTCTGAGAAATTACGCGTACCTCGGTTATAAATAATAATAATAATAATTATTATTATTATTATTATTGTTGTTATTACTATTATAATTTTTATTGCAGAAACACATTGGCATTCAAGGTAGCTGTTTCAATAGACTTACCAGACGCCGCCAAAACGTATCAAATGGTGATTATAATAGTGAACATATAACTGTAAGCTATTTCCGTCTCTGTTCTCCGAAAAACCGGATTTTATTCAAAGGCCTACACTGCCCCTCCAGTGTTTCCGGAAACCCCCTCTGAACTAATGCAGCGCTCTGATAACCTGGTCCTACAAGTTTAGTTTCAACCGGTGCTTGGCCTAAGGCATTGTCACGTTGACGATTTTATAACGAGGCACATGACGGTGAGTGGGCGTATCCATAGGCCTACAGCTCAGCGTGATTTCATTAGTAAGCTCTCCAGAATTAGCAATCAATCAATGCTTTATTGTTCACCGTAAGCGTATAGACACGGACGCAGTAAGTTCGTACAGTGACACTGGGAGAACCCAAAGGAACGAACCGTTTCACTATCAGGGATAATCGGTGTCGTCCAATTGCAATTGATCATTCATTACAACCATTGGAATAGTTCTTGAGTAACATGTCCGTAGATAATTATAGCATCAACAATCCCAGCATAGTAAACTAGGATATCACGCGTTAGTAAGCTTATAGTAAGCATGCATAAAGCACATCTAGCACCTAGCATTTTTTTATAGATTTGAATAATCACTACACCAGTTGAGTATTTCATAAATTTATATATCCGTATGTAGTTATAGCCTCAACAGACCCGTTATAAACCCTAGACGTCAAACAGTAGTTGCACAATGCACATAGTCGGGAAACTGTTCTTGCAGGAGCCTTCAATAGATAAAACAGCGCATAACTATCACTTAGCATTTTGTTTATAAATAATTAATAAGTTAGAGGAGATTATGATCTTTACAGTCACAGTGCATTCAATATAATATTATGTTATTTTAATTTATTTTTAAAGACGGATTTGAGATTTGGCTCATTTTCCATAACACGAATCTTCTTCCGGAGTCACCAACTGGCAGTTGGATCTACACTCATTTAATGATCGCCTGCTCATCACGTCCATGTAATAAAATTGTTTGGCCAAAGCGGATGACATGGGTTTCTTGTTTCGAAGATTTACATTTCATTATATTGCAAGAAGAGGTACTCGCAATGAAAGAGCTCACTTTGTGAAACCTTTCGACGATGTAGCCTACAATTTGAAAACATTGACGAACTGCCTCCACCATTGCTAGGACCTACCTCCATTGTCCACTCAAAGCTCCACTACTGCAATTCCCTCTTTCTCTACCTTGAATACACCCAATTAAAGCGTTTGCAGCTCATCCAAAACTCACTAGCCAGAGCCTCTGGAAACCGGACTCGGACCTCCTTCGGACAACTCTCTCCAACAACCATTCTGACTAGATGCAGCACTCGTGAATAAGGTGGTGCCCTGTGCTTGGCTTTCGAGTGGCGCTTTAGAAGTTTGGAGATTACGATTACGATTACGAACATTCATCTAACACGTTCAGCTTGTGCGATGTTGTCACGTTATAAAACCGTTAACGTGAAAATCCCTTAATCGCCATCTTAAAATACGCCGAATGTACCTCACGATTTCAGTCTATTTGTCATCTCTGCAGTTGTCTTTTTTAAATTAAAATTATAGAAAACCTTCGTCTCACCAAGTGTAATTTGTCATGGCCAGGGTCTTCTGTCCGCTAGAGTGTGCTAGGGTCGTGATGGATGTGTAGGCCTATGCGCCAAGTCCCGTGTTGCAAGGCAGGGTTCTACAAGTCCCTCAAGTCTTTTTTCTTTAGTCGTGGCTGGGCCGGGAGCGCTTCTGAGTAGCTTCTTGAAGAAGCGCTATATAAATGCTCTGAATGAATGAATGAATGAATGAAAAATGTAACGATACAATGTGCTCGTTGAAAGACAACAGCCACTGTGCAGATTATCATGGATAGGATGTACTTGGGTCATTTTATCAGTGTGCTTTAGCTCTCTGTAGAGTGTAGACTAAATTCGCAAACTTTCATTGGGTCCAAATAAACCTTGTAATGTTTAATAAAGTTTTATTCACAACTCCTATGCTCAAGTTTTAAAATTCTAGTTGTTAGTCATTGCAATGACTTCGGTCGGGAGCGCCTCTTGAGAGCATCCTGCCGTTCTCCAAGCACCTCTTGTACTTGGCGCGCTTATGTTACTATCGCCTGAGTCGCCTGAGAGCTATCAGAACTGTTTCCTCTTCAGTCTTCACAAACCATCGTGTTAATGTTACTATTATTATTATTATTATTATTATCATTATTATTATTAATATTATTATTCATTATTATTATTTTTTTAATTATAATTATATGATATATAATTTGTCACGACCAGGGTCTTCTGTCGCTAGAGTGCGCTATATATAATATATTTATAACGAGTCATATAATGACGATTGGCACATGACTGACTGCGTTCCGCAAAGGCCAGAGTGATGCATAGAAGAACACTCGGTGCATCTGGTCCAAAGGTCTGGAATACGCTGCTCGTCAGTCTCCATACTCCAAAACTCAAAGCTTCAGGAAGACATTGTATCTGTTTATGTCATTGGACTAATATAGGCCGAGCTATTAGCAGCGCATTTGCGGCGTAGGCCTATTTATTAATATTAAAATGCGTTTTCTGAATTTTTATATAATATAATAATATATGTATGTAGGCCTATGTATGTATGAATGTATGCATGCATATATCATATATATGAATCCACCTCAAAGCCGCCGCGTTGGGACCCTGGGCAAGTCCTTCACTCGCAATTGCTCATGCGCTTCGGCGTGAAACTCCGATGATTCAGTGTCCGCGCTGTAATCGGGAGCGCCTCTGAGTAGGAGTCTTGAAGGGGCGCTATAACAAGTGCTCATACATACATATATATATATAGTATGATACCAACAGGTCCTGTGCAACAACTCATTGTCCAAATTAAAATTAATAAAATATGGTGTTCCCCAAGGATCGATTCTTGGCCCTCTCCTCTTTCTGTTATTTATTAATGACCTGCCAAATGCTTCCTCACTTTTGCACTTTTTGCTTTTTGCGGACGACACAAATATTTTCGCTTCACACAAATCGCTAGACAAATTGTTCCAATTAATGAACCAAGAACTTGAAAAAGTACATGACTGGTTTAGAATAAATAAATTATCTCTTAATATAAAAAAGACAAACTATGTCCTATTTTGTTCTCATCGTAAAAAGGTAATTTTACCAAAAGAAACTATCACATTAAATGATATCGCTATACCACAGGCAACTTCTGTTAAATTTCTTGGCGTCTTTGTAGATCAACACCTAACATGGAACGACCACATTGAGAATATCTCTTCAAAAATTGCTAAAAGTATAGGTATACTATCCAGAGTTGCCTACTTACTTCCCACTCATATACGAATAAGCTTATACTATTCGATTATCCATCCATATTTTAGTTATTGTAATATAAATAGAACTAATAAGAAGGCTCAAGAGAGAAAGTGAGAAAGCAGGACTCTATTTCAATATAAAGAAAACAAAGATCATGACAACAGAGGAGGAGGACAGTTTCGTAGTAGACAGACAGTGAGGAAATAGAAACGGTAACAAGCTTTACATTTCTGGGATCAGTAATAGAAAAAGAAGGAAAATGTGATTATGGAAATAAATCGTAGAGTGGCGATAGGAAAAGCTGCAATGAACGGTCTGGAAAAAATATGGAAGGACAAACATGTCAGTATAGACACAAAAAAAAGATTGGTGAAGGCTCTAATCATACCAACAGTAACATATGGCAGTGAGACATGGACATTGACTAAGAAAACGAGAAAAAAGATTAACGCATGCGAAATGTGGAAATGGAGGAAAATGCAGAGAATTTCATGGACGGAGAAAAAGACTAACGAATGGGTGCGCAGGGATATAGGAATTGAGAAAGATGAGACACTTCAACAAACAGTGCTAAGAGCAAAGTTGAGGTTCTTTGGACATATCATGCGGTCAGACGGACTGGAAAAGGAAATGATGTTAGCATATGGAGAGGGAAGGAGAAAACAAGGACGACCAAGGATAAAGTGGATGGACGAGATACATGAAATAACTAGAATGAATTTAACAGAACTGAGAGATGCGACGGCGGACAGAAGAAAATGGAGGAACTTGATCATGACGGTCGCCAGGGTTCAACGAACTGACAGCACAAGGTAACAAGGTAATATGATATGGGCTTCTAACTACCCAGCAAGATTAAAAAGATTAATTGTCCTCCAAAACAGAGCTCTCCGCATTATTGTCAACCAAGCTCGGCACTCTTCTACGCATCTCCCTACGGACCTAGCATTCCAAGACACACACATCTTAAAACTTGAGCAAATAACCTTTCAGCAAACCAGTGAATTTATGCACAAATATACAAATAATCAACTGCCCTCATCATTTAACAACTACTTCAAAACTACGTCTCAATCTAATCCCTATCCTGTACGTTCTTCAGCCAATTATAGACCCATATACTCCCGCACTAATACCCGCAGGTTCTCAATTAAAAGTGCCGGTCCTAAAATCTGGAATAGTATCCCCAACGACATACGGTACCTAACTAGTTTTCACCTATTCAAACGTAGACTGCGTGCTTATTTGATTGCCAATGGTATGTTCTTATAATATTGTGCGTGCTAGTTAACTAGTTAAGATTTGTTAAGGATTAAAAAACAGCAGAATTAACTAATTATTCGGTCTGCCACTCGAGTACAACAATGATGTAAGGGTGACCCTACTAGTCGGGACTTGTTCCCTTTAGGGTTCTCTACCCCCATTGTTTTCCTACTGTCATACTGTAATTATGATGATTGTATGCTTTGCTTCTGCTGGAAACAATAAAATTTATGGTTATGGTTATGGTTATGTATGCTGTGTAACATTATATGATGTTTATAATTATATGTAGGCCTATAGGTCTACATATAAATGTTTGTGCTTATGTACGTAGGTGTATATGTAGCCAACGTTTGTAAATATTAGCGTTTGATGGCCACTTGTAGAGCTCTTCTGAGAGACACTGAAGTGGCGCTTTATAAATGTCTTGTTACATTACATCACGTATATGCGGCACCCCGTTATTAGCGCGCAAGACAAATGCGCGCCGTCAAAAGCGCGCCGTCAGAAGCGCGCCGTCAATTGAGCGCAGGAAAAATTGCCCGTCAAATGAGCGCCGACGAAAGCGCGCAGCGTAGACCAAAAGAATGTACTATCCCTTTGAATTATAAACTTCAAAGCATTTCCCATCTCTATTGATTAAATGTGTGTGAAAATTATTAGGGTTTAATTGATGCACTCTAAGAATGTGTTTGCCCCTTGGACGACGGCAACTTGATATAGCCTACGATTTGTCAACATATAATTAGTAAATTAGTAAATAATTTCGAGAGGAGCAGGATCATGTGGAGCTCATGATCGAGCGTTTTTGAGCCGGATTTCGACAACCCGAGGCAGGGCCGTCATTTCAGTTTTTTTCAGGGGGGGGCAAAAAAATTTTTTACGTGAGGCAATTTTTGGCCAGCTTGTCAACAGTATACGTAAGCTGACACAACATTGAAAAATCTCTCCAAAGGATTGTACTGTGTTAAAAAGTAGGGCCTACATTGGTATTGAACAATGGTGTTTAACTGGGCGCATCCGAATAAAGTAAAGATAATATTATTTCATCAAATGCACTGAAAGACATATAAATAGCCCCCTCCCAAATGACGTCCCTGACCCGAGGCAACGAAAACCAGATACGTCAGACTTAACCGACGCCTGATGGCCTTGGTTCCCACATACGGCAACGTACCATTGCTCGACTATCTGCGCGGAATCGCCCATAACCTTTCAATTTGAGAGAAGGACAACCAAACATACGCTAAGTAGTGAACTCAACAAACATTAACTACCGTATATATAGTTTTAGCTAGTTACTGTTTCTCATAACTTCGCTTCAGTTGACATATATTTTTTCCGTTGTAAGCGCTGTTGTCTTATCAATTACACAAGCGTTTCTTCAGTTTTGTTTGTCTTTACGTCTCGATGCATGTGCTCTATAATTGTCGGCGCGCATTTGTCTTGCGCGCTTTTGACGGTTCGCGCTTTTGACGGCGCGCTTTTGACGGCGCGCATTTGTCTTGCGCGCTAATAACGGGTCACCCGTATATGCATGTATGTAAGACTTATGCTGTATTTATTTTTGAATATGAGGTATATTTTAGTCTATATGAAAGTAGCTGAAATGCAGTGAGGGATGTTTACATCCATAAGTGAAGAAGTTGAAGTCAACAAGAATGAGGTCCTAACCCAACGTGCATCTGGTTATAGGACTACTATTCCAGTATAGACATACATGTTTATTATTAAATAATATATACTTTATTGTATACACGGTGGTTCAATAAAAAGTAAGCCAAACTTTATACACAAATATTAAAACTTGAACTATATTTTATTAATAATATTTTTTAAATAAAAATATGCACATCTTACTTTTTTATTTTAATGACTTCCGGTTTATATTTCCTACTCAAATAAGCAGACGATAATACGATAGAAAACATAAACAAGAAAATAGCATTTTTCGAAAAAATGCCTTTTAGTAAAGAAGATTTACACATGATAAAAGGTTTGAGGGAATCCAAGAATTACAGCAGCCATCAATTTCTACGAGAGCTTCCACAAAGACATTGGACCAGAAGCTGATTAGATAAATTGCTTCGAAAATTAGCGTAACAGGGTCAGTCGACCACGTCATTGGTAGTGGCAGACGAAGGTTATCGCGCACTGAAGAAAACGTTGCCCAATGGCGCCAGCGCCTCCAGGCCTGCGTGCATGCAGAAGGAGGACATTTTGAACATCTTCGTTAATTAAATAATCAAACCATACTACTGAGAGTTTCTTCACAAAAATATTAAATACTCTTTTTATGTTAGAAGTACTTATATGAAATACAAAGTTTGGCTTACTTATCTTTGAACCACCGTGTATATTGTATATAGGCTTATTTTAGATGTATGTTTGTTATTAAATATATGCTTTATTGCATTTATAGATGTACTTTATTTCACACACGCACACACACACAAACACACACACACACAAACACACACACACACATATATATATATATATTTAGACTATTTTATATATTATACATATATATTTAATTATATATATAGCGAATGTCCACGAATCAGGGAAACATCGTTTCATTTCATTCTGATTAGATTCTAAACAAGAGTCAAAGCGACAGCTAGTGGTTTCCGGTTTAGGTGGAAGCGTATATGAAGGTGAGTGTACTGGCCACTCCTGTTCCGCCAACCAGTTGAGCCGGGGTAAGATCCTTGACGTACGTGGCCGCTGCCTGCTGAGCCGCTGAACTCGACTGTGAGGTCACTGCATGGCAAAACGTTCCCCATCCCTAGACCAGCCAAAGAGAAACCTGACATTAACATATATACGCAGTGGGAAAACACTAGAAACAAAAAACGACAGAGGTATTCATTCATCGCTGATTTGTATGTTTAGACCTCGTTCATTAAGAACAGTTGTTGGGCTGTTCTTGGTGAATGAGTCTTTGCTGTTTGATACGCATAGATTTTGTAACTCTCTGTTCCCTCTGCTCGGTCGAATACGTCATTTTGTTCTCAACTATATTATATTGACCTTTTTGAAATTGCTCATCGACAATAGGCTGCCTCTCTGTTCTAGCGGACTTATCTTCTGAATCTTTACCTGTTTACCACTTGGTTTGGTAGGGGTAGGAGTAGCGGTAAGGTAGGGGCAGGGGCAGGGGCAGGGGTAGGGGTAGGATAACAAGAAAAGAAGAAGAAAAATTAAAGAGACAAGAAGAGCAACAAGAAGAAGAGAAGAACAAAAAAATAAGAAGAAAAAGAAGAAGAAGAAGCAGAAGAAATAGGAAAACGAAGACTTACGAGGCTGACTGGTCTCAGAATGCTCTGATCGACTTGATCTGCTCCAGGCGCTGACCACGGATCGATCGCCCACCCACAGATGTCAAGAACTGCATTCGCCCATTCCTATTGACCAACAACATAACAACTCTGCGTTACAATCACCAATCACAAATTCAACTTATCAACTTCATATGCGGTTACTTGGGCCGAGTTTACGGCAATAGTGACGAATGTTCACAGGAAGACTTCCGAAGGGGTATCTAACCAGGACAGTGCGCGTTCTTCTCCTGCTGACTGATCATTTATGAAAGAGAGGAACCTGTAGATCTCCTCGGGCAGAAGAACGAAGCCATTGACGACCCGAATGGGCACCAACCGACACAAACAACTCTCGTATATATATTCTGCAATGGAGTCGACCGACGAGGCCCTCCCAGATCCCTAGAAGCAGGACCTTGAGTTTAACGCTTTCCTGAACAGGTAGCAGAGAATTTGAGAATGTGATGCTTTACATTGTCATTTAATATGCTTTGTCTGTCTATCTCATTGCACGTATTTTCCAGAGATGCGAAACACACACAAACCTGATCCATGTACAGACCGGATACGGATATGATGGGAATGACTTGGATTCCGACGAGACATGCGTGTCTCATGGGGAACTCGTACGGATCACACGGCCAGTTGAGTGTATAGTAGAAGATGGCATCTTCGGCAAACTGTCCAATGGTTCCATAGTCCTTTATATGCTGAGGGAAGAAGTACTGGTTGTTGGCACGCACGTGGTAATACTCTCGAACCGATCGAATCTCAACGGCCAACATCAGCTGACCCACGCTCTGCATCGTTGTGTCACCAAGTGCTAAGCCAAGCGCAGCCAGACCATGGTAGCACATGATCGCCTGAAATGTAATCATTAATGGTCCCTTTAATCCACCAATGTATTGGTACGTTCAATCACCTGTTCATTTACATATACATCCAAACATACATTTAAACGTTGTGACAGTTTAAAACAAAATTAAAAACTCATCTGTTCACCTTGCACTATGACTAGGAATGTAGCGAGACCTGTCTAGTTAAAGCGCGCTATAAATTTTCATTTGTATTGTAATGTATTTGTATTGACATCTAGACATACAGTACATGCAAGCAAGCAAAACAGTCCTCCTTGCATTCATTAAATAAGCATATTTTCTCCTATTAAGTTTCTCCCATTAATTTGCTAAGGCCAAAATTTGTCCAATCCCATTTGTACATGTAAATGCAAATCTAAATTTCATCGAGGTGCTCGATAGAATAGTGGTTAGCGTGCTGGACTGTTAATCAAGAGGTCGGGTTTCAAATCCAACCAGGGCAGAAATTTGATTCGAGATTTCTGCTCCACACAGCCAACTCAGCTACAATGAGTGCACTGACCGCACAATGTCAGTGAGAAGATCAGACGGCAAGGGACAGGACTTTCCAACCATCCACATATGCCGAGGCTAAGCAAAAGTAGTCGCTGACACTAAATACCCATGGCTGCCTCATGAGTACATGTACTAAGGGACTGTTCGACACCTTCTTCTTCTTACCCCAGGTCTTTGCATCCATCGTCTGACCATGAATTTCTCAAATTATGTGGCTAATAGCTTTACAGGTAACTCCTAACTTACCTCTGTTGAGGACTCCGCCTGTCTTAGTCCGCCAACGACCCCAGTTGCCCACGATATTCCGACATAGAAGTCCTTGTTCCTTACTATCGGAAAGTATTTGTCGTTAAGACTTGGGTTTCCTACATCGCGAGCCAACGATAAGACTCGTTCTCTGTTGGCTGTTAACAAGAATAGAACTCATTTACGACAAATGAAGACCAACAATGGTCGACTGTATCATCGACGTGTTTATTTGTTCATTTTCATTAATTATTTAATTATTTCAATCAGTTGGTATGTGCTGTAGTCTAATGGTTAGTGCGGCGCACTGTCAGCCGTGAGGTCGACGGTTCAAATCTTACAGAGGAGATTATGTTTCAAGATATCTGCAACATTTGATCCCACTAGCCGCACCAGAATCAGACCGCGGTCAAGTCAGTTCTCAGAAAGACAGCTCACAGAAGCTGAGGTAGACTATCATGGTGGATGAGACAGTTAAAATGGGTAGTCTCAGGTTGAGATCGAAACGACAACAGAGCACTGGCAGCATGAACAGACACAGAACTGAAGAGAGACAGAGAGAGAGAGAGAGAGAGAGAGAGAGAGAGAGAGAGAGAGAGAGAGAGAGATAGAGAGAGAGAGAGAGAGAGAGAGAGAGAGAGAGAGAGAGAGAGAGAGAGAGAGAGAGAGAGAGAGAGATAGAGAGAGAGAGAGAGAGAGAGAGAGAGAGAGAGAGAGAGAGAGAGAGAGAGAGAGAGAGAGAGAGAGAGAGAGAGAGAGAGAGAGAGAGAGAGAGAGAGAGAGAGAGAGAGAGAGAGAGAGAGAGAGAGAGAGAGAGAGAGAGAGAGAGAGGGAGAGAGAGACAGAGAGACAGAGAGACAGAGAGAGAGAGAAAGAGAGAGAGAGAGAGAGAGAGAGAGAGAGAGAGAGAGAGAGAGACAGTATTTGCATTCCAGAAAATATACACAACAAAGAAAGACTTATTGATATTTTTCATGCACGTGTTCAATCAAGGCCCACTTACCCTGAAGCCATGAAGGGTAGTGTGTGGCGTAGTAGGCCATGGCGTAGAGGAAGTACCCGAGATGGAAGTGATGATCGCTGTACAGGGGAAATCCATAGTTGGCTCCGGGATTGATTGGCTGTTCCGGTGGACCACTTCGAAGCAACAGACCTCCGTAAACTGTGTCGTAGCGAAACTTCCAAGCATCGGCCAGCGTATCTGCAGATCATCAACATCCAAGACACGTACACCACGTTAAATGGGTTCCTATACCTAGACCATGTAATACTCGTAAAACAAACATTAATGCAAATAACTAAAAACATTAATCAGTTATTAATTTCCTATAGGAACAAACAGACATGTTCTAAGGGCGGCATATTCCACAGGGTGGAAAAACATACAAATTAAACAATCAAAATTAGAAATTGAACATTACATTTTAAAATTTTAAAACTGCATGCAAATGAAATCCTTACCGTCAATCCTGAGCCACTTGTTCAGACAAGAGAGAATCTGTGGATCAAGTGTGTTGTAATGACTTGTAGCGAATGCCCTCGACAGACTGGCGAGACGGGCAACCATTGCGATTGCCTTCCCGACACCGTAGCTATCGGAGGAGGAACAGATCCCGTTGAGATCTTGGCCAGTCGTATCCGTATCCATGGCACTGACCACGTCCTAAATGAACGATGGCGTTGCATACAAGAATAATTATCTTTCTATAGCAGTTTGAAGCACGATGCTAATTGACTAATTAATAGACTATTCAACGCAAGTAATAATGACAATTATAAAACTAATGACAATACAAGACAGAAACTTTAGATGACGATGACTAAGATGACGATGATGACGAAGATGACGATGACGAAGATGAGGAGGATGACGATGACGAAGATGACGATGACGATAATCGAATGCTTGGGGATGTCGAGGAATAAAGGAAACGCTGATATTGATGAAAATTTTAGCGAAGGAGACTGCATTGACTATAGCTATCTATGGACCTGATTCCATTGTGGATTGTTCCTGATGATATCAATCTTCGCTGGGTCTGGATCCATGGAGGCTCTTGGCAAGTTCTCCTGCAGAAGCCAGAAATTACCAACGAAACCTTTGAAGGTGAACGGGGTAGTAATGAGAGCACCCTGGCTGGCCAGAAGCGATTCCTGTAATTCACACAGATCATCCAGCTATAGGCCTACAGAGTGACAGCAAGATTCAACAGTTTTCTTAGAGTATTTTAGCATAATAATTATAATGTATTGTACTAAGGATGGCATTAATGGAGATCAAAAGTTAAATTATATCTGTAATTGTAATTTCAAATTTATATAGAGCAATTATGAGAGAGAGAGAGAGAAAGAGAGAGAGAGAGAGACAGACAGACAGACAGACAGACAGACAGACAGACAGACAGACAGAGAGCAGAGACAGACAGACAGACAGACAGACAGAGACAGACAGACAGAGAGAAGCCCACCAGAGGCGCTTCTAGCATAAAGATCCTAAATTATAATCAACCTGTTATGCACGGCTAGTACTATTATATTGAGTTTGGTTTCAATTTTAAAACCTTTTCTCATGAAAAACATTTGGCTATGTCCCTGTTTGATTCGATTCAATCTGAAGGAGTTTTTCTCGGAACTTTCAGAATTCTCATAATTCAGTTCAGTTAGAGGCAGTCTTCTAAAAAACAGTTTCCTAATCGACTCACATGATGTGGCATTGTGATCGTCAGAAGATTCCCTGCTCCCGTTGGTCCAATTTCGTCATGTGTATTCCAGTTGACGTTGATGTAACCTATTCCGTTCTGTGCACAGAATGTGGTCGTCGAATGGTAAGAATAGAAGCCCCGATACTGATCAAAGAAGGTAGCTGCCGACAGATCTCCCCTTGGCGTAGACCCAGCGTACCCCATCTGCAATAGACCGGTGTACTTGCCACCAGCAACCGGGCTGAAATTGACGCCATTAGCATCGGCTGTTGCAATCACGTCTTCAGTAAAGTAGACGACGAACTTTCTCGTCTGACCTGGAAGGTTTTCTTTGGGTTCGTCCAACTCCAGAACGAACCTATTGCCGGCGCCTATCTCGGTGCCACTCCCACCGCACTGGTGCTCGAAAGGTTGAGTCTCCCAGTCGCCTGTTGGTTGAACGAATCGGCCGATGACGTTGACGGCGTACTTGACGACCCCTGGTGGCATCTGGGAGCAGTAGATCAAGGTTTTCATATCCGATTGAAGGGTGCATCTACATGAAGACAGGAACAGGTGGCAGAAAATGTCTGATTGTCACAAGTGCACAAAATAAATCATACTGCGAACTAACTTAAAGTCAAGTTATCTTAAGGCCACACAGAAGAAGAGAAGAAGAGCAGTCCCTTAAGCTAGCTCTGAGGCAACCATAGGTATGAAGGGTTGGCGACTTCATTTCTTAGCCTCGGCATACTACGAGGGCGGGTGGCCAGTCCTCTCCCTCATCGTCTCTCCTTCCCACCGACAGTGTACAGGCAGTGTAGGCTACTCATAGCTGAATTGGCTAGGGGTGTTGGTGGAAAAAATCTCGAACCAAATTTTGTGCCCTGGCAGGGATTTGAACCCCTACCTCTCGATTGACAGTCCACTGTCCAGCGCGCTAACCACTAAACTATCGAGCACCCCCGTAGGCCATACAGCGAATATGAGATGTTCACAGGATATACAGCTATGATCTCAAATGCGCACAGGCCGAAAAGCTTTCATATCAGATATTCAAAGGCCATACATCTATGATATCAGATATTCACAGGATATACAACTGTCAACTGTGACATCATAGACCACACAGGTACGATAACATTATCAGTTGTTCGAAGGCCATGCAGATATGATATAAGATGCTCAGGCAACACAGTTATTAATGACAGAATGTTCACAACTCTCAGATGAATACTCACTGGGCAGGAGTGCATGTCATCATCGGGTGACTCGAATCCCATTGGTCGCCCGTGTTGATGGCAATCTGGATCTGGTCAATTCCACTGATGGGTTGGTCCAGCTGAATCACGAGCCGGAAGTCCTGGTTTCCGGGAGACGCGAGAGACTCTTGACAGGCTGTGTCCTTACAGAACTCACTGGTGCACTGATCGAGGGCAGGCAGCGTTGTGCAGAAGTCAGCCACCTGGCGAGGTCGGCGATGGAAGGGCCACTGGAGCCCATCGGAGGACTCGCTCTTTAACGTACATGGGGCTGTATACGGAGTGTTTGTCCAGTCTGGTGGTATGACGTACTTTCCAATGACGTTTATTGCATATGCCATTGTTCCTAAAAACAAGTGGCGTAACAGTAACTGTTGGTATCCTAACATTGTTAACGTATAAGTTCTTAATGACTGGAACTGGTACCTGGCCATTATAACTGCCAATGGCATTAATATGATCATAGATCGGGGCACGGTGAGCATTTGGCTTGTAACGTGGAGAAACGGGTTGAACCTCCACGCAGTATGTTAATCACTGTGTTGGGACCTTGAACAAGTCCTTCACTCACAATCCGCGCCATAGAAGTTCTGCCGTATGGTCGTGTGAACGTCTGGCTCTATTAATTATGATTATACTTATTGGTGTTAACTGCGCCACTGTTTGTAGTCTGACAATACCAGTCACAAGCCTCGATAAAGGAGGAGGGCGACGCTAATGATCTCTGTTATCAAACTGAAACTACTACTACTTATTGGTGTCGTTGCGAACATTACCGTTGGTGAGAAGATGACAGAGAATACAAGGAATAACTTTCAACCCTATGACGATTTTCGCATAATCCCAGTTCCTCAACCAGTATCGCCACTCACCCACGGTCACCTGCCTCAGACTCACCTACTCAGCACCCCACAGGCTTTCCACTCCAAATTGAAATCTCACCTCTTCAAGAATTCCTAACCTAATCAATCCGATCCGCTGCCTTCAAAGCTTCTAGTCCTCAACGAGAAACCTACTCAGAGGCGTTACGTTTTGCTCTGATGCTATGTTAAATATCGATTGTGTGTCTATACGTACCTGAGGCTCCAGGGACCGTAATATCGACCTGTTTTCCATCTCCGGATATGACGCACTCCGGCCCGCATGTGTGCATCGTGTGGTCTCCTCCCCAGGCAGCCTGGGTGTTGGCCGCCCACTGGACGTCCGTCAGAGAGACCGGTTTCGTCGTATGAAGGACGATGTGCAAGACGCCTCCGCTACAGGTACCATCCAGAAAACCCTCTCCACCGTCCGACACTTAAAACCAACATAACCGACGTCATTCGTAATCGTAATCGTAAACTTAAAATTTCTGAAGAACTCCTTAAAAGTAAGTGCAAGACGCCAGCTAATTCACGGTTGCTGCGGCGTGTCAGAAGGGTTGTCTAGAGATGCTAAATGAAGAAACAAGTCTGGCTGCTAGGAGACCAGAGGTAAATTACATTTCCTTCTGTTTTATTATTCAATTGCATTATTTTATAACGCGCGCAAGTTCAGAGAAATCTGAAACTAATGCAATGTAATTGCGAGTGAAGGACTTGCTCAAGTTCCTACATAACAATAATATTATTATAGTCTTAGGTAAAGATCGAACCAGCAGACCTACTCTCCGCGTTGTAATCAGAACGCTCCAACTACTCAGCTACCATGCTCTAAACAGCATGGCTACCATAGCCTACACAACGCATCATCGTTTGGCCTATTTCCATTGCATTCCAACGAAATGAAACAGATGCATTCAAATGCATCTGGACTTTCAAGGACGTTTATCAAAAGCCATATTACCTGCTTTCGCGAAACTCATTACGCTAGATTTGTTAAAAGTCAACCTAAAAGTCATGAGGCCCGGCCACGAAAAACGACAAAAGCAGACAATCGAATATAGATCTATGAATGGCTTTCTGTTGAAATCAGTTGTGTTGGCTACAGATCGAATCACTGCTGGCAGTATGGCGTATACGTCAATGAACAGTGATTTGGTTGGACTTACTATCTGTTTCAGCTCGACATGAAAAACTCAGCGCCACACCGTTGATGCTCGAACCACACCATGGAAACAAAACAGGATTCGCCGAAGTGAATCTATGGGTCAAGAGCCCCGCACCTCGGACCAAGAGCACCTGTTGAGAGAAGCAATGCGTTGGAATAGCATTAGTAGATCGGTAGAGTAGTTCAACGAACAGTTGGCAATTAACAATTTCAATAGCCAGAGAAAATGTCCGTCGACGAATCAAAGGTGTCTTCGGAATTGTTCATAATAGTTATCTTAATATTAAGTGGCATTAGGACATCTCACGATGTCCATTCCATGTTGCTAACTTGCTACCCCAAGGAATGGCACCGATTACCAATGTTTCTAGGGTGTCGTATCGATATTCTGTACTCCAACAATTAATCCGACGTATACACGGTGGTTCAATGAAAAGTAAGCCAAACTTTGTATTTCATATAACTGATATAAGTGGGCTACTTCTAACATGAAAACAGTATTTAATATATTTGTGAAGAAACTCTCAGTAGTATGGTATTAAAGAAGATGTTCAAAATGTCCTCTTTCTGCTTGCGCAAGCCTGGAGGCGCTGGCGCCATTGGGCAACAGCATCGTCGATTATCCTCTGAACCAGACCATCCCACACTTCCAACAAGCTCAGATCGTTTACATCATGGATTGCAGTCTGGCAGACTCACTCTAGCATAACGCTCCACACTTTATAGTCGACAGGATTTAGATCTGGACTGTTCGGAGGCCATACTGTTGGAGAAATGAAGTCATGTGTAAATCTTCTTTACTTAAAGGCATTTTTTTAAATTGCCAGTTTTTTCCGTGATGTTTTATATCGTATTATCGTCTGCTTTTTTTTAGTAGGAAATAGAAGCCAGAAGTCATTAAAATAAAAAGTTAGTAATAAAATATAGTTCAAGTTTTCATATTTGTTTATAAAGTTTGGCTTACTTTTTATTGAACCACCGTGTAAAATCGTTTCATGAATCCAACTTCTAATTACTCTGCGATATCTTTTCATCATTCCAACTTCCATTTAAGCAGGGATTATTTTCAGCTATTCAACTTCTATTTAAGCATGAATTCTGTTAATTAACCCAACTTCTACTCAGGCAAGAATTATTTTCATCCATCAGACTACTACGGCTTTCGGACTATCGACACGTAACCGTTTCTTAGATGTCAATATTTCTCATTGGCTTCCAAGCATCTGGATATATCTAACTGCTCTTTATCTCTTTGCATTATAATACAATACAATTCCAAAATTATTAGGCCTTTCTAAACGGACACTGGCAAGAGGAGACTTTAGACAAGATGCTCGCAAGCCAAGAAACAGGAAAAGCACAGATAGAAAATGAAGCCAGTGTAAAAATCTGGACTAAACTGACATTGCGGATGACAGAACGACCTTGAAAGACTCATGCATTACAAGTTTTACCTCGAGACTTCCTCCAACATCATCTGTATAGACGAAGTCTGCGTACATCTCGCCAAAGTCCGTCCAGACTGGCTCGCCACTCCCTGCGATTCCAACTCTAATTCCCGAGATGCCTGAACGAAAGAGGTTAACGAGATTAATATGGAAAACTCGCAAATACATACTCAAGAAAAACAAAACTATCTTGCACATCCAAAGAAAAATTGAACCAGTTTTACAGAAATGCAGATAAACAAGCAAGGATGCATAATTTCAGTGACGATTTAGTGTCAAATAGTAATTTCATTGGATGCTTTGCATGAGAAGTTCATACGAGTCACAATGTGATGATGAACGTTTCACTTAGAACATAAATCTTGCTGAACAGTAATTTAGCTGATTCTCAAATGCCACACAATGCTATATATATATATTCGTTTATTGGTAAGAAACAGGTAGACACACCGCTATCTGATACATAATAGTAGCCTAATAGAAAAGTTTAAAATGAGTATGGTGTTTTTAGTCATACAATGTCAGATTAGCCTATATCACCAAGAGAACTTCTATATAGGGCTCTGGGGATAAACTGTCTATCGTCTTTCGGAGGCAATGTGTAGTTATGTGGACGGGGTCGTAGATGATATTTGATGGTAACAACAGGAGGAAATAGTCCTCGAAGAACGTGGTGGTCACATCTGTCATGAAAATCTTGAATGCTTGTCATGAAAATCAATTAATTCACCGGCGCTCAACCAACTGATGTTGGACAACACGTGGAAATCTTTATATCCAGACCTAGGGCCTATACTGTGCTACTATTACTAACGGTCCTCAATCCACATAATATTAATATATAGGGCCTATATATACCTTGAGTGAATTGTTGACTTTATGTGTACCTCATTTTATATAGGCCTATATTATGTGCACATGGAGTGCTGTTATATTGCATGCAATACCTGTGAATGCTCCTTTCGGATTTCCATCAGGTCCGGAGACCAACTGTTTCATGTTCGTTCCGAGACTGGTGACCTTGTCCCAAGGAGCATCCACTCGACTCGGTGTCTGTTGCTGCATCTCGTCAGAACGAGCAGAGTCCGACCATCGCTCCATCGTATAAGCATCGTATGTGATGCCTTCGTCAGACAAAACAGCTGCAACACGTCGTCAACACTTATAAGCATTGTCTCATCGCTGTGTTCAGACCTTCAAGTAGGCTACAGTCATCCTATGGGATGATGGAATGTAATGTAATAGGCCTACTGATTTAAGTTTAGGTGTAATGTATCTATGACATATCAAGCTGTGTTAAATTAGTTTTGGCGAACTAGCTTTATCGGCTGTTTTAATCAGATTTCGGAACTGTCTCCCTGTATCTGTCCGTTCTCCTCAATATCTCTCTCCCTGAATCAGTCGGTTCTGCTCAATGTATCTCTCCCTGAATCAGTCGGTTCTGCTCAATGTATCTTTCCCTGTATCTGTCTGTATGCTCGATGCATCTCTCCCTATATCTGTCCGTTCTGCTCAATATCTCATCCTGCATCTGTCCTTTCTGCGCAGTCGATCGTTTGTGTTATTTCGTTCTCAACCTAAGACTTGACAAATTCCTTATCAACCATTGGCTGCTTCAGTGTCTTAGTTTATACTGATCCAGATGTTAAAGTGATTATGGCTCGGACTTGGTACGCCATTTTATGATGCCTTCTCTATTAGACACTGGCTCTATAGAAGTTACCAATTTTGACTATTAACTATAGCTAATTTAATCTTATATAATCCAGAAACTTCTATAGCGCCATAATCACCGTGGCCAAGACACAATCGATGGTCACTTCAAGTGAGATTTCAATCAAAAATATAAATCATTGGCTAAGGTATGTTGATATCCGATAGATCGGAGTAGCCTCTCACTACTCTTTTTATTTATCCTATTTTATAATCCTTTTAAAAACATTTCATTAAAATTTTTATTATATTTACATTTAATAATGTCACTCTATATTTACCTACCGGAATACGGCATTAGCCTGATGGGTGCTGCTTCGTTTTTGCACTGGTTGATGGCGAAGTGTTGAGTTGGAATGGATCGATCCGCTCTCCAGGATCCAATGCGCAGCGGAGGAGCCACTCCGCTCAGTTCGCTGTTTGCCTCATAGAAGGAGGTTGGATCAACCGTTGAATAGGTGAAGTCGTTCAGCGGTGTACAGCCACCGGGAAGATCGGCCTTGCTTACGGCGACACTCAACAGGATACCTGCACAGTTTATAACTTTCAACTAATTTCATATTTCTATTATGATGGCACACGAGAACTAAACCATATTCAGGTCAATTTCTAGAAGATCAGTCCGCTAAGAACGAGAGAAAAACGTTGGAAAAGAACTAAAGGGAAACTGTTAAGCAGAGAAAGAACGACACAAGTGGCTGAGTAGAACAGATATATATAGAGAGGGGATTCCAAAGTCTAGGTCCGCAACCTAGCCGGTTGACCAGGAAGAGTTCTAGCTTAAGTAGTAGGGTGGATCGGAAATTTTTTTTCATTCCTATCAGATATTAATAGTGACCAAAAGTTGCCTTTAGTATACGTTGATAACTGTCTAAAATTATTTTAAATTTGGACAACATCTTGAGGGTCCCCAACGAGATCAAAAATCGTCTGCGCTCGAATAGCAAAAAGGAACGGTTCGCGTGCAGTTTTTAATTAAGTTCTGTTCATTCCTTGCAATTAATTGTTGCATCGTGTGACAGTTGGTATAATCTAGATTTATTAGAATATGTTTGGCAAGCACTTAGTGTATTCTACTACTTTTATATCTATGCTATTTAGGCCTATTTCTTGTTTTTTATCTATTCTGTGACGGGCAAAAAGACAAAACTAAGATCATTAGAAAAGAAGGCGCCAGCTTTCATTGACGACATTTTATAGAGCACCATTTGTCATTGATCAGAGAAGCAGGCTCGGCATAACTTGGTCATGTTACATCCAAAGGTGGTTCAGCTGAGTGCTTGAAATCGAGCATTGTTGAGTACCTGAGCGAAAACCACATACTTATCTATAGAAAGTTGATTGCAGTTGGATGCAACAGCCAAAATGTCAACACGGGAAGCTTTGGAGGAGTCATTACGTTGTTAGAACAAGAACTGATAAAACTTACAGTGGCTTATCTGCATGCTTCATGGTAATGAACTCCCTCTGGGACACTTACTGCAGAGTCTTGATGGAACAACATTCTGATCCGTGTGCATTTTCCGGTCCGCTTGGTATACGTCATCGACGTATATTGGGTCGATGGTAGGCCTATACATTTATCAGCATGTGAACAGTTACCGGTGACAAACTATATCAAAATAAATGCTGATTTGCCATATGTCAACATAAAGGAACTCAGTACAAGCCAGAAATATCGGTGGGAAATAACCAACGCTCTTTCCGAAGGTTACTGCCCACATGACAGCCATGACTTAGGCCTATCTGAACGAAACCTCTGAAAATTGAATCACTCAAGGTGGCTTACAACTGCGAATCGACTTCTCCGTTAGTACATCACAACAGCTGAACCGTCAGCCAACTTGTAGATTCTTGCAGCGTACTTCGTATTGTGGTATAATCGTTTATTGAAAAATCTTGTTGGCACACAGCAAGTTAAGGTGGTTCAGTATCAAGACTAAGCCGTCGAGCAAAGATGGTGCAAGACATTTGCTCCGTTCTGTGAACTTCTGTCCATCTGTTCCGTTATCTTACAGTACTGTTGAACAGAAATGTATTATCGATCCTGTTATGCTGCGGAATGCCTATTTTGCTCAACCGGAAAACCTACTTCTCTCCATGATTACAGACAAATCATCAGCACGTACGCGAATTCCGAATTTGTCGCATTCGTAAGGCATGTTCGTCAACTCGAACATCAGCTGTGTGACAATTCAAAGTACCGGAACTCAGGTTTGACGCACGAGATGACTACCACTTGATCGACTGGCAAAATTCACACATAACTGAACCGCCGTTGACGACTGACATTTCGGAGGAACATGTTAAGCTATTTGTGACAAGCGGTAAACCATAGCTAACCTTCCTAAGTTACCTTGTCATACTCGGCTGTGGAACGCTGTGTAAAGTTAGTTAGGCTACTAAATCGCCAGCAGCGGTTTATGGCGCAATATCGCGAGATGGCTTTATCAAATCCCGGCTAGAATCTCGATTGATAATGCCAACGTTTAATACATAATCTGATTATCGAGACATTTGTGCTTTTAGTTAAGCATAAAAATTTATTTTATGATTTGTTAGGCCTACATGTGATAGATCTAATTATGTATTCCATGATTTGTTACATGTAATACGAGACGTTGTCACGTGTGATGAATCACGATAATCCATAATATTTCCAATGCACAAAAGGTCCCATATAGCAAAACTTCACAGTCCTTGGGGACCCTCAAGATGATGCACAATAATTACCAAATTTTTACTGTGTGTTTGTCATACCAATAGGCAACTTTTGCCCACTATTAAATTTAGTTATTTAAGAAAAATGTTTTTTGCCTATGCATTCGATCCACCCTATTAAGTAGTCTACTACAAGAGGAGGGTAATCAGATAGATGATCTAGGTACACAACGATAAGACTGGTGAATAAAGTAGCTAAGATTTTAAATACTGTGGTTGTAGTTCTGTGAACTGTAGTTCAATGTTATGTAAGCCATGATTCCCAATAATATTTTAAAGTGATTCCCTGCTGGACAGAAAAACGATGCCATTGTTTCAGTACAGGGTTTGTGTGGCCTTGTTTCGATGTGTTCGTTATGACTCTAGTCAAAGAGTCCCAAACCCTTCAGAGCTTCTGAAATTTACTTTGTAATACCGAGAAGAAGCGAATTACAGTAATCTAGGCGACTGGAGACCAATGCATTCGCCAGAGATATCCTACTAGACATAGGAATATGAGGCCTACTTCTGTATAAGGCAAGAATATGAATGTATGACGATTTGCAAATACCACTGACATAGTTGGTGAGAAACATAGTAGTCAGACAACACGATCAGAATCACCAAACTAGCCTAAACATGTTAGCATCAACCAGTCCGAGAGATCTAGATCTAAACCACTAAAAGAGTTTTCAGTTGCATTGGAATGCCCAACGTGCACAGATTCAGCTGACGCTGGATAAAGAATGAACCTGATCACCATCATCCAAGAATGCATCCCTCAAATTGCAGAGGACAGCTTTATCAGAATAATGAAAGACGGAATCGGTTTGGCATAGTCGGCTTCTGTCCCAAGTCCAGAGCCATAGGTCAGGCGGGTAGAAGGCTGCACTTGACGATGCGGGAAAGCTATTAAGGATGATGAATCAGGACCGGATTCTAGGGTGAGCCAGTGACAACCTTCTTCATTAATTCATGTCTGTTCATTTCAACAATTAACAGGCTTCACAATATCCCGTTAGTAATCAAAGACAATAATCATTTTATATTAGGTCGATCATTAAATTTTATTTACGGCTGTTTTGGTGCACCACAACCAAGACGTAAAATCAGTTCAATATCCAACAGATACCAATTGGTTATGGTGCGCCATTAAAGGCTGTCTCACGCAGTAGACACTGGCTAGGTAAAAAGTACTAATTACAATTACGTCAGTATTAAGTGCTACTGTCGTCGGCGTCGTCATCATCAATTCATCATCTATTTGTTGTCACTTAAAATCACTGTAAACATCCTACCGTATAAGACACGGAACCAAATCATTCTGCCGTCTGCAGTGATGAAGTTCAGCTTTTGAGTTCAAACGCTTCAAATATGAAACAGAAACACTTGATCAACTCATCAAATGTGTCGCTGATTGCTTACGAAACGTTGCTTATAACTGGAGCTGATAAGTGAAAGATAATCGGACAAACTTATACATCTAGCATTATCATCGATGGTAGAACGCAGGCCTAATAATGAGCAGCAGTCTAGAGCCTGTAGGCCTACTCCGATAATAATTTTAATTCGCAATCAGATGACTGTAAGAGGACACGTTTCACCACTGGTCCAATTATTCTCCACTGGGCCAATTATGAGACACATTAATTGAATTATGAAACATAAACTGCAGGTCTTCGTCATTATCCTCCTGGTTAAATTTCTCCACCGCATGCGTATAGGCTACGTAGGCCTGAACGCTAACCTAAGTTATTTTCCTAGTAACGTAGGTCTAGGGTGAAAGTGCCATTTACCGTCATAAGCGAGATTTTTTAAGCGTTCGACAAGGATTTAAAAATATAAACATGTCACCTGTGACTCTGAAATTTTGCAGTGACTAAAAACCCGCTCGCATCTTCAGTTGACGAATATAAGTGTTTTTATGACTGCACCTTATGCGTTACAAAAAGTAGTTTTATCCTAATTTTGTCATATTTTCAGTTACCGTCTTGATTTTTCATCTATCGCCATGGTGACGTTATCTAGTTATCGTCCAGTCAGAGGATGACGCTATCTAGTTATCGTCCAGTCAGAGGATGACGGTATCTAGTTATCGTCCAGTCAGAGGCTGACGGTATCTAGTTATCGTCCAGTCAGAGGATGACGCTATCTAGTTATCGTCAGTCTGACATAGTGCCGACGTCTAGATATCGTCCAAAACAATAGCGAAAATCAATAATAGACGCCGGGTGTTTTATTCCCAAATGCTTTATTTCGTGAGCAAACAAAAGCCACAAAATTATAGAGCACATATTCTGCTGTAGGCCTATCTGAAAACTTAAAAATGAACAACTTGTCGAAAGCACAAAACAAATTAATGCCCGACTAGAAAATACACGATCTGTCCAGGGGAGACATAGGCCTAATAGAAATTACATAGCCTAATAGAACCCTATAGCCTATGTCAGTTTTTGACAGAATAACTAACAGCACTCTGCTCAACACTGACATAACTACCGTTTTTAATGTAACAGTTGCTATCTATAGCCTAATGCTCAATGTAATCAGTTTTTAAATATAACACTGAATCTCGGCTTTCAGCTGAGTATCAGCCCCTCTTAATATAACAACACAGTTCAACATTAACAACTTTTTATGCAACAACACAACTCACCTTTGCCTCAGTATTAGTAAGTTTACTTTGGATAAAAAAAATTTTCAATAGAAAAGAGTCACGACTAAGCTAGGGTCTTAGGCTATATGGGTGACTTTATTGTAAAGCACAGAAATGTTCTGTGTTGTTAGTAGGCTAGGTCTATTTTTTCAATTATTGTCATAGAAGTAGAAGTCTCCATCATCCAGTTGAGTGCAGAATTTGTGCACCCAACCTTGGCAATTTTGGCACTGTATACCCAGGATTCCTCGAACGTTTCCCCACAAAAGAGACAGAACATTTAAGGAATTTCACTTCTCACACTGTCTGTCTTCTTAAGCTTCTTAACATTTCGGAGTTTTTCTTCGAAGTTCTTCTGTTTTCCAGCACCTGCCGGTTGAACAGTTGTAGTGAGTTCTTGGTGGTTTTTCTGCTGACTTACTGCCTCTCTGCAGTGTTGTGTCACTGTTCGTCATGACTTCATCACTGACATTACATTACACACTTGTTTCACTGTTTGTCACGACTTAATCACTGACATTAGATTGGAGATTTGTTTTACTATTTGTCATGACTTCATCATTGACATTAGATTGGAAACTTGTTTCACTGTTTGTCATGACTTCATCACTGACATTACATTACACACTTGTTTCACTGTTTGTCACGACTTCATCACTTACATTAGATTGGAGATTTGTTTCACTATTTGTCATGACTTCATCACTGACATTACATTACACACTTGTTTCACTGTTTGTCATGACTTCATCATTGACATGATTGGAAACTTGTTTCACTGTTGTCATGACTTCATCACTGACATTAGGTTACACACTTGTTTCACTGTCATGACTTCATCACTGACATTATGTTGGAGATTAGTTTGACTGTTTGTCATGACTTCATCATTGGAGACTTGTTTCACAGTTTGTCACAAGAGCACACGACCGAGAAGTCCCAAGCGCTAATAGATTGGTTAGAAAACTTTCATCATAAGGATGTTATATGAATAAATTTAGTTTAATGGGTAATGGGTTAGGTGATGTATTTGGGGTTTATAAAATGGGGCATAATGAAACCAAACTGTATAGTTTAATTATCTTAGAAGAAACTGCACTAAGTTTGGTCCATAAATGATGAAGTTATTAAAAATTTAGGAGTGTAATAGATGAAACCATCATTTCATGAATATCAAGTTTAAAGATTTTTAGCAAGATGGTACTCAGAAAAGCCAACCACAAAGAAAAATGTCAAGTTTTTTTACCATGCCACAATCATTGTGCTATATCCGTGTACTGACGGTATCAAAATTGTCTACTTTCGTCATGCCGGTAACTAAAAAATCTATCGTCATAGCCTGACGGTAATTCAAAATTTGTCTACTTTCGTCATGCCGGTAATTAAAAAAATCTATCGTCATAGCCTGACGGTAATTAATTTTTGCTTGTTTTCAGAAGTTAGTTGGCGTCATCGATATTATTTCACGAATATAACATTAAATTAGTCGTAAGATACTAAAATGTTGCAGAGAAAAGTCTATGGTATGCGTTGTTTGTTGCGGTGATGATCACAACTAAACAATTACAAAGAAAAGCTTCAAAATTGTCAGTCGTTCGTTATCGAGAAAACGGATAAATATCACACTCTTTTACGTGCGGAAGATTTATATTTTTTTCTGTAATCGTAACAGGTTATAACAATAAAACTTTTACAGCATTTAATCAAGCGATTAATAAGGAACTCGTGACTAAAAAAATAATGTAGGCCTACATCCAGAAAATCGCAAAAAAGAAACTTATTAAAAACGCTCACTTATGACGGTAACTGGGTACCTGACGGTAATTAGCACGTTCACCCTACATGTACACTCATTGAGTCTATTCGAACACTAGGCCTATAGAACAATATTCGTTTAATCAAGCAATCAATATTCGTTTAACCGTGAAAACAAGATGTCACCGACGCAACTTGCAGCTACGTACAGGCAGTAAATAGCTAATGTCATTAACAATTAGGCTAAGGAGATCAGAATATCTAGGGAAACACTCTTCTCAATAATGTAGTTCCTACTTGCGGGAATCTTTGTTCAAGCCAGATTGCAGGGTGAGTCTGATCGAACACCAAGAATAGCAGAGGGGAAGCGCAGAAGTCAAGGAAAGAGGGATCAATACAATCACGGAAACTGCTGCGAACCACAGCTGGAGTTGGTAAGAGTGCACTTCATCCTCGAGTGAGGTTCATGCATGCATGCTTTCTTTGAATCAGTTTCTCCGTGAATCTAAATATAGTCTTCTATATAGGCCTATACCGTATGGGTTCGACCCTGTTCATTTTTCAATGCCTATGTGGCGAGATCTTGCTTGCATCACCACTGCAGCCTGCAAGTATCAGTGGATGCCAAGTCATGCAAAGTCCTCTGTGTCCTTATCTTCTGGTATTCCGTTCTTGGCTTTCGACCAGATCCATCCTACTATTTGGCTTGTAGCCTACAAAGATTCGCTCGACTGATGTTTTGAGTATTATTAAATTAGAGCCATAGACGTTCTTAGATTAGATTAGATTGGTCTCTGAAGTCGGGCCTCGATTTCATCTGAAGTGGGCCTCGCGACTTAATCAGCTCAGAATTCCGGAATGATTAAACATCTTGATTAGATAACGAACTGTTAAAAAAAAATGTTAAAAAATTCCTCGTAGACCTAGTTAACATGTTTATTTGGTATATATAGGTCTACGTTATCAAATGCATTGATAATCAAACTCTTTCAGCAGTATCGATATTCCCTCCCCATAAGGCTATATTTAGCTGCGTTTATCACGAGTGAGAACATTTCCAAGGTGAAGCAGGTGTCAGCAGAAACTAATCACTCTGTTGATGTTCAAAACACGTGCTACACTTCAAACTCTGTTACCTTTATTTTTAAATATAAGTTTAAAAATAAGGAACACGGACCTGGACCACCTGGACTCTGACAAATTTTAAGTCTTCGCAGTATATGAATCTGAAACTTGGAACTGGATAATTTCGAAAATTGTTTCATATTAAGCTTATACGAATAATATTATATTTACTTTATATATATATTATTTACTTACAATGTCATATTAATTCCCCAAATATACCTTTCACAAATCTGCTGGAGGGTGTGGAAAAGTTCAAATATTCCCAGTATTGTAATAGTTGAAGTGTAACACCCTTCAACATCACCCCCTCAGTTTGCTCATCCCTCTATCTCACCTGCCATTTTCACATCTCTTCCGCTTGATTCTGGCCTGGAACCGGAACAGAACAATCTGGCTATAACGGACTTGATTTGATATAGCGCTGGAAATATGAGTGGAAAGTAAACATTATGCTCCAAGTAAGTGCAGGACGGAGGCTCTTTATTGGCCAGTGGCAATGCATGGCAGTGAGAGCAGGACCAATCAACGCACTCAGTGTCAAATGAAATGTCATCAGCAGATCCTCGGGATATCATGGACTGCGAGGAAACAAAATGAATGAGTGTGGGAGACTGCCAGAGTAGAAAGGAGTCTACTCAGACTTTAATCAAGCAAAAGAACCTCTCATATTTTGGGCATGTGCTGCGGAAGAGTTGAGATCATCATCTGGAGAAGGAGGTTTCCAAGGCACAGTTCCGGATCAAGAGCGTACGGAAGACCTCAAATGGGATGGATTGATAAGACAAAGTCGTGGACTGAATCATCCTTCGACCAGTTACTGAGGGAGACACGAAATAGAAGTGGATGGAGCAAAATTGTATAAAGTGCAGTTAACCCTTGGATCGGGGACAGTTTGAAGACGAGATATGACCAGTACGTTGCAAGCAACTTACGTATATATGCGAGTGTGTTTCCTATTAACCCACTTGAAGTACTTAAACAGAGTGAAGGAATACTGTCTGGTTCCATTAGCAATCACATACAGCGTGAAACGGTTAACACGAAAGACATGGAACTGATAAAAAATTTTTGTCCTAACCGAATTTAACACGAAATTCGGTTAAGACGAAATTTTAACTTGGTTCCTGACTTTCGTCTTAACCGAATTTCGTCTAAAGTGTTTTGCACTGTATTGATATTATAAAAATTACCAAGATACATATAATCAGAATGATACAAATCCGTTTATATCAAACAGTTAAACCGAATTAACAATTAATACACAAACAACTGCCTACTTCAACACAATCAACCGAATTTTGTTCAGAATTTCTTCTATGCAGCTGATTGTTTTGAAACTACTAATTGATCTACCGGTAATGCTGATGTTTACAAGTCAATAAACGGCTATTCACTTCAATGCAAGAAAACACCTGAGTAACCATATTACAAAGAGTTCACAGCAGCTGAATACAATTAACCTTCATAGCAAAATATACTACAAATTTCAGAAGACAGTAGAAAAATATGTACACAGTTGTACCCAAGTAAATATTTCTTTTTGTGCAAGGACATTCCGCTGGACATTGACCTCTGGACAACCCCTGTGACATGATGCAGCGCTCATAAATAAGCTGGTGCATTATGCTAGCTTTAGTGTGTCGCTTTAGAAATCTGGAGTTTACGGTTATGATTGTGAAGATCGAGAAGCAGACGATATACCCCAACATATCCTGCATGGGAATACTCCCGTTTCATCATATTTGATCTCAAAGTTTTCATGGGCCCATATGGGAAGATGGGCTCTGTACGAGCTCCAGACGGGCAGGCTGGCTTGGAAGATGGCTTGGAAAGTTTGCTTTCAAATCATCAACGGTTTAAAAATCATCTTCATCTGGATTCCCCTTGCTCATTCCTTTTGATGGCTGCCCACTTAGGATCAACATGGTCCGATGGCCAAAATGCATAGAGCCTACCTAGGCTGTCCATATAGAACACATGCCCATGTGGGAGTCAGTGGGACCCACTTGGACACGCTAGCTCATTACATACCACATCCGAGTAATGTCTCCAGAGAAACAAAGATAAACTGGTGTTACTACTGCCAGATAATCAAGTACAAACAGCGGTCACTATGGCACACAGAAGAGTAGGGACAACCAGACCCAAGAGGCAGCCATGGGTACGAAGTGCTAGAGACTTCATTTTCTTAGCCTTGGCTTACAATAGCAAGATGGTCAATGGCAGTCTCTTACCGACACAGAAGAGCAAAAGAAAGACCAAGCAGCGATGCAAATGAAGTGTCAGCGACTTCACTTTCTTAGCCTCGGCATACCAGGGTGGGTGGCCAGTCTTCTAACTCACCACTTGATCTTCCCACTGACAATGTATGGATCCTGAAAAAATTACAAGATACCTTTTGCCTGGTGGGAATTTCAACCCTGGTCTAACAGTCAAGCACGCTGACCACTAAACATCTCACAACCCCATAAATGTAACAATAACAATGGCACACAAAAGCAAAACTTCAAAGTGGCCTCTCATAATAGTCAGCCAAATGTGTCTGGATTACAGGATACATAGCAGTAAACTACAGCTGTTCTTGGTAAATATCACCCAACACTTACATTGGTTCCTTGTTCCTTCTCTAAATGCTGGTTCTAACTGTTTCACATTCACAACATCTGGAATAAGTTAACAGATGAAAAATTAAATAAAGCATGCACCTAACAAAAGAAAACACACGATAAATGTTCAAACTTTAAAACTGATTTTGCTATAGGACTCTACTTCAGGGCATTGCCAGAATTCGGAGGTCATTTGCAAATCGAGTGAACTGCCCCTTTAAATTAACAAGAACATGTAGCAACAGATGAAAACAAAGTGGTGTACTGCTTGCGCACATACTGCAACTACTGTTATATACTACTGTTGCATCTTTAGCAAAAATCCCAATTTTTTAATCTATGGCCATGTGTGCAGCGCTTTGTAAGGTACTTAAAAAGGTGATATATTAAGTATCTTGAGAATTACATATTGATACATACTGACATCAACATGGTGTCAACTTTAAGACGCCTAGCATTAAAACGGTGGCTTGTGCATATTAGTGGAGCAACCTTCTGACATTTTAGGAAGCATTTATTCACATTTGAAAAAACCGTTCACTCTTGGTACTTGCTCTAACCGTTGACATCATAAAAGTATAAACAAAAACAGAAGTAGCTCACAACTGACGATGTTTTATAAACTGTCGTAATTACAATTACCTAACTACATAGAGTTAACATAAAAAAACAGGTTACCAGTAACATTGTATCTATTATAAGTTATTAATCATCAGCATTAAATTTCTAAAGTGACACTATGTTATGATTTAAAATTTTTTACTCGACTGCATAAACCAATGGTGCATGACAAACTTGTTTCGTGTCTTCGAAGAGGTTTATGGTTCATGTCACAAGGCGCACAAATGTTACACAATAAATTTCACTAAAAAGAACTAAATGTTAGTCAATAAGCCTGTTAGCAGCTTTCAGCTCAAACCAATCATTTTATAAATCTCAACATCACCAGAAACTCACATCATATAAAAACAACAAACAAAATCAAAATTACAGATAACAAGTTACTAAACATATTTCTAGCAGTTTAACATTTGCTTACCTAAAATGGAATGATCTAAAAGAAAAATAATACCAATAATAATACTAACAATAATGATGGTGATGATGATGCTAATATAAAAATAATACTAACAACAAGGACAATAATAATAATAAATATAATTATAATAATAATAATACTAATAAACGTATATATTATAATGATAACGATACAGTAACCAGTTAAGACAGCTGAAAACAAATACACATACCACCGAATTTTTCTTAGGAAGCCCCAGCAAAGAGCTAAGTTGCAAAGATAATTATTATTATTATTATTATTATTAATATTAATCAGCAACTTCCAAAGCGCTGGTTCCTAATGCACATGACATCAAATGACAGCACATCAGAAACCAAACCGTAATCAGGTCAGCATCCAGAAGATCAGTCCGCCAACACAGAAAGAGACAGCCTACAGTCGACAATTAATTTCATAACGATAATGAGTTTGTATTATAATAATAATGTCATATTCTAAACCTCAATTGCTTTTTGTTTCACAAAATATTTGCTTTTGAGGGTTTGCCTATAATGCACTTTATAAAAGTCCCGATACAAAGTCCAGATAATGAGGCTTACAACAATAGTTTTGAATAAAATTTCAAGCCTTATAAAATCGTACAACAATACAAAACAAGAATGGCTGCACCACAGAACATTCTGCAGCTGTTCCACTTTAGCAACATGTGTACACTGCTCATTTGTAACGTAGGAGGTTAAGACAGGGTATAGAACTATTTTCACATGCCCCTAACAGCAACTTTCCTAGCGCTTGGTGCAAGGGACTGATGGATATCTCAGCTTAAGTGCAACAGGAATCCAGTAACTGAACAACATTTCCACCTTGTTGGTTGCATGCAAGCATAACACAACACAATGCAGTAAAATGTTGATATTGCCTTCATTCTAAAGCCCAGAAGTGCACACGACCATATGATGGAGTATCGATGGTGCCCAGGAACTGTATGTTAAAGAATTGCTCAAGATCCTTACATGGTGACCACCCGAGTGGAGGCTCAAATCTGTAGTCCCCTCGTTATAAAGCGAGTGCTATAACCAGAGTTGTATGGTCTTGAGACTTGGTCTTGGTCTCGACACAGGTTTTTCATGTCTCAGTCTCGTTCTTGGTAACCTATTGTCTTGGTCTCAATCTTGGTCTCTCGGTCATTTCTGGACTTTCTGGAAACTGTCTTGAAGTGAAACTCCTGTTCTGTCTTGAACAATCGGTCTCAATAAGTCTCATGCAAATTTTCCTTAGTTCTTGCGTGATAAAGTTAGCCTGTGCCAAAATTAACAGATAACTCGTCTAGGTGATGCTATGCTTAAGGATCTTGAATGCATAAAACATAATGGTATTTAAGAAAAGCTGGGAAACTGATAGGTCTATGTTAGTTGTTTTTATCATTTAGTCTGTTTAATCTGTGGAATAAATTCTGAAAAGCTTCAGTCTTGTACTGTCTTTGGACCTAGTGTCTTGGTCTTAGTCTTGGTACCAGTCTTCTCTTGGTCTTGTCGTGAAGTCTTGCATACAACACTGGTTATAACCAATCGGCTAACATTTCCTGTGGGCTTCAATGGCTGCAATTCCCTTCCCTACTAATACAAAAGATGTCATGAATCGGAATCTGAAATCCATCCATTTGGGTTAAAGACCAGTTGGGCATTTCTTTACCTAAGGCAGGGCCAGCGATCAAAACATGAAATCAGCTGCAAACATCGGTATTTTCTACCTGATTTGGAAATCTATGCATTGCTCAAATCCAAAGACTTTGTTCCGAATGGCTCCCAAACAGCATGGAACGTCAAAGGTTTCCAAACTAGTGCTAAATAAATGTCTGTAGGCAAATACATGTATTGTTGTACAAAACAAACGGGGTTAGTTGTAATAAAAGGAATCCCATGGCCCCAGAGTTCTACCCCATAATCGATCAAGATATAAAAACCCCGAATTTTCTCGGCAGCAACGACATCCCGCCCCAAACTTCGGTTCTTTTGGGTTTAGAGAAATGTTACATCAAACAATCAGATGCAGTTATAAATTCGTCAGGAGCCTCTTTGAGAAGCGGAAGAGATGTCTTCTGTCTTCAGAGATAAGAGTAGAGCGACTGCGTGGGAATGGCGAGGTACTCCGTCTCGTGGAAGGGCGAAAACCATTTGTACGTGAAGCGCTTGCCAAAGACCAAGCGCATGTTGGCCCAACATGTACGCTTCTCCCACCGCCCTGTTTCCTTCTTCAAATGCTCGATTCCCTAGGGTAAACAAATAGATATACTCGTATGGTGACGCAATTATAAAGTAGTAACTTCTGTAGTAACAGTGTCTAATGCACAAAGCGTTAGCTGGTAGCACACCACCAAAATGAAAACGTAATCGGACACTAAAATTCTTGTTAATCAATTGATTTAGTTTTTCCACTGGCAAGTCGTGCACTCTCTAATCTAATCAGAAAACAGGCAATGTTATGCATTCTTTAATCAACCATACCGTAATATAATCTAATCTTAAAACAGGTAAAGTCCTATTATCATAATCCAACACAAACACACACGCTAATCGTAAACTCCAAATTTCTAAAGTACTACCCTAAAGCCAAGCACTGGGCACCAGCTTATTCACGAGCACTATCAGGAATTTGCGGAATTAACCTTGTATATACATATTATGACGCTGTGTATTAGAAAACTGTGTATTAGAATGAAGTGGATCAAAACATTGTGCATTTGAACAGTGTACATACGGTTTCGTCATAGCATATGGCCGACAGCTGCGATCCGCACATGATGGCCGTGAATATACCGAACATCATTCCTTCAACCGTCAGACAAACAGCGACGATGATTGATGGACCGGGCGAATAGTTGCATTCTACAAACCACCAGTTACACAAACAATTAATATCAGTAAGTCAATGTGCCATAAATTATATTAATATATCTACATTAATGCACTTTTGAGTTTTGGCCGATGCACGTGTTACGATTATTGTTCATCCCATCGATTACTGTCTAATAAATAACAGTGATTACTAGATAAGCCGTGTCAGCTTATCTAGTTATCCCCGTTGCGTACTCACCTTGTAACGCAGAAAGTATGGGTTTGAATCTCTCCCCCCCCCAAGACAGCCTCTGTGTAGGGACCTAGGGATCAAATCCTTCACACAGAATTACTCAGCCCCATCGATTGATGCTTGATGATTAGAATAGATAGGGGCACTTTATAAATGCATAATAATAATAATCCACTGGAAAATCAGGTTGAAACTGCATAGATCAGAGAAACCAGATAAAAGGCCACAATCTTAAAAGCGATGAGTAACAACGAAACTTGTAATTGAAACCCCAAAAAGCAGAAACCTGACTTTGTTTGGGTCGTACGGTTACGGCATACAGATGAGAGGTTTACCTTCGAAATTATTCAAGGCACAGGAGATGAGAGTATAGATGGCGAGGAAGAGCGCATGCCACGATATGGCACATATGTACATCTGGAAAAACATCAACAGAAACAAATCAGTCAGCTGTTAAACTGTGGCATATTTTAACCATATAGCTAAGAGGCTTTAAGGAAGTGAACCTTGATTCTCTAAAACAATGCTATGCAGTGGATCATTGGAGCCAACTGGTTAGAGCACTTGGCTCGTAATGTAAGGTGCACTGGTTCGAGTCTCCAGTCATGTGGTCACTGAGTAAGAACCCTTAGCAAGTCCTTCACGCACAATTGCTCAGCAAAATCAAGGTTCTGTCCTATGGTGCATTTCATAACTATGGAAGTAGGGCAATATCAAATACAATAGGGTTAAAATGAGCTTAGGACTGTAGCAAAAAATCAGAGCTAAGTAAGTAAGTAAGTAAATTCTTTATTAAACCGGTTGCAGATGAACCTCACTCTGGTGTACAAACATCTTAAGACAAATACAAAATCATTAAGAGTACAGCATTCTTCCCAATAATGTTTACCTCATATTATTATTCATTCATAAATTTATATAGCGCCCCTTCCAGCGGACTACGCAGAGGCGCTCCTGACTCCAGCACGGCCAAAAAGTACAGTTTTGAGCTTAGTAAAGAAAGCTTCAGTAAAAGACCCAGGGAGCAGGCGTATCTCCTGGGGGAGCCCGTTCCAGACCACTGGGCCCACCACAGAAAAGGTTCGATTCTGCATAGTTGCAGTTCGAGCAAATGGGACTAAGAGCACCCCCTTCTCTGCAAAGCGGAGGGGGTGGCGACCTTGAATACCCGAGGGGCAGCAAAGCTCCCGCAGGTAGACTGGGGCTAGACCCAGCTGACATCGTCGTATCAAGGCAGCAATCCTGTTTTCAATGCGCTGCCGGGTAGGGAGCCAGTGCAAAGTCTCCAGCATATAGCTGGAGACATGACCAAATTTGGGGATTTGCCCAATAAGACGCGCTGCAGAGCCAATGGATAATGGAGAGACAAAGGCAGTATGGACAGAAAGTATACATATGCTTCATTGATTATAGCAAAGCGTTTGACTGCATTAATCATGAATTGATGTGGAAAACCTTGGGAGAAATGGGAATACCGAAACACTTGGTACAACTTCTTAGGGGTCTGTATGAAGATCAGATAGCGGTGATAAGGACTGAATATGGAGATACTGACAGATTCAGGATAAGGAAGGGAGTGCGGCAAGGATGCATTCTGTCTCCTTTCCTATTTAACATGTACGCTGAAAGGATAATGAGGCAGGCGGGAATGGATGAGGCTGAGGAAGGAATAAAGATAGCGGGAAGAACAATGAACAATCTGAGATACGCTGATGATACAACACTATTGGCGGGTAAAAAAAGCGATTTGGTAGAACTGATAAGAAAGCTCAAGAGTGAAAGCGAGAAAGCAGGACTCTACTTCAATATAAAGAAGACAAAGATCATGACAACAGAAGAGGAGGACAGTTTTGAAGTAGACGGAGAGGAAATAGAAACAGTAACTAGCTTCACGTTTTTGGGATCAGTAATAGAAAAGAGGGAAAGTGTGACATGGAAATAAATCGTAGAGTGGCGATAGGAAAAGCTGCAATGAATGGTCTGGAAAAAATATGGAAGGACAAACATGTGAGTATAGACACGAAAAAAGATTGGTGAAGGCTTTGATCATACCAACAGTAACATACGGCAGCGAGACATGGACAATGACCAAGAAAATGAGAAAAAAGATTAACGCATGCGAAATGTGGATATGGAGGAAGATGCAGAGAATATCATGGATAGAGAAAAGGACCAACGATTGGGTGCGCATGAGTATCGGAATTGAGAAGGAAGAGACACTACAACAAACAGTGCTAAGAGCAAAGTTGAGGTTCTTTGGTCATGTCATGCGATCAGATGGATTGGAAAAGGAAATGATGTTAGCATATGGAGAGGGAAGGAGAAAACAAGGACGACCAAGGAAAAAGTGGATGGACGAAATACATGAAACAACTGGAATGAATTTGGCAGACTGAGAGATGCGACGGCAGACAGAAGGAAATGGAGAGGCTTGATCATGACGGTCGCTAGAGTTCAGGGAACTGACAGCATAAGGTAACAAGGTAAGCAGAGCGCAAGACTCAGTCCAGAGTCAAGACCCTCAGGGCTTTAAGACAGGCTGCAAGAAAGGAGCAGAGACACAATATATACCCAGCACAGTAAGAGTTAATAATTACAATATTGCACCATCGGCTGATGCCTTGCGTATTATACACAGCACAACAGAAAATACTAATTACAATAGGAACAATGCAAGGCTGTTAAACGACCTTGGTCCAGCAGTTAGTGAAGTATTCCCTGGTGAACTGTACAAACCAAGATCATAGTTCTTGGTTACTGATGTGAGGAACAGTAGAAAATTCCTCCTTAGAATTCATTGGCAATTGATAAAGTCAAAATAAGCTTCAAAAGACATGGCCACAATAGCACTTCAAGTTGAGCATGTATCTAAGTGTTGCAAACTAAGGATATGACCTTCTTTAATTTTATTTTTATTTTATCTAAATCTTTAAGTTTTATATTTTTTATAATATCATATCACGTACTGTGAAGAGAACAAAGAACTTCTGATTGTTTTCGCCGACGCAGTTGTTGATCCATGGACAGTGGTGATCCATTTTACGAATACAACGTCGACAAGTACTAAACAAACAAATAAATCACCGATTTAAATCTAATCTAAGAACTACTATTATAGTCCAACTGCAATACTGTTCAAGGCATTACACAACGGTCAATGATTAATTATTAAGAAACCGTGAAAGAAATGTACGAAGATGTTGAAATGGAATGTGTATGTCGTATTGTATTTACTATTTCTAAAGAGCCTCTCCCAGTACAAAATAATCAGCTATATCAGATTAAATAAATTAATAATTAATAATAACAATTAATTAATTAGCCAACATCTGTTCCTCCTATTTCTCTTTTTACATTCACTTTGAACATTATTCAAAGCTGGGATTGCACACGGGAAAGCACAAGACAAGTTATCCACACTGCAGGCTCATACTCACAATTGTCAGATTACATACCAAGTGCACTACCAAACAGACTTCTGTGTAATGCTAATGCAACGAAGCATTTATATAGCGCAAAAGTGCCGCACTGTGCCACGTCGTGGTTCACCTGCAAACCTCTGTGTAATGCGAATGAAACAAAGTATTTATGTCGCACAAAGAGCCGCCTGTGCCATGCCGTGGCTCACCTGCAGTGGTGAGCTCTTTCTGGTTTAATGCAGTCACATTTCTGGCACTTGTAGAGAACCATTCCATCTGTTACTGCCAACTGACTGATGTGCTCGTAAGTTGCATCGCCTCTTGGCACAGCTCCCTGACAACAGAGAAAAATTCCAGCAAATAAATGCTTTAAACACAACCAGTAAAACAATCGGCCATTGCGCAGCACAGAGATCTGTGACCGGGTAATGATGACACTGGAATGCACTAATCTATCTAGGATATGATGGAGCACAACCAGCCAGGCAGCTGAATGTTCATGACAGCACTGAATATTAATGACAATGCTGAATATTAATAAAAGCGCTGAATATTGATGGCAGCACTGAATTTTAATGAAAGCACTGAATATTTAAGAGTGCTAAATATTAATTACAACTGGTGAACTTTATAGTTATCTCAGCATATTCATTCATTCATTCATTACTTGAATTTGTATAGCGCCTCTTCAAGGGAACTACTCAGAGGCGCTCCCAACCCAAGCGGCCAAATAGGATCATTTTAAGTTGAGAGAGGAATGACTGAGAAGGGGTTCTAGGAAGGGAGCGGAGTGTCAGAGGTAGGCCATTCCAGGTCGAGGGGCCAATCACAGAGAAGGCACGGCTCTGCCTGGTGGAGGTACGAGCAAAAGGGACAGAGAGAAGACCCTGTTCAGCTGAACGGATGGAGCGCGAGCCTAGAGCACTAAGGGTGGGGCTACAAAGCTCAATAAGGTAGGCAGGAGCAAGACCCAGCAGGCAGCGCCAAACTAGGGCAGCTACCCTATATTCGATACATATATATATGTTCAATTTAAACTGGAAAACTTGAAATCGTACTGGATTAGTGATAATAGGTCTCTTAACACATGCACATATACCACTTAAACAGGAAAATCGCAAACCTTACCGGATCAGTGAGCATTGCTCGACAGTGCGCAACAAATCCGAGAAACGCACATCCCAACGACAGCACACCGTTGATCAGGACAAACACGGACAATGACCGCATCAGAAGAACGAGTACGACCAAGATCTCCCCAACAAAGATGAACATCCACGTGAATCCCACACCAAAATACCCGCCACAGTCCTTAACAAACCACATCTGCGTGCAGTACGACCGGCTGATCGGTAAGCCAAGCCGGCGCAAATGCTTGTTGAGATCGAGGAAAACGACGCTCGGCTGATAGACATGATGCAGGGGAATCCCGACATGCCCTTTGTTGTACGCTCCCCCATCGTGCATCGTTTCGTCCATAGTTGTTCGGACGACAACGCGGATTTGGCGGTTGACAGCTCCGCCCGATTCCTCTCGGTCTCCCCCTATGGACGGATTATACCCGTTCATTACTAAAAGAAATAAAAATTAAATTATATCGGTTTGCTTATTCTCCATAACAACAAATTCTCATTTCTTCCTTGTCCATTCTGGTTTTGGTAAAAGTGTATTTTAGCGTATTTAGTTCATGATGCTGCCAGCCGAGTATTTTGGCGTATTTTATTATTTCTCTTACGTGGCTGCGTAAATGGAAGCTGAACTGATAAAAATAGTTGTTTGCCTAAGTGGAAGTGGGATTGATGAAACTAGTTATTTGTTAAAATAGAAGCTGGATTGATGAAAATAATTTCAGCTTAAATAGAAGTGGGATTGATGAAAAGAATCTTGCTTAAATAGAAGCTGGATTCATTACATTTATCATGAAAGTCATTGAAATACTAAAATACGCAAAAATACACGTCTACCTCCACTATCAATCAAATATGCTAAAATACCCATGTTTTGACAGGACTTTTCCAACGAATTATCTACTGCTATGGTTTGACTTGTGGTGACCACTTAATGAAGCCTGTGCATTATAAAGGTGCTATAGAAGTCATTAGATTAGATTCCCTGCACAAAATAAACAAGTTGCCTACATTCGCACCTGTGCCACACAAAATCAGAACAACCTGAATAAATTATTTTTCACAAGGTAAACACGCTACCGAAATTGTTCACAGAAACAAAACTATCGCATCGGCAAAAAGCTATTCCTTTAAGCCGTTTGCCAACGACGAACATGAACGTCTATATAGCGGCGCTATATAACATCAAGTGTGGCACGGTGGATGATTGGTTATTCTCAATTTCTCAGCAACGCGGAGAGTAGGCTACGGGTTCGAGCCTGGCCCGAGGCAGGTACTATGCAGGGACCGTGAGCAAATCCTTCACTCGCAATTGCTCAGCGACATCGATGTTCTGTCGCATGTTCGCGTGCACTTCTGAACTTTGGAAGGAGGGCAATATCGCCACACAGTTGTATTGTATTGTGAAAGTAAATAAACGCACTGTTTTAATTTTCAGGCGATGGCATATTTAAAGATCTTTGCCCTAATAATAATTGCTCTTAAAAGCTGGTTCAAAAAGCAAAGCGGCTTATTCGTGTAATAACTCTGAATAAAGTTATTAAATCGTAATTTTTGAGCCACACCTTTTGCACAGCGTCAATGAAAACTGAAACACACACTAGAAATGATGACGTCAGAGATATTTGCGTTGGACATTCCAGTGAGTGAGTAAGTAATCGTTACCCCGAGAATCTACCACAGGCGCTCAGTCAAAACAATGGGGCACAAGTAGGTACTTGCATTTTAGATATCGATCGTCGTATGATTGTGTACATTTTGATTTATAATAGTGGCCAAAAGAAAATCAGATTAGCTGTAAGCGGGTTCAGCTAAGGCAAGACAAAATTAAAAACATTACTTACTTAATTATTAGGTTATTCCAAAGATTTAATAATATATATATCGTTTAATTGAGAAAAACAATCTGACAAAAACGCAGAAATGCTAACATGAGTGATAATGGATAATTAAAGTTCATCAGAAGATTTTAGAATAAACTAGTAAATATTTTTATATAATGATCTGGGAATAAATTGAGAGTTGTCCTTGGGTGGGAGAGTATGGTTGTGTGCTCTAGGTCTTAATTGGTGAGAGGAGAGGGGTCGGAGTGGGGGTAGGAGTTGATGAAGTACATGCTTGGGGTTGTGTAATATGGAGAAAAGGAGTTTAGCATCGGCTATATTGGCAAGTTCAGAGACTGTTGGAAAGGATTGCTCTAGGTATCCTAGGCGTTTGGCTCTTTTTAGGAGTTTTTCCAGGCGTTCTTTATCGAAAGCCAGGGTGAGACCCCACCAGGATGGGGAGGCATATAGAAGTTTAGCAACGGTAGTGGCTTTGGTTACATTATGGATGGATGAGGAAGAAAGGCCATGGGTTTAGAGTTTTCTGATAGCATAAAAAGAGGAGGAGCAAGTAGGCTAGCTGAGGTGGTCTATATGGGCTGTGGGTTTGAAATTATCTTGAAGGATGGTCGACACCCAGTATTTTCAAAGTTTTAACTCGGGTAATACCAGGCAATGGAGGAGGAGGTTCAAATTGGTGTCGAGGTCGGAAAATGATCATTTCTTTAGATTTAGAGCTATTTAAGGTAAGGTTATTGGCAGAAGCCCATGTAGAGATTAAATGCAGTTCAGATGGAATAGTATGAGCTTGAGAGGATCCAGTAACAAGGTAAGTGTCATCTGCAAATTTGAACATGAGATTAAGGGGCTCAGCAGGGTGCAGGTCTGAACCAGTAATGGAGAAATTGCTATAGGTCCTAAGACAGAGCCTTGAACTATACTAGCATTGATTTTGAGCAGAGATGAAGAGTGACCTTTGAATACAGTGAGGTGTGAGCGTTCAAGATGATATTCAACTAGCCAGTTATAGATTTCGTCTGGGATATCAAGAGTGGAGATTTTGTCAAATAGGGCAGAGTGCTTAACAGAGTCAAATGCTTTGGAGAAGTCGAGGGAGATTATTGAGACATATTCGTTGGTTTTTAGGAGGAGTTGTGTATGATGTATGATTGATATTATGGCTGCAGAGGTGGAACCAGTGGGTCTAAAAGCAAATTGATCTGAAACTAGGGATTCAAGGGGAGCTTGCAATGAGTAAGGGTAGGGTATATAAATCTCTGAACTATTTGCTTTTCGACTATTCTGGAGAGAACAGGGAGGATGGAAATTGGACGGAAGTCAGCATTTTGAGAGGGGGAGTTTGTTTTAGCTTTTGGCCGGATGATGGCTACTTTCCATTGGGGAGGAATAAAGTGGGATAGGAATGAGATATTGATAAGGTGAGAGAGAGGTAATGAAAAGAATGGGGCAGTGAGTCTAAGAAACCAAGCTGGTAGGTTGTCATATCCAGTGGCAGTAGGATGCAAATGGTCCAGAAGACAGAATAGTTGGTATTCTTCAATAAAGGGGTATTTGGGAGGGGCTGTGAGTCGGAAATTGGGAGGCGAGTAGTTTTGGTCGGTGGAGATAGAGGAGTAATGGAGGTTAAGGTCATCTGCAGTGATGTCTGTAGAGTAGTTACTTTCAGGATCTTTGTTAGTAAGGGATTTTACCTTATCCCAAAGAGGTTTAAGACCTTTACGAGGGTCAACGCTTTTGAAGTCACAGGATATTTCTTTTGAAATAGCATGGTTAATTTTGAGGGACAGAGAGGAGGCTCTTTATATAGCGCCCCTTCAAGGTTACTACTCAGGAGCGCTCGAGGTGTAGGCCTATGCACAGTATGATCCTACAATCGCAGCAACATTGAACTTCTTCCTACAATATATGCGCAAGGTTTTCTTTCAAAACTGAAAAAGTTCCAAAATGTTTGCTGTTTCCTCCTATTCCCCATATCTCTCTCGCCACTTCAAGTTTAGACACCATCTTTGCCTTTCGCAATCGTGATCTCGCAGCTGTCTGTTTGTCTTGCTTGACTAATTATTGATTCTTAACAAACCAGTGTGGTAGGACATAAGAATTAAGCACACACGGCAATATTTTAAAGTGCTCAATAATAATAATGTCCTTCCTCTTGTGGAGAATGCTGTGACATTTAATTTGGCTTTCTATTATCTGCTTTTATAACAATCTGGATCTTTGCAGGGTTGATTCGATAATAGCAATCGTAATCGTAAACGTTTAACGTCTAAACTCGAAAACAATCAATCAATTTTCGTTTATTAAAAAATAAGCTGACAATAATAATATTAAGTACGCAACTTAAATCAATCAATCAATCAATCAATCAAATCTCTTTTATTGAAGCCAAATGAAAAAACACATAACATTTCAACATAAAGTATCAGGATTGGCCGCAAGAGGAGTCCCAAAAGGGATCAAGATCCCGCTAACTAGGGACACCTAGAACAACATTTCAGAAATATGAATTAGCTAAATCCTTGATAAACAGTGCAATATCAAGTTTCGTACAGCAATGCAAACAGTATAGTACATATTACACAGTAATTTAAATGATTAACTCGATTCAAAACACTATGAAAATATAAAGAAAAACCGAAAACCTTAACTTACAGTGAAAAAGAATATCCGGCAGGATATAGGTTATAGCTAATTATTTCCATTAATCAGGTAGGCATGTAGCATTTTTTTAAAGTGCCGTAGGTGGAGGGCACAACATTATGTGCGAGTGAAGCATGTTCCAGGTTGTGGAGCCAACAGATTTTATGGAGAATAAGCGAGTATTGGTGTGTGCGTATAAAAATCGCCATTCGAAAGCTTTACACGAGAGCTGAATAACGCTTTTGAGAATCTTGCTTCTTTGATGCAGCAATTGGGTGGCGTTGAGAAAATTAATTACGTCGATTTACGTTATTTTGCATTAATTTTACATTAATGATTCAATGAAGCGCTCATAACTCTAAGACTCAACGGCAGGTGGCTCTCTCACAGCGCTCATTCCGGTGCATCTGCTGCCTCTAGCGACGGGCAATCAATCGACTGAGGTAGTAAGTGAAGGAGTGGGCGTGTAATCATAAACAATCGGCGTTTGTGGTTATTTGAAACTTTATTTAAATGAAAGTGGACAGCGTTGACCTACTGACCAACAACATCAATTAAAAGAGACAATGATGACAGCATCGGATGAACTGATTAACATATTTAGGTCAGATTTGTTCGTGAAATCCCGATATTTTAAAACGCCAGGACTCACTGGCTCTGGTTGTGTGCAGTGTTTCGCCTGATCCAATAATTTTGGGCGGGTTTTAACTTCATAAAACCGATTTTAATTATTAAAACGCTTGTTAAATCGTGTGGATCGTGCAGAGAAGTTAACGGAAAGAATCGCAAGTAAGGAATGATTTTAATGTAATAATTGACACTATCAGCGCTCGTGAATAAGTTGGTGCCCTGCAATTAAATTCTACAGTAGCCCTGTACCATGCACTTTTAGAGTAGGGCTGTAGAAACTTGGAGTTTATGATTACTATTACGCTTGAAAACTGTTCTTAACTGGGAGCTTTTCATGGTAGTTATCTTGAAGAGGCGTAATATAAATGCACTGAATGAACGAGTATCGTAATCGTAACTCCAAACTTCTAAAGCGCCACTCGAAAGCCCAGGGCAGGGCACTAGCTTATTCACGAGCGCTGCGTCGAGTCAGAAGGGTTGTCCAAAAGAGTGATCCGAAGGAGGTCCAAGTTTGGTTGCCATAGGATCAGAGGGGCAGAGCAGATATTTAAGGCGGATGTCGTTTGGAAGGTGAAGAATCAGGTGAGTCTTGGTATGAATTTTTGATTAGCAGAATAGGTATGACTTCATTTTTGAGTGGAAAGCCTTGGGGGTGATGGATAGAGGAGCATGAGGCAGATGATGGTGGGTGATTGGCAATGATGGTGAAGGAACCGAAAAGTGTGGAATTCAGGTGGAAGTTTGTTCCAGAGACGATGTGCAGTGTTGGATATGGCTCGGTTGGAGTATATAAGGAGAGCGGTCGGAGTATACAAGTGGTTCAAATTTTTATGAGAAGCATGGTCTTGATTTTGCTGCACTGCCAGCATGACGTGAAGAAAACCATGCAGCCACCCTTGGTGTTGTGAAGTTCAAGTTGGCGCTGTATAAATGCTCTGAATGAATGAATATAAATTCCATGATTAGATTAGATTAGATTGATGCTTGCATACGTAGTGCTGATTTTGTTACCAGGTGATGTTGAAATGCAGCATGCCATAGTTGCCTTGCCAAATGAAGCTCAATCAACGTACCACGGACTTAATCCACGATTGCTTCCGCTCGATACCATGTCTACTTCGACGACAGATAATCCATCTGGATCACCTTTGTCCACTGGAGCGATCGTCGGGATCGTAATCGGATCGATATTTGGAGCGGTCGTTCTGATTGGAGTTGTGTTTCTGGTGCGACATTTCTTTTGCCGCTTTCCTGGTTCGCAAAATTCAGCAGACAAATTTACAGTTTCTTGTGAGTATGAACTTCTGATTATGACGTTTGTTCATCGGCCTTTCTTAAAACTGCCCATCATTTTATTCAGTTTACTGCCTGTCTGCGTGCCTGCCTATCTGTCGGTCTGTCTGTCTGCCCGTCTGCCTGCCTGCCTGCCTATCTGTTGGTCTGTCTGTCTGCCCGTCTGCCTGCCTGCCTGCCTGCCTGCCTGCCTGCCTGTCTGCCTGCCTTCCTGCCTGCGCTTTTTTTATTTGATGATTGTTTATCTGAGCTTTGGAATTTTAGTTTAGACTTTCAGTATTAGTGTCTCGGTTAAAATTATTGATTGTTTTTAAGATTTTGGGGATCATGTTTTATTAATTAAAAAAGTGCTCCACTTCATAATATTAATCCACCTCACAAAAGATTTTGCGAATTGACGTGTCTTTAGTTAGACATAGTTTAGCATGTCTGTCTATTCTATCTGCTTTTGTTCGAGTCTATTTCAATATCTTTGTAGTCGTTCCATCCAAATGTAATGCATTTGCGATTGTCAGATGCAAATGAAGGATACTTGCTTCCTTAGCCACCTTCTTATATCTAACAAGCTACCTACCTACAGACCTACCTAACCTATCTGCCTACCTCATCTAACCTATATACCTATTGCCTACCTAACCTACCTACCTATCTGCCTACTTACTTTACCTACCTACTGAACCTATATACCGATTACCTACTAACCTACCTAACTACATACCTAACCTACCTACTTATTTACCTACCTGCGTACATACTTAAGATGTATGTGGCTTTACAGCCGAGTTGATTCAGATGAATAAAGGTGAATAAATAAGCATTACGTTACATTACGTGTCGTGTAACGTAATATACCAGTGAGCCTAAGAAAAGTGAAAGCATCTAATTTTTCTCGCAGACACTCGGTCCGACTTGGACGCGCCGACTTTGGAACGGAATGCATCGTCTTCTGTAAATCCTGCATCAGGCAGAGTAGGACAGCTTGGGGGAAGAGAAGGAGATGCAGAAACAACACATTCTGTTTCGGTACCCAGGTAAATTAAATACCATCCACCTGAGCCATCTGACTATCTGCCTGCCTGACCCAATTGGATCTTGACCTTGGATTTATTTTACCCTGTGTATCAATTATGTTTTGACTAAGCACCTGTGAATAAGCTGGTTCCCATGACTTTGCTTTTGTGTGTGCTGTAGAAATCTCATGATTACGATTACGAATTAAATGCAATTGTCAGGCAGGTTTCTCTAGTGATAATAATATGCTCCTGATTTACACAGTTCTGCTTAACACTGGGGTGCTTGCTTATGCTGGACTGTCAATTGAGAGCTCAGGGGTTCAAATCCCCACTGGCAGAAATTTGGTTTGTGATTTCTGCTACACCCGTGCCCCTAGCCAACTCGGCTACGAGGAATACACAGACCATACACTGAGACAACGACGGAGAGGTCTGGCCACCTGCCCTCATATGCCAAGGCTGTACATTTGCTGGGCATGGTTTACATGCCATATCATGAGTCATGTACCCGACGATGACGTTGTGTTAAAGAGGCCACATTGTACCTCCAATGTGCTGGTCATGGTCCTAGGTCTTTTCCTTCAGTGCCAAAACCTGGCTGCATTCGAAACCTGACCAGTAGTAAGGTTTGAAAGTAATGGGGGCTTCGTATTTGCCGTTTGGTCTAACTTGACTGAGCTTTACTCTTTGTTGGTTGCATTGCATGGCTGTTAACAATTGTTATTAAGCTGTAATTTTTTTTATCCTGTGTATGTTACTATAAACTTTCTGTAGTATCATTTAAGTACCTCATAAAAGTGCTGCCTATTAATTTTGAACGAAAAGTTTATCGACATGCAAACAGTGCTCAGATAACTATAAAATTCACCACTGGTGATTAATATTCAGAGCTGTCATTAATATTCAGCACCATCATTAATATTCAGGATTGTCATTACTATTCAGCACTGTGATTAGTATTAAGTAATGTCATTAATATTCAGTGCTGTCATTAATACTCATTGAGAGCTGTCATTAATATTCAGCATTGTCATTACTATTCAGGATTGTCATTACTATTCAGCACTGTGATTAATATTCAGCATTGTCATTAGTATTCAGTGCTGTCTTTAATATTAATTGATGTCTAATGATGATAGTCACTAATCTATTGGCAATTGATTTCCATGTCTGCCTGTGTTCAGTTTCAAGGACAATGGTAATGCACAGGATACTCCAGATGGAAGTGAATCTTACCACGCAATTCAGATTAACTTTCCAGATAGCAACGTAAGTTGACTAGACTTCAGATTTATTGGTTGATCAATTATTTTAAAAACAATTAACATCTAATCGGATTTGAATTATTATGGAATCACAACAAAAGAGAAAAGAGGAACTTCGCAGAGAATAGGTCGAAGACAGAAAGAAGAAGAAGAGAAAGAAAATGAGGAAGAAATAGAAGAAGAAGTTTTGGAAGAACTGAATGCAATTATCTGGCGAATCAGAAAGCTTTTCTCCATTGTAAGTGGAGAATTTTTAGTCAGCAGGAAAGTGAACATTTTTGCAACTGATGTAGAAGTGATCCCTCTGGTTGTAAAATATTCTGTGGAGCTTAGATGCACATGGTTTTCTGTTTAGGAATTTTCTAATCAAAAGCACGTGAGTGACAACTCCCTGCCTTCAAAGTCCTCCAAAATTGGTCAGTATTACTTAGTCTTCTTCATATTTGCTTCTTAGCTTATGTTACTTGCACCCCTAGTAACCTCGGCTACAACGTGTGCACACTGAATACACTCTTACTGGGATGAAACTTGCTGTGAGGGAGAGGGATGGCCTCAAATGCCGAAAGCTTGGAAACTGACTGAAAGTCATGAACACTTCATAGACATGGCTTCCTCTCATGGACTTCAGATGCATGAATGAATAGGTGTCAAAGGTGAACCCAGGCGAAACAATATTGTTCTGCTAGAAGGGTCACCATCTGTATTTAGTTTCCAATTATGGGACATGACAACTGACTGGTTAGAGCCCTTGCCTTGTAACACGGGGAGTACAGGTTCAAATTCTCCTGTGAGATGGCTACTCTGTAGGGACCTTGGTCAAGTCCTTCACTCACAGTTGCTCAGCACCATTGATTGATGATTGCTTGGTCATAATGTGGTGCATAATAAATAATAATAAAAATAATTGTAATAATAATAAATACTAATACTGATAATCGAAGTTGCAGTTGGTGCATTGTGCATAACACCCACTCGCGATAGAAGTGACTAATTACAATTGCAGATAAATGTCTCATTTCATCTTTTTGCCACATTTAATTCTGAGCATTTGTTGACTCTTTGTAGGAACCGACAATCCTTGTTTCGACTCCGAAGACGACAACCCATCTTTGTTATCAGTGCCAACACCAACGAAATCATCAATACCAATGATTTCCATCAGTCAACCAAACTCAAAAAGCAACAGTCCAGCCTCATCTGCTTCAAAACTCAGCGCTTCATATGCGGTAGGCAGAGTCATTTATTTACCTAATGATCAAACAGGAATTCTAATTGGACGTTTATTTCATGCCGCTTCAAAAGAAGCTAATCAGGGGCGTCCTTTACGTTTGCTGAAATCATGTTAAACGTCGTCTAGAACAGTGCTTCCCAAACTTTTCAGTGTGACGGACCGGCAAAATTAACTTTACGGACCGGCAGCAATTTTCCCACTGCAGGAGGACCGGTGCCCACTTTATTAATTATTTCTGTTTTTCTATCACCTAAAATAGGTACCTCAAATATGTATTAAAATTGATTAAAATGCATGTTTAGCCAATTCTATTATCCGATTGCCCTTTAACTGCTAGCCTAATAACCTAAGTGTTTGTTGTTATGATTTTTAAAACTATAATAGTCATTTCTTGATTCCGAGACAATTTGACCAGTTTCTTGACTCACTCTGCGGACCGGCAACTGAGGGCTCGCGGACCGGCACCGGTCCGCGGACCACCACTTTGGGAAGCACTGGTCTAGAATTCAAATTTCATAATTATATTGCTTGCAGATATGGTCCAGCCATACACAGATGGTCAGGCATGTATAAGCGCATGTACTAAAGGCGGGCGTAAATATGGCAATGGTAATTGGAAATTTATATAGCGCCACTTCAAGAGAGACCAACCCATCAGAGGCGCTCTTGACCTAACATAACGAAACCACGATCGAACAGAATGGTCTTCAACTGTTTGCAGAAAAGAGGCAAAGAGAAGCTGAGAAACTCATGTCTGAGGTTGTTGGTCATTTGTTAGAAAATACTTGCTATAAAACAACCATTTGTTGAAATTAAATGTTATGCACTTTTAAAATAAATTTTTTTAAACATTTGGTGTTGTGGTTTTGCAGTTGTTTTGACGATTTTGAAATGAAAGATTAGAACCGTTGCCGTCTGTTTTGATTTTAAGTAAGTAAGTAAGTAAGCACTTTGTATACCTCAAGTAACTATATTGACTGAAGCATTTAGATGTTAAACAGATTAGTCAGTTCAGCACTTTTATATAAATCGGTACCTCGACTCTCATGTAAAAGTGGCAACTTATAATCTGGAAAATATGATAATCTTACTTATCTCTACAAAAGTTTACAGAGTAATGAATTTACACTGCTTTACCTGTGTAAATCTGTAGCAAGAACGAGGCAATCTGATTCGTCGCAGTTACCATCTCGATCGGAATGTTGCCTCTGCGATTGCAGCCCAGAGAAACCGTGAGACGACAACCACAGCCAACATTTTCAATGGCTCGGAATTTCCACCCAACAGTAACGATGACGTCATCATCGTTTTTACGGCGAGAACGGTTCTCTAGAGTTTACGACTGGCCAGGTTTCAGGGCGAGTTGTAAAGTGGCAGAATATCTGGTTAATAACTGGCAAGGGTTACCAAGTGGTAAGGAGTTTTACTATGTATGTGTTTGCCGTTCAAATTTTGGTGCCAAATGGAGGGTTCACAATGCGATGTTGGACCCTTGTAGTCAAGGAGGAATGGTTGTTGGAATGTTGTTGCTATTGTGCAACCTGTTGTCGTTGGAGTAGGTGGAGTGAAAAATCATGACTGGAAAAGAGCTTTGGAAATGGTCTGTGCAATTTCTGTAACTGTAGACTTTCGTTGCTTGGCTTGCATTTTCTTAAATTTGAAGTTTATTATCTTTGAGTTATTTACATAGATCTCTAGACGTTCAATATTGCAGCCTTTAATTGTCTTGCAAAAGCACTGCCTATGCTAGCATAATTGATTTCAATTGGCATTAGAATCAAAAAGTATGTCAGGATGCACAACACTGCTCTGACAGCTAAACAGAAGAGTCACCAGTGGCAGGCTGATGCACACACGCTGATCCCAACCAACAGTAGGTTTATTTTCAGAACAGACGACACAAAGATCAGAGAGAGTTTCTGGGCAAAGTTAATTCGTTCATTCAGTGCATTTATATAGAACCTCTGCAGATAACTAGTCCGAGGTAGTGCTCCCGTCTCAAGCCCGGCGGAGAAGAGTTTCAAGTGTTTGTGGAAGGTGCACACAGAATCCGTAGCTAAGACAAGAGAGACCATTCCAGATTGTTAGCCCAGCCACTAAAAAAGCATGGTGCGACATCGAGTTGCATGTGAAAGGAACAACCATTTCAACCCGAGCAGACTTCTACACCCAGTGGTTGATATTGTAGGGTGACAAGAGATGGCAATGTCCGCAATACACAACACTGCCCAGTGGTCCGCCCTCTGCTGAGATAAAATTACCCAGCTGCAGACAGCGTACTCGTGTATCCTGGTATATAGGAGGCTCAACTGTATGCCAGGAAGCATGTCCCTCCTGATGCGGTCGTATATGGCAAGGTGATATGCAAAGCCAATACCATCCAAGGTATTTGAAATCCATGGCAGAAATAAAGAGTAATTCCAGCACGTTTGCTTGTCTCACAAACATTGCTCACAAGTACTTTGTAATCGAGCGTGCCTTTGTCTTGCTAGCAGCTTTTGTCTTCTTTTTTGAGTGTTTGTTGCTTTCACTGAACATGTCTTATTATTGCTACAATTATTGTTGACTCTACTGAACATATTCGGTGCAATTTGATGGTGTTCCTATTTGTGCAAATACCACAGCGTTCAAATGCAGCTTCTTATGATTCGAGTCTTCTGTGTATCGCATGAAATGAACAGGTCACTTCTGAACTATGCAGCTTGTAGGGGGCATTTATCTGGCCATTATACCAGCAAAATCATGCAAGTCTTGGATTACCATATCTCTAAATACAAAAATACAACATTTGATATTTTACATTGCATATGATATTGCATTTGATATTGCATTTGATATTGCATTTGATATTGCATATGATATTGCCTTTCTTCATATAAAGTCAAATTTCACACACGACCATGTGACAGAGCATCAACGGCACTGCTGCACAGCTGTGTGTGAAAGACTTGCTCAAGGTCCCTACACAGGAACTGAATCAGGGAGGCTCAAATCCATACTCGTTGCATTAGAAGCGAAGCGCTCTAACCCAACAACTATGCTCGCAAACAAATACACCTGTCAGAACAATCGTATACACCCATCCGAACAATTGTATACACCTGTGAGGGCAAACATTTCTTTGTGTGACACATGAGGAGAGCTGCTTCTTGCGTTATGTACTAAATAGAAGTTATCTTACCTCTCTGTTGTATGGACTGATCTTCTGGATATTGACCTGATTATGGCTTGGTTTTGGTGTGCCATTGGATGAGGCCTTGTGCATTAGACCAGTGGCGTCTAACCCCCACCTGGAATGGGAGAACAAACCCCCCCCCACACTCAGGCCAACTTATATATGAAACTCAGAACTGTATTGCAGGCTGTTATATAATCAGAAATCAACAACCCTCAGTATATGTTCAAATGTACGTTAAACCCCTCCCCCATTTCTGGCAACCACAGGAGATCATTCTCCCACCCACCCCCTTTTGGTAGACGCCACTGCATTAGACACTGATGTATTATGTACTGATCTTCTCGATATTGACCTCATTACGGATTGGCTTTTGTGTACCATCGCTTGTAGACACTGGCATAATTCACTAATTACAATTACAGAAGTTTAGGGAAACAGATTACTTGGCTGAGGTAAGAAAGGTAGAGGCAACTGTAATACTTTGTGTCACATTGGACCCATGTGTTGTGGTTCTGGGGTTGAATACTTTAGTGACGAGCTGAGTTGGTTTCCAAGTCACGTTTAGTAAGCTCTTGTCGTTAAAATGTTAATGATCTTTTGCCTCAGGTGTGTCCTGAAGAGGCACTTGATAGAACGCATGTTGTTTGGCCAGGTATCTGCTTTTGGTTTCATGACCAATATGTGACATATCATTAAGTCTTTATCAATTAGTTTATGTGTTTATGGATTAGGACAAGTGTTTATAAAGCCATGTACGGCATAAATCTGAGATGAGACAATCGTTTACTGAGTTAAGAGAGTGTTTTAAAATTAGGTGTGTTTTCAATGAATTGAGATTATATAGACATGAAATCAGGAACATTTACAATTTGATATTTAAATCTGTGATTGATGTAGCGAAAGATTGTTATTATTATTATAACTACTACTATTATTTGTATTTCACCCAAGGTACGTGTAATCCCTCATGAACCAAAAGTTATGATTGGAGCTGTTATTGATGATAATAATAATAGCTGTTATTATTACTATTATTATTACTGTGTTTGGATTTGGGCCTGGGTCATTGCAGCCGTGGGCTCTTAGTTATAACTGTGGTTTACTCATTTATATTGTAAATAATGTCTGTTGTGTTATCAAAGATATGCTATCCACCTTGCACTGCAAATGATCAAAAAAACTGTTTACAATGAGTTACTGTGTGTAGCCACGTTTTCATAATTTATTACGAGTTAATCTTTGTTCCGATGTGTGACCTAGTACCTTGCGAGATGTGTAAGCACGCCATATTTGAGTAATTCGAAGATGTTCTCAAAAGGCTTAATAAATATCCAGAAGCACGCAATACCATCTACCTATCATATGGAATATTTGTGCCGTCATAGCTCTGTTGACTACTTGGGAGAGATCTGTTTAGGCTATTGTTGAGCAATTGTATCGCATATCTAATGGATGAATTTTACATATCTGTTGATGAATCCTGTGCATTTTTCCACAAAGTTTTCACAACAGTCGTTTTTTCCACTTCTTCTTCCTACTTGTGTACTGATGATGCAATAACTGTTGACGTGACTTAACTGATGGGACTTAACTTTGACGTGCCTCAACTCTGACTTGACTTTTGGTGTGACTTAAACTTTGACACAACTTTTGACTCTGACTTGACTTTTCACGTGACTCAACAGTTTGACACTTAAACGCTACTTAACTTTGACTTGATTTTTGACGTGACTCAACTCTGACTTTGACTTAGCTTTTCACGTGACAATCTGCGTAAAGATTTTGTAATTTGGTTACGTTGATTGAATACGCTTTTTTGCATTGTTCTTTAACCAGAGATAATACAGCAATTGTTATCAGTTAGTGGCATTGTTTCAGCGATTTATTTCTGAATTTTTGAATTTAATCATATATTATAAGCCTTTGTAATTTACTATAAACTGCTGCTGTTATACATTAGTTCTCACAGGTATGAATGGTACTGGAGTTTAATCCTTTAATGTCGAGCTGCATTGGTTTCCCAGTCACTTTTAGTACACACTTGTCATTAAAGTGTTAAGCGATAATTTGACTAAATCACGTAGACCACAACATTAGCCTACATGAAATGGCCCAATCATATTTATGGTATGGTACCATCATACATGTATGTGCTAACCAGCTTCTTTGGTTCGTGCATCTGGGAGAGAGCAGTGACTTTGTATGGCCAGGAAGCCAATGCAACCCAACCAGAGGTTGTACAAAGAAAGAACAATGGACGACCTCACAACAACTGTTATTACGTAAATTTGAAAATAGAAAAATAAGGCATCACAATCAAAATCGACATTTACAGAATTGACAAAGAAACGCGATATTGGCAACAGCTTAGACAGCAGACCATGTCACATACTGACAAGTCAAAACAACCAATAAAAAAGACTCGCCTCACTCATGCAGTAAGAATGAAGCGACCTACCGCATGCAGTAGGAATGAAGCAACCCACCTTATTCAGCAAGAAAGAAGCTACCAACCTCAAGCAGCAGAAATGGAGAAACTGCTTTAATCTTGCTGAAATAAAGCTCGCCCAAGGTAGCAAGCAAAGAGCAAAACTCTTCATATTGTCCATTATTCTTCCCATGTGCGTGCAATCTTAGCGTTGATGGTTGAATACAACACTCAATGAAACATTACAGCATCAGAGGAAAAAACAAGGCAACGTCTCGTTAGGGCTTACATCACTTGACTTGTAGTAATTGTCAACTTCACGTCAAGACACACGAGGATTACAACCCCAAAGGCAGAGGTTGAAGGCAAGTGCAATAGCAATCTCCATAGCAACAGCATCCATAGCAATAGCAATCTGCTACCGTGCGGCATAGTACAGCGTTACAAGTCAAACAACTATCAAAGAAATTAATGAGCATTGAATGAGATGACTGAATAGCAAATACAGGCTAATTATTATTATTGTTACTATTACAAACATTTTTCATGCGCAAAGTCACAGAAATGCAATCTGAGGTGCAGGTAGTCATCAGTTGCCAAGCGAAGAGCAGTTAGATATCCACATGGTTGAAAGTCATTGAGAAATAGTGATTTTTGAGGCGCTTCTTAAATGAAGAGAAGTCTAATAATAAGAGAATGGTCAACAGTATCAAAAGCAGCAGACAAGTCAAGAAAGACGCAATGTTATCACTCTACTCTGTCGATAATATAGATCACAAAATGTCCCATGAACAGCAAGGGTTAATTCGGTTGAATATTTAAAGACTGCAGAATTGCAAACAACAGTTTTACATTAATCCCAGAATAAAACCCTTTAGCACTTTAATGACGATCTGCAATGGTTTCCCAGCGGCTTTTAGTACGCTCTTGCCATTAAAGTGTTAAAACGAGACCTCAGTTGCTGCTCGGAACAGCTACACGCATCGCTCTGAGAAGGACATTTACATTTTTACAATTGTAAATACATTTCTAAATTCACAAATCATGAAAGCGTCGCTAGTCTTGTCGTAATGAGTTCTAATTTCACCAACAAACACACAAGATACATTTCTAACTAAGCGTCAAACTACATACCGTACCCGAACAACTATAAAGCACACTCCGAAACAGAAGTCATATAATACAAAATTAAGGAAAAAATTTCAATTTAAATATATCAAGGAATTCAAATTTGTGTAAATCACTTGGAATGAAGAAAGTGAGTAAGTAATCAAACAAGAGGGTTAGAGATTCAGAAGTTCGTCAAAATGCATCAGTTGTCAATTCGTTGCTTTGGGAGTTTAGCCTTAAAAATTCTGTTTCAAAATCAATTTATAAATGGTTTACAACAGAACTTATTACTTATTCTCTGTACATTACTTAAAATAGTGCTATATCAATCATATGTTACAACTGAAAATCACAACAAGTCTGTACTAAACTGCAGCCCTCTTTGCAACATTCCTACAAAGCACATTTTGCCCAGTACTCATCAACTTAACTGCAATTAAATTTAAACTATGCAATTATCTACTTATTAAATATTATGCATTACTTCAGTCTGTCCTGTAAGTCTGGATGAAAAGCTGAACAACAGGAATTGAAATTACTTAATGACTTACTTACAACAGAAGTTAGAATTATTACAAACGACTTACTAATTGAACCCTTTTCCGAGCAAATTGGAATTAAACGCAAAGACACGTATTGGCAAGTGTCACAGACAGAAAACACGAAAATAACGAATCAAAATATAATCAGATGGCAGCACACAAGATACGAGTCTCAATTATTAAAATATCTATATATTAAAAGCAGCAACAAAAACGAAAATATACTATTTCTAGGTCAGTGGCTTCCAATTCATTGTGGGTACTTCCAGGTCAAGTCTGACTACACACCGAGTTCAATCTAAACTGGTCTGGAACATAGGGTTAATGTAAGACAGTCATTTGGCTTGTACCTGGTGCATACTTGAAAGGAGAGGTAGAAACAAATGCTAGAGAAAGGTATGAAGGTTGCATAAACTAAATTTTCATTCAAATTTTAGGGAATTTTCTCTTTCAAACGGGTTTGTAAAGTTGATACTTCGTAAGTCAGGTTTACTTTCAGATGCACATTAGTTTTAAAGTCTGGAATTTAAGGGCTCATCATAAGTCATCATTACCAAGTATACAGTGAGTATAATACTACATGGATGACAATGTCACACACTGTAATCGCAAGTTGCACAAAGGTAGCTTAATTTTCTGAGGGTCCCTGTAATGGAAACGCCTTCCTAGATAATGGAACAACTACATGCATACTCGCTAGTCAACTGTGCATCAATGGCGAGTTTAGATGGGTAGGATGAAATACACAAAAGATATTTGTTATTGAACTACCCAACTTTTCTTGAAAGGTTTGAAGAACATTTCACGTGATACATTAGAGATTCCAAACATGTTCCTAAAGCAGTAAAGAGCACAGTGACTTGAATTCAACACAACAATACACAATTTGTATTAAGTTGCAATGTTTCAGGTAATAATTTATCACCTTTGAAGATAAACCAGAATTTTAGCAGTGAAACAGTGTAAAAACCAAGTCAAACAGTGAAAAGTAAGTTACAAAAATGCATACTTAACACAACATTTAACCGGTAGGTAGAAAAACCTCATGCTTCAAAGATATATATGACAAATATTCAACATGTCAAGACTAACCCAACTGGAGGGTGATAGGCCTAAATTTTTCCTTGCCCAGAATTGGCAAGCAATTGAGCCAAGAAAGTCTTGATCAAACTGTTATCATAACGGCAAGAAAACTGGTCCAAATACTAAATGTAACATTATAGAGACCATTTACACAGTAACATATCAAGCTCCACACCCACAGTCCACCTGCTGGCAATACAGGAGTTTTGGGTAAAACAAAGAATATCTTGACATTAGCCTGTGTCTACTGAGATCAATTACACTAAACAAAGTAAGATTGCATTAAAAACCGTAGCCTTCAATCGTTTTAAAATGTGTGAAACAGTAGTATTCATTTTTGGGATTTAGTTCCAATGGTTTGAAAATTTGATTAGCCAAGTTTTCCTTCAGATTCAACTTAGCTTTAGAGTCTGGAAGTTAAGGGAACACCATAATGCTGGTTATCCTCAAGTATGCGGTGAATATAACTCCAGGGTGTACAGGGGGATGACAATGGAGTCTGAAATTCAAACCCGTTTCAAAGTCTGAAATTTGAATTCACTGCAGACTGAGGTTTGAGCTCATTTCGGTGTTTGAAACCTCTGTTAATTTCAGAGTCCGAAGTTCAAGTTTACTTCATAGTTTTGAATTCCGAGTATATTTCACAGAAACAAGTTTTGGTTTGACTGATTCTTTAGTTAAGATTTAAGTTTTTATCTTCACTCCAGCAATAATGCGGTTTGGTTTCATCAGACAATTTTCTAATGTTCGCAATTCATTTGCATTTCCTTTGCAGTTCAGATATCACTCGTTTCAATTTTGTATCAAGGTTCTGCAGGAACACAAACTTCATAAAATAGATAGAATTGTCAAATGAATCGCAATACTTTGGCACAGAGGGTGGCTGAGAATTGTTCTCTTGTGCACTGAAAAACTGGATTGAAACATGATAGCCAAAAGAGCTGTTTCAAATTACGAATAGCTTCAAAGGCACCAAGCAATTGTAAGTGACCGTCTCAAGCTCAACCTGTATTCTCCACATTACAAACCGAACACTCTAACCTTGCAGTCACCGCGTTCCACTACGCCAAGCAGAACAACTGATGGAAGAAGGAACAGACAAAGGTCTTTCCAAGAATTCAGTCTACCACAAGTTCTAATTTCCACAAAACAAAGAATAATTTTACAGATACGTTAAGGACAAGTCGAAGTAAGAGAAATACGACTGACAATGCAAATATCTGGATTTTAAATAGCATGTTTTATTAAACTCTCCAACGCAATCCCATCTACGCAAACAACATCTAGAACATCATCATCACACTGCACACGGCACTGAAGAATGCTAAATGTGAATATATTAATCAACGATCGCTTCAAGAGAAACAGCAGTCGAAAATGGTAATACACTGTACAGAGAAGTCCAATCGAAATCCAATAACAGTCGAAATCAGTGTTTTAATTGTTGGAGGTGTTGCTCGTCTTCTTAACTCCTATTCAAAGTCACTGAAAAGCTGTTGGGGGGGATCAGGCAACTAAAACATCTAATGGGTCTTCAGTTGTCTCAAGTACAACATATTAATGACATTAGATTTTGACCTGCAGCTGTGAACTTTGGTAATCTGTAAAATGTTCAACACCCCCAGCTCTTCTCTCACAACTAAAACACTGGTCGAAATGCTCTAAACTGTGCTATGTTATTCCAGGTCCAGGTTCTGCCCAATTCGTGATTGGACAGAACTAGGACAGAACATGTGTAGAGCACCTCTTACGAAATATACAGATAGTGCATCACATTTCTAGCAAGTTACTCTTACACCAATCAAAAGCACACTGCATCGTAAATACACATGCTAAACATGAACATGAACCTTGCAAAGGCCCAAAGACTGCTTCTCAATAAGGTCGTCTAATGTTTGTATCAAGACACTTTTAAATACCTCACAAAAGCACACAATCTCTCCATAATTAATTAAATCTAAACGAGGTGTCTGGTTAAACCCTTAGTTTAAAATCAAATCAAACATACAAGCTCTTCATAATTCACCAACTTCTGAAAACTAGCCATGTAGTTAGTGCTGAACAACAAGGAAAACATGACTTGTAACACTAGCTTTGAGGCTAAAGCTACAGAAGTTGGTGACATTGTCCCCACATTCTATCTAACCAATAAGCGAAATAAAGATAGCAGAGATGGAGACAACTTTATCGACAAACACGTCTAATGCACCTTCATAAATCTTTAGTAAAATGAAACGTATAATGAGGTCCTGCTCTGAGGCAGGAAATAAATCTGGGATCAACGTTACACAATTACAACCACTTTCCAATTTTAATCAATTAATTTACTTTTTATGTGCACGATAAGTGTGTGCAAACAATTATTGTTACTGTATTATTATTATTTATACAATAATAATAAATATTATTTATACAATAATAATTATTATTATTGTGCAGTTATTAAGTGCCATATCTAATGACCAAGAAATCAATTGGAACGTGCTCAAGGCCCTTACACAGTAACTGTCTCGGGGAGGAGGATCGAACCCGTACTCTCCATATTGCAAGGCAACAGCTCTAACCAATCAGCTACCATATCTCACAGACAACTTGCTCGGAGTCGTAACATGGAGTCCACTCAGCAGTTCAAACCCACAATCAGTGGATTTACAGGCCCTGTGCAATACAGAACTGAACAGCGTGCCACACAGAATCCACACTAGAACGTGCGGTTCATTGAGTTTCGATGGTTCTTCAGCTGCAAGTTTTCAATAATGAAACAGAGGATAACAGACACAAGAAGCACTGTAAATAACACGAGCAAATGAAGAACCAACGTAAGGTTCTTAAGACAAACGTTGCACATTCTTTCGTAGAAAAAGAACCAGCAATTTTTATGAACCAACAGAAAAAACACAGATACTCGACACCTCATGTGTCAAGCTTCTAACAACAACAACAGCGTGCATCATGACAACTAAGCATTAATTCAAAACTAAACTGTAGCTCATATTCAGCTATATAAATTGATAGATACAATACAATACAATACAGATCTGCACATCTGACACTCGACAAAAAAATCAACAAAGCGATTAAAATTTTTTTTTTAAATAAGCAAAATCATTTAAAATCTACACAGTGGCTGAGGTTTATTATCCACCACTTGCCAAGTGGCTTTCAAGCTTCGATGAAGAGATGAATGAAAATGTATCGTTGAGATGCTAAAAACACGTGTATTAATATTCTAACGAATCAGTCAACAAAATCAGCCAAACTAAAACAGTTCTAGATCTCAAATTAGCAAAAACCCATTCAAACAATAAAAAGTCGCAAAAACTACTGTCATGGAAGACACAAAGACAACGGCAAGCAGAGAAACAACCAGTCAACCAGGCATACACAGACTGACACACATGAAAGCCAACAATCTCCACAACAAAGCTAAGCAGACAGACAAACAGACAGACTGAAACATATAATTAAGCTGACGTAGTCACTGCAGAGAAGCATTAGTCAATAAAAGCGCCGCACACAGCTGGTCCTTCCATCTCGCGTTCCAGGATGACCAGCAGCTCCCAGAAGTTCTTACACGTATTTATTTATTAGTTTGACGACTCCTAACCAACAACAGGAAATAAGTTTACACATAAGTGCACACATAAAGCTAGATTCAACGACAAATTGAAATGATTGCAAACATATGTAGGAACGTTCAAACAATAATTCGTCACCGTTTAACTTCTAATTGTTCATCAGAATCAGGTTTTAACGAGTGACGTCGGGTAAAGACCCATCGCTATGTAGTCATCCAAAACCTGAAAAAAACAAATTACAGCACCCTTCAGATATAATTAATGTGCTCGATAGTGTAGTGGTTAGCATGCTGGACTGTCGATCGAGAGGTCAAAATCCAACCAGGACAGAAATTTGGTTTGAGATTTCTGCTCCATGTGCCCCCCTAGCCAACTCAGCTGACGAGTACACTTGTCGGTGGGAAGATGAGACGGCAAGGAGAGGACTGGCCACTTCACCTTCATATGCCAAGGCTATAAAAGCAATGACATTATGTAACCTCCTCTGAGGCATAGTGAAAGAACATGCAATTCCAAGATACAACATGGCGCAAGATTACGTACTTTCTTTTGTTGACATAAGCTCAAAATGGGGTTTCAATTCTCTCAAATAACAGCCTACCAGTTTCAAAGCATAAAACTATATATAAAACTACAAAAATATATATATATAAAACTGCAACCCAACTGTTCCCCCATCATGACCTGCCACAATGCAACATGGAAGCTTTTCCGTGGTCAGTCCTTCATTCTGGAGCAGGCTTCAATGCAATTGGTGACATGAGCTGCTTCTACTTTCTATGCTTCTATTTCACAAGCGGCTGAAGACCATTCTGTTTGATTATGGCCTTGTGTAGTAAGGTTGAGAGCACCTCAAATGAATTTTCTTCAAGAGACACTACATAAATAAGCTTTTAACATCTTGCTTGAATCACACTGTCCAGCATTCCGATCCATATAGTAGAATGGGTTGTGTCATCATCTCGTATATTAATGTCTTCATTTTCTTTGTTAATTCTCTGCTTTGCCATATCCTGTTCATTAATCCAAGCTACAAATCCAATAATTAATCCACATTACAGATTACAATTATATATTATGTGAATAAAGTTGAAAGAGCAGCTACCTCTCTGAGCAACTGTTCAGTTAGTGAAGGCCTTTCATAGTTGAATCCAGTTGACTCGATCTTTCTACCATCAACACAGAGCTGCTTGTTAAGCAACAGCTCCTACAACAGAAATTACTAACAAGATTAATTAATGAATATTAATACATGATAGACAATACAAACAAGGACATCATCATCATCATCACCATCATCAGTTCCTGATGCCAGCCATTTGGCGGTGATGGGCATGGATAAGTGTTCTCCATTGTCCTTCCTGTTTCTTCTAGCACAAGTTATTTGTGCCCAGTCAATTGCAAGCACCATCCAGAGGAAGATGAAGCATCAAAATGGTCCACCAATGAAACATCCTTGTCGTGAGACATGGACAGTGTGTGCCATACTCCGTACAGTATCACTGCTGCATGAAAGATCAGTAGAATAACATAGATAATGGATGTAGGACAGCCTAGAGGAAGACTGCTGGTATCTCATTCATTCATTTAGATCAAGACACTGAAGGCATCAATTGATCATATCAAAGCACTGTGGATTTTGTTTCAGCCGATCGAAGTGCTGAGGATTTCATTAGATCAAATCAAATTGATGTTCATTTCTTTCAATCAGATCAAAGCACAGAATAGATATACAGATGAAGACCTGTGTACCTTTTCGATGTATGGTGTAAGCGGAGTGTTGACGATGCCTTCCCCAATGCACGCCTCTCCCCAGGGCGTCATATGCTTCTCATTAATATCCTCCACTACATCCTCAATATTCATCTACAATACACAAAGACTCAATCATCAGCAAAGCATAGCTGGGGCAGTCCACATCAAATCAACACAGTCATCGAGCATCACCATCTCCGATTTTGTTGAAATTTGGTATGGTGATAAACCACCATGAAAAACTTTCAAAACCAGAATTTTAGATTTTTGGGTCAACCGGTGTCCGAGATATGGGTCAGTGAACTTGACCAAAAAGGGCCGATTTCTGCTGACCGGCTAATGTTCAAACGGCTGTATCTCAGCTTCTATTGCACCTAGAGACACAATTTAAATACCAAATTGAAGGTATTAAATAGCTCTATCTGAGCAAAACATTCAGAAGCATTTATATTTAGTAACAAAAAAATTGTGAGCAACTGTAACCTAATGACCCTGACCTAGGTCATTTTGTAAAATCTGAATAATATCAAATTTTTCCCATGCAAAGCTTTCATTGTTCTTAACAATTGGTGAAAATCTCAGAGTGGGCACTCTCATGGTTTTTTTACAGTGAATTTTTAAAGGTACAGTCATGGTCGCTATTCGCAATCATCATGTGTCGCCAGATAGATCTTTGATATCACTGCCAAAGCCTGCAGCACATCAAACCACCAATGTCCGTCATACTTTGCAGTGATGTAGCCCTTGATATCTGAGTTTAATCGTGATCTTGTTGTCTATCTTTATAAACTGCAAGACACGTTCAGTTCTAGGACTATCCAGGCTGCTGGAGAAGTGTTTAACTTACTTGGTGGATGCAGCAAAGCTTTTGTGTGCCTGCCACTGTGCGAGCAGATTCAAATCTGCTTTCAACAGGATTGCCTCCTGTTCAAATTCCTCAGTAGCATAATAGTGGAAGGTGACTGAGGGAATTCACTCTGTGGAAAAGAAAATAATTGATGGGGAGTCATGATTTGGTCATTGTATGGTCTCTGTAGACTGGCCCAGGTTCCCAGTCTTTGACAGTTCCTCCTACTCCATCACAAGACAGTGAAATCCAGAAATTAAACAAGATTTCATATAAATCAGTAAATAAGTAAGCAAGTGAGTAAGCCTAATTTTTGTTCTGCTTGCTGTGTGAGATAATGTTACAACATCAACAAGTGCAAAGATCATTGGTGTTAAAAGCTGGGATTAATCAGTTAAACATTCATGGCACATCACCAGTCGCGAATTGCGACCACAACTGTACCTTTAAAAAATCACTGTAAACAAACTATGAGAGTGCCCACTCTGAAAATTTCACCAATTGTTAAGAACAATGAAACCTTTGCATGGGAAAAATTTGATATTTTTCAGATTTTACAAAATGACCTAGGTCAGGGTCATTAGGTTACAGTTGCTCACAATTTTTTTGTTACTAAATATAAATGCTTCTGAGTGCTTTGCTCAGATAGAGCTATTTAATACCTTCAATTTGGTATTTAAATTGTGTGTCTAGGTGCTATAGAAGCTGAGATACAGCAGTTTGAACATTGGCCGGTCAGCAAAAATCAGCCCTTTTCGGTCAAATTCACTGACCCATATCTCGGACATCGGTTGACCCAAAAATCTAAAATTCTGGTTTTGAAAGTTTTTCATGGTGGTTTATCTTCATACCAAATTTCAACAAAATCGGTGACGATGACGTCCATTTTTTTCTTAAAGTGTGTTGATTTGACGTGGAATGCCCCAGCTTTCATTCAACTCAGATAAACGTTCTACAGATTCATGCTTACTGTTACCCACAGAAGCTTGATCAATTCTGAATGAAGGACCTGCTCAAAGTCCCTACACAGTAACCGTCTCAGTGGAGGCTTGAACCCAAACACTCCATGTTACAAGGCGAGCACTCTATCCGATTGCCCACTGGGTGGATATGCAGCACTGTAGCACAGTCAAGGTCAAAGAAAAGGACACTGTACATGAGTTCAGAAATGAACAACAGTTATATGATATGTAAAAAAGATCGGCCTTGAGCTGTAATTTGGATGTATTCAACCGCAACAGTGCACGTTATCCTCATCTGTATGCAAGGGATGACTTACCTTTGCCGCATTTGACGCCAAAAATCCCAGGTAATTGATCTCCACATCAAAGATACTGTGGATTATGTCTCCAATCGTACCCTGAGCTGAAACAACAACACATAAAACTATAACTTTCCATGGAGAACAGGCTTTTCAGTAACTGGACCTAGATTTTGGAACTTCCTCCCTGTATTTGTTCGTTCTCCTAGGTCGCTTATGTCAGTTTGTTCTCAACTGAAGACTCGCCTTTTCCAAATTACTTCTCTGCCATCATCTGCCTCTGGAGCTTCTGGATATTGAACTGATTACGGTTTGGTTTTGCGTGCCATCAGTCAATGCCTTGTGCATTACACACCAACGCAATAGTTCTAATTACAATTCACACTCAAATGTTCTGCAACATGAAAGCTTGAACCCGAAGCAGAGCATGAGACAAACCCTGAGAGCCACTTACATGTGTCTCCGTTGTCTGCCAGGTTGTAGACCTCTCCACGGACTCCGTGTCGGCAGAGATGCCAGACGGCGCGAGCGACATCGTACACATGAACGGTGTTCATCTTGTATTCCTTATTCCACAGAAGCTTCAGACAAAACCAAAACAAACAAATATAAGCATGCATCTCATCATCATAATCATCATAATCATCGTTATCATCATCAGTAAAACGCTCCCCACAGAAATACTGCTATTTCCTCAAGTATTCCATCCAACCCAGTCTTGGGATTATCTCTAGATTGTGTAGCCCAAAATTCAGCGGGAGGCATACCAGTGGTAAAATCAAAATAAAAAACGGAAAAAAGGGTTTCAGAAAAAATGCCAGGGGCAAAACGGAAAAGAAACTGACTTTGCTACATCTTTTAAGTTTCTTAAAAACCTTGTTGGCTTTTAATCATTAATAACATAACATTATTTCTGAACTGTACTACTGAAAGCTAATTTTGCGCCTTTTGTGCTGTGCCCGGGGGCAACATGTCCCCCTCTGCCCCTTCGTTGTGCCAGTGAATGGTAACTAAATAAAGTACACATAAGAAATAAAAAACGGAAAAACGAGACAAGAAATAAAAAACGAAAAAAACGACGTTTTCTGAAAATAATAAAAAACTCTTCCAGGTTTTGGGGCTAATAAAAAACGAAAAAACTTGGAACAACTATGGCGGCCTTGCCTTACAAATGTTGCACCAAGGAAATCAACTACCCATGCCCTTCACCTCCGGTCTAATGATATCCTCGACCATTATCTGTCCCAATGAGGAAAACATGTTTAGGAAGAATGCTGTACTCCTATTGATTTTGTATTTGTCCTATGATGTTTGTACACTCGAGTGCAGCCTTCTGCTAAGAATAATAAAGAATATAGGCCTACTTACTTACTTTATGCTATCACTATCCCAGACGCTATTACTATAAATCTATGACCCTTGTTCAGCAGTTTGCCAGCAATCCTTTTCAAATCCCCTCAAAACCCTAAGTCATACCTGCATTGTTTCCCGCAGATATTTGTAGACTCCTCCAAGAACAAGTCGTGGAGCTGAAGACACAGAAATGAGTAAAAGACAATGCACTGAGAATACATTATGACTGGATGCTGTAAGCACCGTTACAGGTTACAACAGAATTTTTACACTCGCAAGGTCACGCAGAAATGCGGGTCTGAATGTATGGTAACTGGAACCATAAAATGTAACAGGAACCACAAAATGTATTGTAACAGGAACCATTAAATAGTAACATCTTAATTAAGTAATTAACGTGTTCATTAATTAATTAACCTTTTAACTAACCTCCTAATTAATTAACTTGTTAATTAATTAGTAACTTCTATAGCATCAATGTGGGATGCATTGATGTAATGGTAGGCCTATGTTCTGTGCCTTGTAACCAGGAAATCAGGTTCGAATCAAGACTTGCCATCAAGCAAAAGAACTTACATCCTGGACCACAGAACTAAACGGAATTAATTAATTAGTAACGTTTTTAGCATTTTCTTGCAATGGTGCAACGCGTATGTTCTGTGTTAATGAATAAACGAAGATTCTATCATTATTCTATTACCTCAAGCCACTGCAAGTTGCTCACAACAATTGTCTGTGAGGAAGGCAACAGGAAAACCACCTCACTCATCTCAACCCCTAGTGGCATAAAAGCCAAAGGACCTGCCTTTGGGCAGAGAACTCATCATCATCATAGCATCCACATCCTAATGAGATCCATCAAAATCCCCATAGACAGGTAGAAGAACACGAAAAAACAGAAAAAAAAAGCACTTCATTCTTCTTAACATTGATCTTTCATAAGCCTGACAGAATCAACATTTTGTCTGTCGCTTTAGACAGAAACCTCAGCACTTACTGAGACTGGACTTGTCTCCGGGTCCGTAGACGAATGCGGGTCGAACGACAACATAGTCCAAGTTGGTCATGTTGCTCAGTTCTTTTTCCACTTCGAGCTTCTGCTGAGCCAATGGAGTCCAAGGCTCCAACTGACTACAATCCTCCTTTACAGGCTTCTACATATATGAACATATGAATGCTTGTATTGTATGCATATATATGCATGAATGTATGTATGCATGTATGATTGTAAGTATGTATGCAAATGTACAGTTTTTCTATAGCAATCATATGGCCTTGAACCTGCTCATATCTCAGTGAGTTTATTGGGAGCAATACTTCACTATGCTGCCCGTTTGAATTTAAGTTTCCCGTGTACAGAGAGCTAGCCCAAGATTCAATTTTCTGACACAGCCACCATCGGTATGCAAACTGGCATGGCTACAGGCATTCTCTCTACCCAATGTATGAATGTCCGTATATTCAATTATGCATGTTTGTAGGCAGAACTAACATCCGCTGTTGCCCCTTTGTACAACGGTGCAGTCTACATGGCCATCTAACCGATTTAAACAAGTGCTTTTAACGCGGTTTGAAAAAGTATGAAACAGTATGTCACTGTAACTAACGGAGATGTTCCATGAGGCCAGTCCAATTATACATGAGAAGGGATGATGGGTCGAGGTCAAGTGCGGAAGAGCTGCACCCGCATATCCCCATGAGCGGCAGATGGACAGAGCGAGGTAATCATTCACAACACATGCACTTCAGTCAACAACAGTTTTGTGAGGCAGAATTCAGTTCTGAACAATACTTCTCTTATCACTTCACTGAGAATTAAAAATGAAAATGAAACAAATGTTTAGATTCACATTGCATTGTCTGTTAGTTCAATGTCCACGTTGTTTACATTTCTCACCTTGTCCGAAGGCAGCATCTGTGCTGTGGATACTTCAACGTAGCGTTGGACTCCGTGTGTAGCTGACTCTGCAGCACAGTTGGTGCTCAGCTTGAAGATGCCATCCTTGTAGACCTTTTAAGGAAACAAAGACATCAAAGTCAGACAACAAAATATCAAATGATATCTTTCCAAAGAGTTAATAAACGAATACAATTTATATTATAAAACAAAATGCAGTAATTCTGGTTTCGGTTAACACTTTAACGACCAGCTGCATTGATTCACCAGTCACTTTTAGTACACGCTCGTCGTTAAAGTGTTAAATGCTATGAGCATAAAGAAACAGAGACAGACAGACACGGAGAGAAACAGAGAAAGACAGAGACAGAGAAAGAGGAGAAAAAAGCAAGTCCAAATGGAGACTTGAACAGGCCGGAGATATGACTGGTCATTTAAACAATGGTAAAGAGCAGTATGTCGGGCTTTTTGCAGCAGACGACTCAAATACCAGAAAGACAGCCGCTGATGGAACATGATCCTGTGCACATACATACATTCACGCATACATACACAAATACATATGCACATGCATACATATACGCATGAAACATATACATACATAAACATAAATACCCACACACACAAACAAACATACATATACAAATACATAAGTGCTACCACCTTCATCAATACGTAACGCAAGTAGTTCTAATAATGCAAGACTCCTATGCACCTCACTAACAACATTCCTCACAAGCTTTTGGGTCGAAGGATCCATCTGCTAGAGCAGAATAGCAACCAGATAACCTACGACATTCAAGGAATTCGAACCCCATCCATCAATGGTCATCAAAACTGATCGTGACTAGTTGACACGCACTGCGTCACTTTGGCCGAGCTTTGTTTCTGCCGCACAGTTGATGACGTAATCGAATCGACTTCCCTCTGGACATTCAAACACAGAGGAAACGGATTCTGGAAAGGAAACAACAGAGGACACGTGTAAGAAAAATACAATTTGTTTTTATACTGTAGTTCTAATTAGTAAATTTTAATTCTAATTAGCAACTTTAATTCTAATTAGCAACCTTAATTCTAATGAATGACCCTTAATAATAATTAGTAACCTTAATTCTAATTAGTAACTTTAATTCTAATTAGCAACCTTAATTCTAATGAATGACCCTTAATAATAATTAGTAACCTTAATTCTAATTAGTAACTTTAATTCTAATTAGCAACCTTAATTCTAATGAATGACCCTTAATAATAATTAGTAACCTTAATTCTAATTAGTAGCCTTAATTCTACTTAGTAAACTTTAATTCTAGTTAGTAAGTGTCCTTCTCAGTTGGCACGCTTTTATCAGTTCATGTCAAAATCAGCAGCAGGGACCAGGTTTAACTTCGAAATGATTCTTAACGATAATTGTAGTTGTCATTGCCTATTTATGTAGCACCTCTTCCAGACAACTCATCAGATGTGCTCCAGACCCAACTGCACAAGACCAAGAACCAAGACCAAGGTCTTCACCTGCTTCCACAATAGATGCATGGAAAAAGCAACAAGTTTTTCGTTCAATATTTCTGCTTTGGCGGTAAATATTTCTGATTTTTTTTAATGTTTCTAAGATGGTTTTGTTGTTTTACAAGTAATAACAATAACAATAATAACATTAGTAATAAGAGTACTAATGCTGTAATAATAGTAATAATAATAATAATAGTAATGGTAATTGTACTAGTAATAATAATAAAAATAATACCGATAGTTTTAAAGATAATAATAGTAATAGTTATAATAATAGTGCTAGTAATAATATTAATAATAGTAATGGTAAGCTCATGTCGCAGATTGCATGGAAGCCTCTTCCAGAATGAGGGGCCGACCGCTGCAAAGCTTACACGTTGCAATGGGAAGGTACAGCACCTTTCTCAGCCTTGGCTGTGGCGCGATTGGCTGTGCTACGGTGCTATATTAATCATCTCTGTATTATTATCAGTACATTAACAACGATCACCCATCTTTAAAAGGCTAGATCAGATGCAACAGTTGAGAATGCATGAGCCTGACATACTTTGATTGATGAGATTTGCATGTCGGAATTCCACTTTTGAAAACGTTTCCTAAAAACAAAAACCAGATCACTGCAAAGTGCGGACTCCAAATAAAATTGACAGAAATTGTACAAAAAAGAGATAGAGAAGTTCACTACTAGAAAAAGTCATGTCTTTTCTCTTGTCCACTAGCACTGAACTCAGGAGTAACCAATTGACAAGTGCTTATAGAGGCAACAGAGAGAACAGGTCGGCCAAGACCCACCCACCCAGCCACCCATTCACCCTACTCACCGACTCTCTGAACTGGGAAATTACTGCTGGAAAAGTAATTCTTCAGCTGGCAAATAATCATGCTAAATTTAAAAAACTTTACCTTATTTCAAAGACTATGTTAACACTATAGTTTATGTGTATATCGTAGCAACTTTAATAGCATGACAAAAGGCTTTTACATAGACAAGCCTTACAAAGAAAGTTCAACTGATTTCCACTTTGCCCAGAGCGTCGTCGAGCAAATGCTTTGGTGCCACAGAAACGTAATTCAGGTACGATTAATCCGAATTAGACATTTCTCAACTGAGGCATTTTCACTTTTAATTTCTTACCTTGTGAGCGGAATTCAACCACGCCATCTGCGGCATAACTTTATCGACAACAACCAGCTAATGAAACAGATACAACCACAAAGGGATAAATTTATAACGTCAAACAAAGGCCCGTTTATCAAAGAAATCTTTCGCTAACAGTCCTCAGAGATATCATCCACATTTGATGGACATTCGGTTGATGGACATTCTGTTGGGGAGGTCAATAGTGTAGTGGTTTGTATGCTGGACTGTCAGTCATGCGGTTGGGAGTTCAAATCCCACAACGGCAAAAATTTGAGTTGAGATTTCTGCTTCACCTGTGCCTCCTAGACAACTCAGCCATAATGAGTACACTGACCGTACACTGTCTGTGAGAAGATAAGATGGCGAGGGAGAGGACTGGCCACTCGCCCTTATTTGCTGAGGCTAAGAAAATGAAGTCACTAACACTTCAAATCCATGGCTGCCTGATGGCTACCTTAAGGGACTGTTCGTCTCTTAGAACTTCTGGTGTCAGATGTATGCTCACAACAGCTGTACATCAGATTACATCATCCATTTACAAAGAGTCCAATCCAATTTAATGGTTCTACAATTCGATATATGTATGTATGTGTACATGCACTATTATGTATAAATTTGTAAGTATGCATGCAATCCATGCATGCATGGATATAATAGATATATTTACACATATATTTATAAAATAAATTCCAATACAAACATATCTGTATATAAACTCATGCATGTACGAATGTATGTATGCATGTATGAGGACATTTAATATAGTGCATTTCAAGTAGCACACGAAAGCGCTGCACCTATGGCGATCTAACAGATCCAACCAAACTGCGTTTTAAGACAGTCTGTAACTGTCAGCTGCACAGAGTACGTAAGCATGCATACAGTCATGCATGTTTTATGTACGTAATTTAAACAGTTCTTGTACCTTGTTAGTCAAGTCATTGGAGATCAGATAGTGGACGATGTTCCTTCCAATAAAACCAACACCTGGAGAAAACGACCAAATAATCTCACCTGATGCTCGTTACAAGACATAAGCAAAAGAAATTTTCATTTTTGTCACAAAAATTTACAAGTTTTAACATCTTGTAATTTCAACTGACAATTAATTACCTATATTTATCAAGAGATAGATAAGACAACAGAATTTCAAGCCAAAGCAGAAATGTTACTGATTGGATATCAGTCTTCTTGCTATTATTTGTGCAAGTACTTAAAAAATTTCCCCACACTGGATATTTAATAGACAGGCAATTATCTATTATTAACATCTGACAGATTTACACCCACTGAATATATGTATATATGTTTATACACTTCTCTTCGCCCGCTATGCTCACTTGAAAGGCAAGATCTTATTAGTTTTGCTCTTTGAGCGGCTATATACAGTAAATGTTTAATATTACAATAACAATTATGAATGTATTATGTATGTAGACCTGTATGTGTAGCCGCCTAGACTATTGCGCCTCCATCTACGCTGGTCTCAGGTCAGGCGGGTTCGAATCGAGAGGCTGGAGCGGGTTCACCGGGCTGCGGCTCGACTCATTGGCGGATTTGGTAAGACCGACCGCATATCTCAGTATATGCGTGAGGTATTGCACTGGCTTCCTTTCCCTCAGCGCATCTCATACAGGATCGCATCCTTGGTATGGCGGTGCTTATCAGGCTGGGCACCCTCTTACCTGCGTGAGCTATGCCGCCCTCTTTCTACTTGCATGGACCGCCGAGCACTGCGCTACCTCTGTCCACAGTGACCTGGCGGTCCCATTCGCCCGCTCTGCAACAATGCAGAGCCATTCCTTCTCTGTGGTTGGTCCAACAACCTGGAACGGGCTAACACTAGATTTACGACACCTTCCAAACTGTTCTCAGTTTCACCAACTGTTGAAGACTGCATTCTTCCGTATGGCCTGGGTCGGGAGCGCTTCTGAGTAGGGATCTTGAAGGGGCGCCATATAAATTCTGATTGATTGACTGATTGATTGTATGCATGTACATATTATGTGTAAACTTATGCATCTGACTGTTCATATACTTCCTTTAGCAACCTCATACAGGCACATTTGAATGGTCAGGTATGGAAAAACTTCAAAGCAATTATTATTAATTTATCTGTGACAATTAATACGAAACTAACTACAAATTAACAATTAACAAGAAATTGAAAATGAATAAAGACCAAATCTGCACCATTTTCGCAAATTTTCAAATAAACCTTTTCCAACCTAGCTGACAATCACCTACAGAGTAAGGCTTCATATGTAATATACTTGGTATTAAACTCAAATTTCAGACTTAAAATCGTCAAACTGTTTAATGGGAATGTTTCCGCTCATTCTTACCTCCAAGCAAAAGGATGTTGGGCTTGTTATCATTATCGGCCATTTCTCTTAACTTTCTTTACTTAGGCAACGCGTAACGGCGATATGCAGGAAAATTTCAAAATCTCTGTAACAAAGCAAAGCACCAGAAACACATATAAGACTAAAATGAATCTTCAGGGTTAGGGTTACTTAGGGTTAGGGTTCCTTAGGGATATGGGTACGATTACTTTGGGTTTGGGTTCATTAGGGTTAAGGTCATGGTTAGTAAGGGTTAGGTTATGGCTAGGGTTAGTTCTAAAGGGTCATGCTAGGTTGCAGCACACTATTCCACCCGAGTCTGGGGTAGCCACATTGTTCAGGTAGGTGTTCGATTGCCACCAAACAGATGTAAACTTCTACCCTACAACTCTTGCATTGAAGAATCTCTACTCAACTGTTCCTGTCAGTTTCTTAAGCATTGTGAAACTAATTTTGCAGATACTAAATATAAATACATTTGCCTAGTTTCAGTAAAATCATCCAGGGACTCTAAACGTTGGTTTACTGCAGATCTTTTAAAATATAAGGCCTGTCCAATAAACGGGGGCCGACCCAATTGTAAGCGTGGTGCTTCTGCGGCGGAAAATGCCACCAAGCAACCCGCGAAAATTTACTTCTGCGGCAGAAATTTTTTTAGGACATTTTACCTAAAAACAACTCTAACCCTAACACTGACCCTAACCGACCGTCACAGCGCTTAACCTGACCCTAACCGACACTCACGAGGCCAAACCTGACCCCTAACAGACCCACACGACGCCAATTTATAGGAAGTACCGCATTTTGAACAATGCGCATGCGCCAAAGGTTGCGCATGCGCAAAGCGCTTCCGCCGCAGAATTGTGTCGAAAATGTTACTTTCTGCGGCGGAATTTTTCGCCGCAGAAAATTTATCCCAATTGTAAACACCAAATATCCAAAGCGCTACTCTAAAGCTAAACGTAGGGCACTAGCTTATTCACATAAATCCCGGATGTCTCCAAACCAACACGATTAACAACATCTGGAAGCACTTCTAATTTAACCACATCTCCGTAAATAATCCGTAACACTCATACCAAAAACTCTCGCCCTTCTTCAGACTCGAAGTCACTTGATAAGAAATCCTGTCTGTTTAGTTGTGAACTGTCTGTTGCGATGACCCTATAAACATTCGCTCCGCTAATTTCTTCTGAGATGAACGGTCATGCACAACATTCTTCAAATAAGTATAAATGTAAAGGTCATAAATCTATGAGTTGTTGAAATTAAAGATAATTGCATAAAAATTACGCACAAAACGATGACTTACGATTAATAAGCAATACATCAGCATGCAGACGCCATTACAACCATGACTAGCTAAATTTTAGAAGGGCAGGCGGCCATAAAATTTTTTGCTTCTCTGGGAAATAGCGCTAAAACATCGCTTTGAATTATTTTATTAAGTTCGGTATTTAGTTGACGTCAAGTCCATCTTTTGGTTAAACCTGGGACTAATCCCATGTTAAACTGTAGCTATGTTGCCAAATTATTTTAAATTGTCACTTTAAAATGGAAGTTGGATTGATTAAACTAATTCTTTGCTTAACTAGAAACTGGATTGATGGAAGTAAATGTTTCCGTAAATTAGTTCGATTCATGAGCTAGAATAAGTCTTTGGGGGCCGTCCATAAATGACGTCACGCAATTTTGTCCGATTTTGAACCCCCTCCCCTCGTCACACTTCGTCACAAAAAGTAACACCCCCTTGAAAAATGACGTCAAAATTTAAAGCACTGACCCCCCACCCCCTAAAACCAAGTTTCCATGGCGAAGCAAATCGCTCTTTCGTGGAACAAATAGGGAGAGCATGCATATTTTAAATCTAACGTCGACCAAATATTGAACAAATTAGAAAATTATTAATAATGGTAGCCGTATACTTTAAAATAATTAAGAAAAATAATGAAAATTTAATACTCACAATTAGTGCTGTTATTGTTAAAATTAAATTGTCGTTAATTGCTAAATTCTTTCCTCCAGCAAAGCATTGAGAATTTCATTGCCATGGCAATTCCAAAGCACCTACTGATCAGACGATCAATTCAACATGAGCAATTGGGGTGGAATTAAGTGGAGAATGGCCTGTTCCACACAACAATGCTGTAATCAGTCATCTTGAAGTGCTTTCTGTTGCAGGGCAATCGTCGAAACTATCTTTCCTCCAGCAATGCATTGAGAATTTCATTGTCATGGCAATTCCGAAGCACCTACTGATCAGACGATCAATTCAACATGAGCAATTGGGGTGGAATTAAGTGGAGAATGGCCTGTTCCACACAACAAAGCTGTAATCAGTCATCTTGAAGTGCTTTCTGTTGCAGGGCAATCGTCGAAACTATCTTTCCTCCTGCAATGCATTGAGAATTTCATTGCCATGGCAATTCCGAAGCACCTACTGATCAGACCATCAATTCAACATGAGCAATTGGGGTGGAATTAAGTGGAGAATGGCCTGTTCCACACAACAAAGCTGTAATCAGTCATCTTGAAGTGCTTTCTGTTGCAGGGCAATCGTCGAAACTATCTTTCCTCCAGCACTGCATTGAAAATTTCATTGCCATGGCAATTCCGAAGCACCTACTGATCAGACGATCAATTCAACATGAGCAATTGGGGTGGAATTAAGTGGAGAATGGCCTGTTCCACACAACAAAGCTGTAATCAGTCATCTTGAAGTGCTTTCTGTTGCAGGGCAATCGTCGAAACTATCTTTCCTCCAGCAATGCATTGAGAATTTCATTGCCATGGCAATTCCGAAGCACCTACTGATCAGACGATCAATTCAACATGAGCAATTGGGGTGGAATTAAGTGGAGAATGGCCTGTTCCACACAACAAAGCTGTAATCAGTCATCTTTAAGTGCTTTCTGTTGCAGGGCAATCGTCGAAACTATCTATCCTCCTCCAGCAATGCATTGAGAATTTCATTGCCATGGCAATTCCGAAGCAAATACTGATCAGACGATCAATTCAACATGAGCAATTGGGGTGGAATTAAGTGGAGAATGGCCTGTTCCACACAACAAAGCTGTAATCAGTCATCTTGAAGTGCTTTCTGTTGCAGGGCAATCGTCGAAACTATCTTTCCTCCAGCAATGCATTGAGAATTTCATTGCCATGGCAATTCCAAAGCAAATACTGATCAGACGATCAATTCAACATGAGCAATTGGTAAATCCTCTGGGCCATTTTCAAAATCGTCATTCTCCCAAACTATAGGTTATTATTACAAATTGAACCTATAAGAAACCACATTTATATATAATACCCAAGTTCTCGCTATGACTCATCGATCGAAACTATCGGAAATCCCCAAGGTATCGATCGATGAGTCATCGCGCGCGAAAGTTCCCAACAGTTTCGATCAGTCGTCAGTCTCGATGATGAGCCGTCACACGGTCGAAAACTGTTATCTCATTTTGACTTAAAGAAAAATCTTCTGTATATAAAATGGAATACTAAAACGAAAACAGTAAAACAATTACGAAATATTGCCAAAGAGAATGGCTTGGTTAGATATTCGGGACTGCGAAAAGCGGATCTTGTGACATTAGTATCATCGAGACTTTTGCAAAGCGTTAAGACTGTACATGAAAGCGATCTGTTAGACGCTCCAGTTCCAGACATCAAAGTTCCAACGCTTGTTCCAGGTAAGTATAAACCTCCATCTAATACATGGACATCTCGTTTTAATAATGTTGTGACTGAAATGAAGAAGAAGGTTAGGTCGAAACTTAATTCTTTTGCGGATTGGATCGATAATTTCATAGCTCCTCGAGAAAAGAAACCCGTGAATGAAAAATTAGACTCGTTGAAGTCAAAGATTTTGGGTATTTATAACAAAATCAATGAAAAGAAGTTCGAGATTCGAGAGACTGCGTCGGCTATTAAAGGATTTACTAAGCGATACACAGTCGAAGGAACTGGGGGGATTGACGTCACATCTTTCCTCAATGCTGTAAGGCCGCGGGTAGTCAGTCTGCTAACGAAAAATCGAGGGGTAAAAGTTCAATTCAATCTTTTATGTGTAATGGAGAAAGTAGATATGAAATCTGGGGAAGCGGTCGAAGCTGAACCTAATTTTAAATCGAAGAATGAGATTATTTTAGACGCAACCGACGTGGGTGAAATATATAGTGGCGCAGTGGATAAAATTAAGGAAAGCATGGCGAGTTATCAGATGCGAGGTAGTAATTGGAGGTTTAAATCAGTTATGAAGTTGGATATCGATACGGTGGAATATAAGCCGTTCAAAGGTAGTTCTTATATTTCCCTTCCTGAGTATTTAGTTAATAAAAAGGCTATTATTAATATGAAGAACGAAGACGAAGAATGTTTCAAGTGGTGTGTAACGAGAGCTTTAAACCCCGTTGAAGGACATCCATATCGAATTACAAAAGAATTAATCAAGCAGTCTGAGGAACTTAATTGGTCAGGCATTGAATTTCCAGTAGCGGCGGATGCTAATGTGATAAGCAGGTTTGAGAGAAATAATAACATTAGTATTAATGTCTTCGGTTATGAGACAGATGTTAAACTATACCCATTATATTTAACGAAGCATGAAAGCGATACCTATGTAGATCTATTGCTTATTTCTGATGGAGAAAAAAAACATTATTGTTGGATAAAGAATTTTAATAGATTGATGAAGAAACACACAGAGAAATCTAAAAATTCAATGCACTATTGTAGACGATGTTTAATCGGTTTTCAACGAATAGAAGCGCTTACTAGGCATTCCGAGTACTGTTCCCAACACGACGCTCAAAAGATCGAACTTCCAGAACCGAGAACTATGTTGAGTTTTAAAAATTATTATAGAAAGATGCGAGTCCCATTCATAGTCTACGCAGATTTTGAAAGCTTCATTAAACCTATAGACACTTGTCAGCCAAATCCTAACACGTCCTACACTAACAAATACCAAAAACACGTTCCGAGTTCATTCTGTTATTTTATAAAATGTTTCGACGATGACCTATATTCGCAAGACCCCGTAATGTTTACAGCGGAAAACGAAGACGATGATGTAGCTCAAATATTTATAGACACTCTTATAGAGAATATAAAAGATATTTACAAACGATTTAAATTTCCAAAACGAATGATATTCAAGCAGAAAGACAAGGAGCTATACGATTCAGCTACCGTTTGCCACATTTGCGAAGGTGAATTAGGGACAGATCGAGTTAGAGATCACTGCCATCTTACAGGTAAATTCAGAGGGGCGGCCCATAACAATTGTAATTTAAGCTATAAGGTCCCCAAGTTTTTCCCTGTACTCTTACATAATTTATCTTGTTATGATGCTCATTTATTCGTAACGAAACTACGTGGCGCTGATAACGAAAGGATTAATTGCATACCTTGTACCGAAGAAAAGTACATTTCATTTAGCAGAGAAGTTGTGGTCGATAAGTTTGTGAATAAAGAAAACAAGGAAGTAGAGGTTAAACGCGAATTACGTTTCATAGATAGTTTTAGATTCATGCCCTCCAGTCTCGATGCATTATCGAAGAACCTAAGCAAAGATCAGTGTAAAAATATAGGCAAGCATTATTCCGGTACTCAGCTAGATCTCCTACTAAGAAAAGGTGCCTACCCCTACGATTATGCAGATGGCATCGACCGACTGAACGAAACGGAACTACCACCGAGGTCTGCTTTCTATTCGAGACTTTACGACTCAGACATTAGCGACGAAGACTATAACCACGCACGGACGGTATGGAACGAATTCGGATGTAAAACGTTCAGAGAATACCACGATTTATATAACCAGTCAGACGTTCTCCTGCTCGCCGACGTGTTTGAGAATTTCAGAGACGTGTGCTGCGAGAACTACGGTCTCGACCCGGCTTGGTACGGGATCATCCTCGGGACGCCTCTATCGAAGGATACTGCGGAAACTGAATAGCTTTTATCGATGACGATATCGACGCGGGAAGCGCTTGTAGAGCGTTAGAAGTGGCTGCTGAGTTTTCCTTAATAGTTTGATAACAAAGCGTTTTGTTCTTTCGATATCGCTGATTGCGAGTCGACGATTGGCTTATAAAGCTTCGTTAATTCTCGCTGCATCCCTATATCACCTAATTTCTCAGATAGAAAGTTCTGTTGAATATTCTTCTTCGTTTTGAGAAAATCTGCGACGATTAAATCTCTTTTTGCCGGATCGGTAATCTTTAGAAATGACATTACGTTTTAAAATAATAGTATAATGTTTTTGAAAACGTAATTGATTTTACGTTTTTACGTGCTTGGTTGACCAACTATTCGATTCTTTCTTAGTTGTGACCTACCTCAAGAACTTTCCTTATCTCTACATATAAATTGCTCAACGACTTCTAACTGTTTAAGAATTAAATTGACACAGTTCTTTGAATGTTTCTTTCTTTCTTCAAACACAGTTTAATAACAACAAACTCAACTCTTGCCTTAAAACAACTGTACTACACTGTATAGTTCAAATCACCAACTCTTTTCTTTCTTAGTTGTGACCTACCTCAAGAACTTTCCTTATCACATATAAATTGCTCAACGTCTTCTAACTGTTTAAGTCTTCAAACACAGTTTAATAACAACAAACTCAACTCTTGCCTTAAAACAACTGTACTACACTGTATAGTTCAAATTCACTAATCAGCAGTTTCTAAGTTTGGCGCGCTAACTGCACGTGTAGAGAATCTATCGTCAGCCAAAGTTTAGGCTACTTTAGGCCAAGCGCCCACGAGCCGACAGCGCAACTAAGGCCTAAGACTAAAACGCTTAACAATCGATACACATTATATATATATCAACCTAAAGCACACCTGTGCTCATTATATATGCAAAACATTAGTTCACATTACCTCCTTCCCTTTCTTTGGATTGAGCAAATTAAACTTAAAAATTTGCAAAATCATCTAAATTATGAAAATCGTACTAAATTATGCAATAAACTTAATACTATATAATACAGTAAAATAATCAATCTTATAATCTAGATAAACAATCTGCTACAACATTTAATCGTCCTTTCTTATAATTAACTTCTACATCAAAAGTTTGCAGTGCTAAAGCCCAACGCACCAGTTTAGCAGACTTAGACATAGATTCAGTCAGATAAGTTAAAGGATTGTGATCGGTAAAGATGTGAACTTTAGATCCAATGATTATCTCTTTTAACTTATTTAGAGCCCAAACAATAGCATAGGCTTCTTTCTCCACAGTTGCCCATCTCTTCTGGGTGTCAGTCAGCTTCTGACTTATAAATGACACAGGGCGCTCTATTCCCTTATCATCCATCTGCGTTAGCACAGCTCCTACTGCAAAATCACTACTATCGCAGTACAAATTAAAAGGTTTTCCAACATCAAAAACATATAAAACAACTTTAGAGCGTACAGCATCTTTAAGTAAATTAAATGCCTGTTGATGTCTATCAGTCCAATCAATCTTATCTGGAACATGTTTGCTTGTCAAATCAGATAGAGGCTTCGCAATCTGTGCGAAATCTTTGATAAACTGTCGATAGTAACCAAAAAATCCCAGCAATTGCTTAACTTGTTTCTTCGTTTCTGGGGTTTTCAAATTAATTAAACTTTCAATTCTATCTGGATTCATTTGAATCGTTCCAGAACCAACCACATGACCGATGAACTTTACCTCACTCTTACCAAAGATACATTTCTTTAAGTTCAGAGTAATGTTATGCAGTCTCATTTGCATTAAATATGCATCTAAATGCTGTAAATGAATCTTCCAATCATCTGAATGCACAGCAATGTCATCTACATAGGGCTCAGCAAATTCATTTATAGGCTGTAAAACCATGTTAATTGCTTTAACAAATGTTCTTCCTGAGTTGATCATTCCGAACGGAACACGAGTAAACTCGTACAGTCCATTGTGAGTAACAAAAGCAGTTTTCCATTGATCAGTTTGCTTAACAGGACAAGTCCAGTAAGCACTTCGACAATCAAAAATCGAGATCACATTTGATTTTCCAACTTTGTGCAACACGTCTTTTACAATCGGCATCGGATATTTACAATCCACAGTGAACGAGTTAATGTATCTGTAGTCGCAGGCAAGTCTCAGAGAACCGTCTTTCTTTTTAACAATTACCAGCGGACTGGCCATTCTGCTCGAAGATGGTTTTATAATGTTGGCTTGAAGCATTTCTTTAATTTGTCGTTCAACTTCTGCTCGATAGATGAGTGGAATTCGGTAAGCCATAAATTCTTTTTCACGAAATTCCGGTTTCAGTTCAATTTCATGTTCAACCAATGTACATAATCCAGGCTTTTCAGAAAATCGATCAGAATATTTGTTCAGTACTTCCAGCAATTGTTTTTGTTGAGTCAATGTTAAATGGCTAATCTGATCAGGATCAAGATTCAGTGAATTCTTTTCATCTTGCAAGTCATTCTTCGTCAACAACTCAACCACTGAACCAAAGTCTTCATCTTCTTCGACGATTAGTCCACAACTCATTGCTCTTGTAATGTACTTTCTGATTTTATTTGCGTGAATTATCTTTCGACAATCGTCACCCATATCAATCAAATAAGAGTACTTTGACCTTCGTTGTATAACAGTACATGGACCATGCCATCGTGAAATCAGTTTATTTGTTGAAGTCGGATACAACACAATAACTTTTTCACCCGGTTCAAATTCTTTATGTTTCGCTCTTTTGTTGTATTGATTCGTATACTGTAATTGCTTCTCTCGTGAATATGATTCTGCAAACAGTAATGCTTTTTCCATATTTGCTTTCATGTCTTTCAAGTACTTTTCTGGTTGGATTCCAATATGAGGTGGTAAATTAATTTCTCTTGTCCAACTTTCTTTTAGAATTGCCAATGGTCCACGCGGAATCTTTCCATACACCAACATATAAGGAGCAATTCCAGTAGTTGCATTCGGTACTTCTCGTAATGCCCACACTGTAAACGGAATTACTTTGTGCCATTGCCTTGGATTGTCAACAATTACATGATGGATCATTTTCTTGAATGTTTGATTCCATCTTTCTACTAATCCAGCTGCCTCTGGATGACCTGGCGTGTCAAATCTTGGACTACAACCCATTAAATTCAGAAATTCTCTTGTCAGACTCGCAGTAAAATTTGTTCCTTGGTCACTTGTGATCACTGAAGGTACACCAACGTTCATGAACAACTCCATCAAAGCATCACATACAGCTTTCGCAGTTAATGATTTCAACAGAAACACTGTAGGCCATCTTGTGCAAGAATCGACAATACATAAACAGTACTTGTGACCTGCAGCAGATGCTGGCTCGATTGGTCCTACACAATCCACCGTAATTCTTCTAAAGGCTACATCTTCTCTTGGAATTGGAGTGATAGGAACCCTGTCCATCACCAAACTTCTTGCCTTTAACTGACATTTCTCACATGATTTGCAAAATTTCACTATATCTCTTCTCATCTTTGGCCACGTAAAAGACAACTTTATTCGTTCTCTAGTTTTCTCTTCTCCAAGATGTCCTCCAAATACTGATTCGTGAGCCAACTCCATCACTTTCATTCGTCGCTCTTTTGGTAACACCAATTGATATATCGTTTGCTCTAATATTCGATATCTCTTGTACAGTAAGCCATTTACCACGCAGAATTCAGATTCTTTATCTGGCGCTAAATTCCACCATGCTTTCAATGATTCATCTTGTCTCTGCTGTTCTTCGAATTTCTTTGCGTCTGCAATCTGCATCTGTTGTTCTTCATCTTTCTCGTCTTCTTCAAACAAATCTCCTATCTCAACATCACATTCATTATCCTCTTTCGTTTCATTTAGATTACCATTCTTGCATGCAGCCATCTCTTGTTCACTCATCTCTGCTGTTATACCGTCTTGCATTAAACTTTGTTGATCATCGCTTTCGTTTTCCTCCTCACTTGAACTTTCAGTTTCACTTTCCTCTTCCACATCTACCACTTTCTTTCGCTGACTCTGCAATCTCGTCGTTACATTCGCTTGCACATCTCCTTGTATCATTTTCACTTGTGGCACGGCTTTAAGTTCTGCAATGATTTCTGGATGCAACAAGAATCTTTCTGTGCTTCCCATTTTTGCAATACTAGCACACATCAATGTTACATACGGTGTAAGTGAACATTTGACTTTTATGCGGAATTACCTCTTCTTCCACATCGTTACAACACAGCCTTACATCAACTTTCACCAACTTTGCAGGAATGGCATCTCCTGCCACGCATTGTAAGTTCACTTTTCCAATCTGCTCCACCTTCATGCCTTCCAGTAATTCTTCACTAATCACCGGAACCTCTGCTCCAGAATCAATCAGTGCTTTTACTTTTATTGGTTCTTTTCCTGCTGTTCCACGAATTTCTACCTCGACGTACTGCAATAACACTTTCTTCAATGCTGTACTTTCATCTTTTCCAGCCATTTCTTTCTGCATTCCATTGTGCAATAGAATTTCTTTCTGAATATCAGGTGAAAGGTGACATTTCATCACTGACTTTACTTCAGTTTCATTGTTCTGATGTTCTGTGGCTTGACTTTCAGAATTATCAACCACTTGAATTCGATTCACCCTCGAATTTTCTTGTTTTCCACCATAATTTGAGGTTGTAACAGGAACTGGACAGAATTTCATCAAATGCCTGTCTGATCCGCAGTTATGACAACGTTTCACCACTGCACCTCGTTGTTCGATGCTTTCTTTTCTCTTATATGGAGTAAACGATGCATTGCCTTCTCTCGCGACAAACCTTGGTGGTGATTTGTTATATACCTGACGTTGTCTGGTCATCATCGATTCTCTATTCTCGTGAACAACCGGAGAATTTGGTTTCACTTCTGCACCTCTGAACTGATTTCCTGTTTCTTGATTGCTCTTCCAATGAAAACCAAAATTTGGAGTGAACTGTTGATTTCTTTTTACATTGGGTACAAAACCAAAACTTGTCTTATTCGGAATTGCCAAACCAATTCTATTATTCACATGAATGTCCGCTAGGTCTGCCACAACACTAGCTTCGTAACAATCAGTTCCTTCCTTCGACAACACAAACTGTAGTGGACCTGGTGGTAGTGATTCTTTCAACTTATCCGCCACTAACAAATCAAACAGCTTCTCAAAATTCTTATCCACTTTGCGACTTTTCACATAATAGTTCAACAAGTTCTTCAGCCTTGCTGTAAACATTGTATACGTTTCTTCAGCTGTCTTCTTCGCATCAATAAACTTCGATCTGTACTCTCTCGGTGTCAACTTGAATTCTTTTAACAAGTGCTGTTTCACGACCTGATAATCGTCTAAATCATCGAATGACAATCTGTTTAGAACAGTTCTAGCTTTCGGAGTCATCAATGGCAATAGTAACTTCACCCAGAATTGTTCTTGCACGTTGAAACTACGAAACGCATTCTCAACCGTTTCGAAATATAATGGCACCTCCATCATATCGTTTGGCATTTTAGGTAACACGTGTTTCATGGCATCACCAATTTTCTTTATTTTCGAAACCATCGTTTCACTTTCTTCCTGTTTCCTTTTCTGTTCTTCTCGTTCTTCTTGCCTTCTTTGCTCTTGAGCTTCTCTATTTTGCTTCTCCTCTTTGAGTTGTGCTTCTTTTAATGCTATTTTTGTTGTTCCAACTTTAAACGTTCTTGTCTTTCCGCTTCCGCCTTCTCCATACTTTCTTTCTGTAATTTCAGTTCTTCTTGTCTAACCTCTTCTGCTCGCTCCAACTCTGAAATTCGTACTTTTTCCTTTTCTTCTTCACGTAGTCTCTTCTCTTCAATCTGTTGCTGACGTATCTCTTCGTCACTTTTCCGCGCCCTTTCAAATTCAATCATCTGCTCTAATCTTCTCCTTTCAGCATCTTCTCTATCTTTTCTCAATTGCTCTAATTGAATTTCAAATTGCTGCCTTTGCAATTCTTCTTTCTCTCTTTGAAGACGTAATTCTTCCTGTCGCATTTCTCTTCTCTTCTTGCCTGACACGCTCTGCTTCTTCTCTTCGTTTCTCCTCTCTTTCTTTCTCGTCTTGTCTTACACGTTCTGCTTCTTCTCTTCGTTTCTCCTCTCTTTCTTTCTCTTCTTGTCTTGTCATCATCATCCATTGCATCATCGTCTCCATAGACATAGGCCCAGGCGGTTTCTCAGTAACCTTTTCCACAGCACCACCGACAGCACCTTCTTCTTCTTCTGCTTCTTCTTTAAGCCAGACTTCAGCTAGCGCTTCTAGCATGTCCTCACGTGACATATCTTTCAGTTTCTCTTCTTCAAAACCAGCCTTTAACAAGCGCTGTTTTAATCTTTCAGAAGACATCTTCTTCAGTTCTGCTTGTTTCTTGACACTTAATTTCTCCATCTTACTTCTTTACTTCAGTGCTGTCCTTTCTGGAAAACACGAGTTTTCTTTTGTGTTTGAAGTATTGGGGATTGTTCTTTGTTTGAAAACAACAAACTTTTATACCTTTGTCGTTGAGGCTTTCGTTGTCGTCAATTTACCAATGATTCAAATGCGTATTCACCAGTCGACGTTGTTTCGAATCCCAGACGTTGTTTCGAATCCCAGACGTTGTTTCGAATCCTAGACGTTGTTTCGAATCCCACCGACGTTGTTTCGAATTCCACCGCTGCTGCCACCAAATATGTCACCAACTCTTTTCTTTCTTAGTTGTGACCTACCTCAAGAACTTTCCTTATCTCTACATATAAATTGCTCAACGTCTTCTAACTGTTTAAGAATTAAATTGACACAGTTCTTTGAATGTTTCTCCTTTCTTCAAACACAGTTATTTCAAACATATATTTCAATATCAAAGTTCCTATCAAAATACCAACTCAACTCTTGCCTTACAACAACTGTACTACACTGTATAGTTCAAATCACTGTCATCAGCAGTTTCTAAGTTTGGCGCGCTAACTGCACGTGTAGAGAATCTATCGTCAGCCAAAGTTTAGGCTACTTTAGGCCAAGCGCCCACGAGCCGACAGCGCAACTAAGGCCTAAGACTAAAACGCTTAACAATCGAATACACATTATATATATATCAACCTAAAGAACACCTGTGCTCATTATATATGCAAAACATTAGTTCACAGTTTCTGTCTTCAGATGAGCTGCCAGAGAAATACGCATCGGATCCAAATTTAATTGCAAAGATCAGAACAAAAGCCGCAACAGAGGGAGGCAATTCGGTCAGGGGATTGACGATCCTAGACAATGCATTATTTGTTGTGAGTGAAGGGAGTTCAGAAGTTGAAGTTTACGATTCGATTAAATTAAGGTTCAGTCGTTCATTGAATTTGAAGGAATTAAATAACCCAAAAGACATAGCATCCTGCAACAGAAATAAATGTCTCTACATCTTCAATTACAAATTCATTGGTCTGTCGAAGGAAATATTGAGAGTTGACCCAAGTGGAAAATTAATAAAGAAATGGAAAACAGGAGACGATTGGGGATTGGGTCTGTCTGTTACAGATGAATCGAATGTCATTCTAACTGTTCATGAAAAACATAAATTAAATGAATATTCGCCAGACGGACTATTGATCCGACAAATTAATATATCAACAGACACAGACGTTCGTTATCCATACCAGGCATACCATGCTATAAAACTGACCAATGGTCATTTCGTGGTCAGTGAAGGCTCCAGTGACGATGACCTGCATAGAGTGTTCATAGTGAATGCAGATGGAAAACTGATGAAGTCATTTGGTGGAAAACGTGGATCGACCATAAGACAAATGAATCGTCCAGTCCATTTTTCCGTCGATGTAAATGGTTGCGTGATGGTCGCTGATCAAGGGAACAGGCGAGTTTTGTTATTGGATTCAGATTTGAAATTCAAAAGACAAATTCTCTGGAAAGACAAACACGATGAATTACGATCTCCATCGAGGATTCTTCTGGATGAGTCAAATAATCGAATGATTGTGGCTGACAATTATGATGGACGAAGTTTAATTTTTCAGTTCTAGTTATATGACGAGCAAAGACATTAATTAGAGGTTTTCAATAATTGAAGCAATAAAACGTTTCTTTCAAGAAAGCTGTCTTGCTCTCTAATTGTCGCTTGCAGAATTTCTTACGAAAATCAATGTATAATAGCGTAATCTGAATTAGAATCTTATTTCCTTTCTTGGACCATTTAATAAATTCTTTGTTGCATCACATAACTTTGAATATAATTATATCGTATAGCTTAGTATGCTTGACATTGATTAACTGTTATCAGGATGCACAAGCGGAACATATGGCCTATTGCTTTACATTTAGCACTGCACGGTAGAGGCAGTCAGATTGCGGTTAGCGAACACTTGTGACTGGACTAGTGCGAATAAAGTTGAGATATAGGCCTAATATAACTTTTCGTTGACTTTAAAACTGCAGCCAACAAACATTCAACTTTGCTAATAAGATATTTGGCGAAATTTTCTTCGTTTGAAATATTTATCTAAATGAATTAATTATAATCCATCTAACCAATCTTATACATTTAAAATGGCATTTTCTAAAGTTTTATGCATTCTTTCGATTAAATGCTTTGCGATGATCTGCACAAGGGCATTCGAGTGGAGCCAACATATCGATTTTCGTGCAATGCGTCTTGGTTCGGGTGTAATTAATGCTTAGCACAGCATCACACTAAATGTTTTGCCAGTATTATTTTGGTCTTCCATAGTTATTATGACGATCCCTTAGGGGTCGTCCATTAATTATGTCAACAAAATAGGGAGGGAGGGGGTTTGGAAAAGTTTGACAGTTGTTGACAGGGGAGGGGGTTCGGTTCAAGTTGACGTCAACAAATGTTTTCCCAATGAATCCCAAAAAAGGTAGCGAAAGAGTAAAAAAAGGTCATATAAAAAATGTCTACAAAAATGTCTAAAAAGGTCATTGGAGTTCAAATCTCTAAAAAAGTCATTCAGAAAAAAATTTATGTCGGGCTACGCTGCTGGTAGGGGGGGTTATGGGATTGTTGACATAATTTTTTTGGGGGTCCGTCAATGTTTGACAGTTCGTCGCATGAGAATTATAGTGTTCTATCTGCAGTTTTGTTTACATTGGAGTTAGACACACTGTCCGATTCAGGGTAATTTGTTCTATCTGCGTGCAAAATGGCGCTTGTTGAAATGGTGCCTTTGCTGGGAAAAGAACAGAAGTATTTTATTCTATTTGCATATTCTTACCCACTGATAGGCATTATAATATTCTATGTGAACCACAACCAATTATATTCCAGAGATTTTATCACGTGGATTATTACAGAACACGATGTTTCTTGATTATTATACACATGGTTCAGGATTATCTTGTTCTATTACGGTCACGTGGTCTGAACGGCAAACTGTGATTCGCACATGCATATAGAACATTATAATAGTAAGCGTGTTCCGTTACAGAAGGATAATCAAAAAAATATTACATAAAGAGACAAAATGGAGAGACTAATTCGAAAATAATGCACATATAGGGCCTATACAATGATAGCAAGTATCACAGTTAAAAATGATATTACAAAAATAGCTTTTTCTCTAGAATTATTATATAATATACTTTTATAAATAATTACAGCGATAGTCATAATTCATTTCGCTAATAATTATAATGTTCCACGTAATGACGAATCATCATAACATTTAATTGTATAGAGCTATTTCTGTAATATTTTGTTCTATTTGAACAAATTCCAAAAGTTGCCTTCAAATTATGTTTTCTTATGCAAGAGGCTTCAATCGTCGTGATTGCTTAAAATTGCCGATGTCCACATAAATGTTTTCTAAACATTCTTTCTCTATTTTGTCCCACCAAAGAGTTTTCAGTACTAAATTCTAAGTCACTAAACTTTCTTTTTCGATTTTCTCCGTTTCACCAAAAGTGCGCATAGAACAGTCTACTTCTCATGCGACGAGTTGTTGACAAGGGGGAGGGGGTCAAAAAAGGCCTAAAATTTGTTGACATAATTAATGGACGACCCCTTAGGCAGAGTCTGAATGTTGTCTCTGAAAAACAGTGCTGGCGCTGTGGGGAGGATGTTTGAGACTGAAATCCTGTCGCCATTTGTTTCAGTAGGCCCTACAGATGAAATGGACTGATAAACCACGAACAGTACTGTTAACCTGAAGGCGTCTAATGCGTTACCTATAAGCTGAGAGTGAAGCACTAGCTTATTTATGAGCGCTGCTTCAAGATAGAGGGAGTTCCAGAGATACTAAATAAAGGAAACGATCGACTGAGTTGCATGGAAACCGGAGGGTCAGTAAACAGATGAATAGCTAATTGTTTAGATAACAAAGATATTGGAAGTCAAGATCTAGGTAAGACTCACAAGTAAGTAACTCATCTTTGCAAGCTCTTCACCATCCAACTCTTACTATCCTCGTTCTTTCTCACTCCTGTCCGTTTCCTGTGACTTTGCGCTCGTGAAAAGTTATTATGCCTTGAGTTTTGATTTAAAGTTCCAATTTAAGACTTTCCGAAATTAAAATTACAAAGGAGTTGTTGGTGACATTTCTAAATATCACGATAAACTGCTATTTATAGATCGATCACATTGAGGAGGACCAATAACTTTTAACTTCGGAGGTTCTAGTCTTGCCTTAAAAAAATATTTTTGTGGACCACCTTAGTATCTAGTGCACTCAATCCTGATCAACCGCCACCCCTTCATACAACTATAGCCTTCTGTGGCCAATATCAGCCTGAAGACTCTGTGCCTCGCAATACTGTGCGTGCGCTGGCTGTTGTTTTTACCTAACTCAGTCTAACGATCCTAGCTAAACGATCCTACCTGAATGTTGGGCACTATAATTGCCTGACGTACGGAGCCTTCGTTCTGAACAGTGTGCGATCGACGGCTGACTTCGACCGGATCCCCCGAGCTCCTTCCTCACCATCGTCTGTTGCCAGTTACCGTTAGCTGTCGTTTACTGAGATTGAATTTCATCGTTTGCGCTACAAAGGCGTGTGTTAAGCATTTTGTCCACTGTTCTAAACATGTCTTATTTGTGTAAATTTTATCAGTAATTTTAAATAGCGTTATTCAATTAATTATTCTTAATTACCTGTTATATTAAATTCTCGTTAGGTAAGGAGTCAGTTGTTGCAGTGATGAGATATTGTAGCAGTGAGACTAAAGCAGACCGTTACTGCAAAACGAACAAGGACGGTGAACTCGAACTATGCAGAACTAAATGTGCAGGAGACCTATGTAACTCAGCTCCAATGGAGGTTTGTCCCGAGGCTGACCTGAAATGAAACGACAAAGAAGAGGCTGAAAGATTTTCAGTCGAATGAATCTACTCAACATCTGTGACTTTAAGTCTTGTCTTCAACAATTCACCCGAAATCGCCTCACAGGAACATTATTATAGAACTTTAGTAACAATTCAAATCACTACGAAATTTCCAAGATATAGTTCTAAACTTAAAATGTTACCTTTATGATCTTCACTAAAAAAAATTAAATAAATTCGAAATTATTTTGCCAAAACTAAATATCGGAAATGTTACAAGTGGCTGTTAGTTTAAGCTGTTTTTAGCATTATGTGATGTTTTGTCCACGAAACAATGTTAATTACATCTGCTAATCTTTCCAAAACCTTTATCAAGTCTCATCTACTCTTTTCTTCTCTGACAAAGCGTGCCAAATCTACACTGTGTCCCGATGAATTAAAGTAGACACCAAGAAAAAGTCTCATAATTCGGTCAAAACTTTTAGTATCTGCCTTAAATTTTAACAACGACAACAGTAGCCATATTACCACGAAATCGTAACGCCGTTTGTAACTGTTGGTGGTTTTGTCAAGTTAATGAACGTTTGAGGTGCATTACTGAAAATGGGAAATTTCCAACATACAAAAGCCGTAAGGAAGTGAACTTTAGCTACAGCTGGTGTTCAAAATGTCCTCCTTGTTCAAGGACGCACGACCATAGACGCTAACCATTACACTACACTGACCATCATCAATGAATAGACCATCTACATGTCCGCTCCACTATTCTGTCTAGTAGATTTTCGCTGCTGCCCTGAGATTCACCAGTTTTACTATATCATCTGTCTCAGTAGGTGGATGCTCCGTTTGAAAGGAAGATATGTAGTTAACTCCATGATGATTCGTATTAAACCGTCAGAAATGCGGGAACGATAAACGCGTTCATCCAGTACTCTTCAGATTTGATAGTCAACTGGATTGATGTCTGGACTGTTGGGCAGCCGCAGCTGCGGGGATATGAAGTCAGGTGTCTCCCGGAACAGCAGAGCAATGGTCTGACGTGCTCGATGCTTATGGCTTTCACTGTCGTGTTAGAATGTGAAGAAGTCGCCAGACACCTGCTTGATGGCAGGAAGCAGATGCTGAATGAGCAACACATCTTTTTTACTATTGTTTGATGGTGTCAGATTATTACTAGAGAAGTCGTAACCAGTGATTGTAAATAAAGTACTGGTTTCCTGATATGAGCTTGCTCTTGCTTCTATTGCATTCATTGATGAAGATTAGGCATTTATACAATTATAGGCAATAGGCCTACCCATTTAATAATGGCAGCTAAACCAAACCTACTTAGTATCGATAGGCCAAATTCAATTAAAGAAAATAGAGCATTGTAGTCCATGAAGCCAGTACAGGCTTGACATAAAGACCACTGAAGCATTTGATGAACCATTCGGCTTAGGCTTATGCAGGATGTTATTTGCTCGCGGAGGTAGAAAAAGCTAGAACATATTTGATTGGTTGACTATAAAGGGCAGAACGCCACAACTTATTCGCAGCTCAAGTTCTTTTCTGCTTAGACTTAGATGGTCTCAATATTAGTTAGTATTATATTTAAGTTGCATTAACAAGTATACTACGTTATGAAACAGTTCAAATTAATTCATGGATAAGGCTGAATGTGAAGCTTTGTTTAATTACATTACCAAAAAGAATATCCAGCAGAATATTCTAAAGACGAAAAACGTCGTCAACGAGAGAAATCTGTTTCATTCTGTGTCAGTAGTGGGGACTTCCTTCACATTGGCGTCAAAGATGGGAGAACTTGAGTGCCTACTATAGATGGGTATCCTATCAAAAGGGCGACTTCGAAAGGGCGACTATCAAAAGGGCGACTCGAAAGGGCGCCGCTTAAAAGGGCGCCTGTTTAAAAGGGCGCTGATCAAAAGGGCAGCAAACAGCAGCTCAAGTTCCTTTCTGCTTAGACTTAGATGATTTCAACGGATTCAATATTAGTTAGTATTATAATTTTATCGACAACAAGTTGCATTAACAAGTAGGCCTACTACGTTATAGAACAGTTCAAAATTAATTCATGGATAAGGCTGAATGTGAAGCTTTGTTTAATTAGGCCTACATTACCAAAAAGAATATCCAGCAGATTATTCTAAAGACGAAAAACGTCGTCAACGAGAGAAATCTGCTTCATTCATGTCAGTAGTGGGGACTTGCTTCATATTGGCGTCAAAGATAGGAGAACTCGAGTTAAAATTTCTATGTTTCTATGTTTCGTATCGACAATAGGTGCAATTTTCAAAAATATTCTTCTATCTTAGCTAACAGGAGTGTGAACTACAATCACGAATGATAGTCCACAGCACACACGAGTCCGTTCTCAACAACAACTTGTGAGCGACTGCTTCATTCTCGACACTCAAATAAGACTATAATAATTATGTGTACAATAAAGTGTTCTTTTCTAAATATAAAGTCCAATCAGTAGAGTCCAGTGTGATTCTCCTTACAGATTTTATTTTAGTTATAGTTACAGTTATAGTTAATGGTTTTTTTTAAATTTTAGTTATAGTTTTAGTTATAGTTAGTATTATTTTTTAGTTATAGTTATAGTTATAGTTAATGGATTTTTATTTTAGTTAATTTTAGTTATTACTTAGTTACAATAATTAAGGCTATAAGCGAAATTGTGCGTATTAACACGCTGTTTCACAATTTGCTCAGAGCTATGAAAGCCTTTGAAGCATGGGTGCATTCAGCTGCATGAATAGACGAGTTTCTAAAGTAACTGACAAATTGCATAATAAAAATATCACATTTTTTCGTTCTCATTTATGTCGAATCGTCCATATTGCACTTCCTATTTTTATTTTTTGTATTAACGAAAAATAAAGATGAATTTTCATTTATTGTAATTTTCGTTATAGTTATAGTTAATGATATTTTTAGTAATAGTTATAGTTATCGTTAACGAAATCATTTTATTTTCGTTAACGAACATTTTCGTTATCGTTTTTGTTAACGAGAATCACACTGGCCTAACATAGATGGCAGCCCAATTTAGTGCTTTGGCCGACCTTTTACTTTTTCAAATATCATCTTCCAGCCGACAGTGTACGGCAATTGTACTCATTACAGCTGAGTCGGCAAGGGGGAGCATGTGGAGCAGACATTTCGAACCAAATCTCTCCCATGGCGGTTATCTGAATCCTCGACCTTTCGACTGACAGTCCGCCACGCTAACCAAAACATTTAACCAAAGCGTGTGCCAAATTACTTCATCGGGGCTAGCTCAACTTCTTCTCTTGGTTTAGACGGTTTACCAGAATATTCTCTCAGTGTTCCTTCGTCCATTCTCTAGGGTTGTAATAACTATTTTGAGGTCTGTACAGACACGGTAGTCACTCTATGCTCTCTTCAGGTTAATCGCCTGTCAGTTGAAGTCATCGCTCTTTCCATCGTCTTCCCTTTCTTTTTCATGTAGCTCACCGAGATGTTTCTTATGTCTGTTCAATATTGATCCCACAGGTGACTAGACGTCCTTCTACTGATCATTCTTGTCTCCCTTTTTATTGTCTCAGAATATCACGTTAGTTTCAACTGTTCAACTTCCAGCAACACAGGAAATGGAAATGGCGCTTGTGTTCTGCTGAAACAGATACTCGGGAAGAAGCTTTTGCACCTGGCATTTCGGCACCCCGTAGTGGAGTTGGTTTCAGTTACGGACTTTCATGATAGTTTTGCAGTGACGGCCAGACGTTGCAGTCTGTAAACGTTTCCAGGTGAACTGGACCATCCAACCAAATGTGAACCTGGAGCAACTCATGAAGGGGTCTGCTAAAATATGACAAGGACAGAATTAATTGAGTTTTCATTGAGGTGTACCACCACGCGGAATATCATTTATGGCTCATGGAGCCAAAATTGCCAGGTGGATGTATGGCTCCAGGAGCCATAAAATTAATGATATACCGCGTGGTGGTACACACAACATCTGCTTAAAGAATACAATGCCTCTGATATCATGCCAGGTGGATGTCAAAGGCATTGTACTCTTTGAATATATGGTTGTTCGTTGGTCAATTCAAACCTACCACAAAAGAAGAGAAGGGACTACGGAACATGTGCATCCTCATTGTTCGCATCTATGTCCAAGTCTGGTTGACGGCTCCAAATCCACTTCCTTCAGCTCTTGGACCAGTAAGAAACAGTGAGCAAATCCATTGCCAGTGCCATGCGAAAGAAACTTACTCATTGAAGAACTCTTTGGCTTTGCCTGTCTTCATGCGACAGTACCTGCTCATTCATTCTCAGAATTTATATAGTTCCTCTTCGAGACACCTACTCTGCGCATTATGATGTTAGGTGTCATTGCGAGCGAAACTATTACATCAGTTAGCAAAACAATGCACAGCCTCTGAGTAGATATCTTGAAGGGGCGCTATATTAAGTTTCATTGATTGAGCAAGCTAGAAGAGTCGCCAGTGGCGGGCACACGCACACACGTGGAACCAACCAACGGATTCCCGTCGAAAGCCAACAGATGGCAAGGATGTTCAAAGTCTCGCCCAGTAGCGTCGATGGAGTAGCGCAGCCACAAGTGACAGCGTTTGCACATACTATGACGCTTACGACGAGCAGTCCCTCATTGGTAGAGGATGACGTACGTCCGGTTACTCGTCAAGGCACAACAAAAAGGAGTCCCATCATATCAATACTAAAATGTCCTTCCCATACGTCTCGCTGCTGTTACTGAACTTGACCTTGAGAAGCTTAAGCTACCTCATTGGTTACATTCGCTCTATCTTTATTTAGGTTCACAGTGTCATCGTTGCTTTGTCTGACATTGAACATCAGTGCACTGATGAGATATACATGTATGCACGCATTGCACGCATTCATATTATAAATACATGTATGATCGCAAACACACAACATACATGCGTACACACATGCATACATAATCTCTGCGCTGTACGAATTTTCGATGCAGTTCTGCTCTAGGCTGATACGTTTTACGATTGGTGTTGAAGTATGTTTGAAGTGTCTTAGTAGGCAACTAACAGCAGGGACGAAATCTACACTGAATAGATGTTTATTCGAAATACACGTCAAGTTAAGCGAGGCACTTAAGGTATATTTACCGTCTAATAACCGTCGCGTCTTCAAGGGCTTCAAGAGTCGGCCAGAAGCCTAGATGCTGTTTAAGTTTGACATAAAACAATTATTATTGTTTCTGAAGGCTTATGGGCTTAGGCAAACGTTTAGGCCTCTTCGGGCGTTCAAGCCAGGACAGCGGACCAGCCTATTGGGGAGGTGTTTGCCTAGACTACTCATAGTTCAGACAATCATTTCGCTTCTATGATGTAAATCAACAATCGTTATAGAAGGTCCGCTTAAATACATGTGCCATCTGTCGGCTCTCTCTCTCTTTCCTTCACATTATACGTTTGCATGACATAAGATTGTATTGTATTTGTTAATTTATATAGCGCCGCTCACAGCAGTGGCCATTCAGTAGCGATGTCCATAATGACATTATTTCTACTTTCTATATTGTCATAATGAATATCTAATGTCTTGCAAATGGCGTTGCTGTTAGAGAGGTTTCTACTTAGACTATACTCATAGATAAAACAAACTGTTCGAGTGTTCGGCTTCCATGATGAAAGCCAACAATCGTTATAGAAATAAGAAGGGCTACTGGGAATATTGTCGCATGGGCTTCTCACCAACTGAATGTGACTTTTGTTGCTGGGATTTCTACATATTTGTAAATTAAAAGAGAGACTTAGCATACAGTGTACCAGATGGAGCTGATCTGTAACTGTGCAAATAAGATACAGGCCTTCTGCCGCCTAGCCTCGAACGCAAAGTGTATTTGCACAGGCCGAAGTAGTAAATGGCCCAGCTGGAACAGGAAGATTTTATATGCTAACATGCAGATTTACTTCGTTGGCTAGTGCGACACTACTGAAACATTGCTTTGAAATGCAGTGGTATAGAAATGTCTAACTGATATAAAGGTCCCAACATGCGTAGCAGTATTAGTAAGAGGATACAGAAATTCCGCTTAGAACTTTATAACAGTTTCATAGCAAGTGGGTGTCGTTCACTCTTGAAATTACAGCTATATCGTTCGTGAACAATTACCACTGTTATCTGGCATAAACGTAAGTAGCCTACACTGTTTTCTTCTATAGATAATGATTGATGATGATTGATATCTTTATTGTAACAGCAGCAGGAAACAAATTACAGAAAAAAACCACTTTTTTATACAACTGAACAGCAAAGCTACTGCACAAGTGGAGTCAAAAGGAAAGCTATAGCTTATAGGCATTGACTCCATCTTTTCCATAATCAGTAACACAATTTCACTGAGTTGACACTTCAAAGTAAATTGACTATACATGTGCTTCTCAATCTTAGCAAAACGCGGCACCTCATAATAATTATTATTATATACAATAACAAAGGATACATAAGGTTGTTTGACTTCTATTAGACTATATTTGCTCCCCATGAAGCCTAATACAGGCATACGGCATAAAACTCTGTATGTATTAAGAGACCGATTGTAATATTGTGCTCGTCTGATTCACAAAACGATTCGAAGGCGAACACAGTCTCTTTACCAGCATATGAAACGTATAGCCTACGTTCCAATGCCCGAAGTCGTTTATGATTTGCCTGATTTTTCATTGTTTGCATGCATTAATTGTTTTATCAAATTTGAAAAACGTTGGATAATTAATTAGGCTAATAAGATAATCAATTGATCATAATTTATATAACTATATATATTATTTAAATACAGAGCGATGTTAGTTTACCGGTACTTTAAACGATGACAAGTAAGTTTTACCGCATCCTTAGGCCTATTATACTGAGAATTTAAAAATGTTTCTAATTTGTTTACGCAGTTTTCCGGTGGATTCACAGTGATAATCCCGCCCCTCGGTAAAATTGTAATGAATAATTTTAGGACACTATTAAGACGGTTGCTACTCTTTAGGTTTTCAGGTACTTGTGGTACTTAAGCTGACACAACTGAAGAAATATATAAGCTCATTCAGCTTAAATGACAACAGAATCAATGAAAGATTGCAAACAAAACTACACTAAAACTGTAAAAAAAGTAAAACAAATGTGTCTTTTTAAACAAGTCCGCATTACAATGTACCGTTCTAACGGCTGTCCAGGGCTGGATCGAATGACATACTATCGGTTAAATATCTCGAAGGGTAGAAAAGTTATTAGTGTTTAACCGTTTTCAGACTTACAGTGTAGCGACATGTCACGTAACATGGGAAATGGTAAAAAGTTAATAACTTCTATAAATATGGGAATATTCTGGAAATTAATACATCATTTTATTCAGTTTTAAGAGCTCTTTCCAACGGTATTGATTGACAGTTAATTAGTTTTCAATTAGAATATTTTTATAAGAAAACCTGCGATTTTCTCGAAAAAAGCTATTTTTCGTAACTTTTGCCCTCTGGGGAAGACTCAAGATTCAAGACATTAAAATTTTAAAAAACTGTTTCGACTTTTTTGACCCCATGCCATTAGGCAACTTTTGGTTGCTATTACTTTTCGGATTTCTAATTTTCGCTTTTTTCAATCCACCCTAGTGTACACTATTTGGCTAAGAGTCCAGCGTTTCCCAAACTGTGGATCGCGACCCACTGGTTGGTCGCGAGCCGATTTTTGGTGGGTCGCGAAAAGTTTTTGAAATGTGATTTTTAAATATATAAAAATTTAAAAAAATGGAAAGTACAAAATCTAAAAAATTTGAAAATGGACAAAAATTAAGACACATAATTATACGCCTACGCATATACGGGACAACGTTTACAGTGAAATCTTGGATAGGCAATCGGCCGCAGCTCAGCGTTGCCATCTAACGACCATAGCACGCAATTCGCATGCAAGTGTTCGCGTTTTTCTGTAGCGAACCTATATGGCCTCGACCTTGCTCATTTTCAATGTGAGAATCGGGTGAGATCCTTTACCAACGTTCGCCCATTTGAATGGACGTCACACCATTTAAGGTCCAAGTGCAAGGACCGTGCTGGCCCGAGATTTAAATCTCTGAAATAAGCCACCGTTGGGAAGCGAAGCGCGGTCCACGTGCTCTCTTTCAAGAGGCGTAGGAGACGTACCCTGATAGGTTAGCTCTACTGGTAAGAGCGTAGGACGACCCGACGCTCTTACCAGTAGAGCTAACCGAGCCGTCGAGGACCCACTGGTAGCTTCATCCAAGTTATCCAACACGTCCTCGAGTTATATGCACGCTATGGTTGTTAGACGGCAGTACATTTCCATTGCTAGAGCTTATCATCACCATATTTAAAAGTCCAACTTCCTTCCATCTGATATAAAAGTGTGTGCGTCAACTTCAAAACGATCTATATCGTCATCAGCGTTACTCGAATTGTTTATTTGTATTGTCTCTTCCAAGTTTATAATTCTACTCTCTGCATTATGGATAGGCCTAACTAGTTGACAAAGAAACCAACAACTACAATCAATTAAGACGAACCTTAAACAACGAATTCAAGGCATTCAAAACGACGAAAAGTGATGAGAAAGTATCACTCCGACTACTTTAAAATCGGATTTTCGTAGAATGGAGATGAAGAAATCCCCGGCCGCAGTGAGTGCTTTGCTGTGAAGTAGGCCTAGGCCAACTTGCGAACGAGACCATGTGCCCGAACAAATTGCATCGGCACACTGAGACGAAGCATCCCGATTTGAAAAACTAGCCACTCCAATTTTTCGGAATCAAAACTAAATTTTGAAACAAACTGCAGCCGTCGAACTCCTTGCGCCTGAAAATAACTATATATATATGTGTGTGTGTGTGTGTGTGTGTGTGGTGTGTATGTATGTTTGTATGTATGTATGTATAATGTATGAGCACTTACTGTAGCGCCCCTTCAAGATTTCTTCTCAGAGGCGCTCCCGACTACAGCGCGGACACTGAATATGCCCTAAGTTCGCGTACTAAAGACAACCAGTATTATGTAACATGCATGGCATCGAATGTAATTTAAGTAGATATATTTCTAGCGCTTCCGAGTGCCTGTCAAAGGCTATTTCCACCAGCCTAAACCATTACCAAAGTGTAATCTATCTTTATCATAATTATGGTAGCTCATAATGGTAATTGTTCACCGGAAATTTTGCCAAGTGGTTTTATAGTGTCATGCCCACGTGAGTAGGACGAGTGTACGCTCTGCAGTGCATACACCAACAGCCTTTACTAACAGTGTGGTGAATCTAGGCTGAATTGTTGGTGGACAAATTTAATCTAAACCCAGGTTCATTAAGGCTGTTAAGAGCGAGAGATTCCGTGCTTTTGATATATGTATAAAACTTGACTTTAGACGTAACTTTGCTTATATTTTATTCATGAATGTGGTTCTGCGTGTATGACTGTTCTTAGTGCACTCCTCTCCTCATCTCACCCTGAAACATTCGATCGAAGTCAGGCGCAGGACAGTCAAGTGGTTATGTAAGATCTAGATCTCTCTGTAACCATGCTGTATAAGCTGTAACCATTTCCAAGGCATCAACAAGACCGGAGAACGAAAAGCAGGTTATGATAAAGAAAGTGAACGCATAACAGCATAGATGTGAAAACAATAAGAATTTTCAAGGTACGGTAGAAGTTGTTTAATTAATATATTCAAAGCTCTTGAGAGATAGTGCATAATAGTACTTAAATGATTTTATACGTATATTCAAGCACTCATGCATTCAAAGAAACAGATGAAACAAATATTCATGCTACATATTATATAAACGTCTTGCCCAGGGAAGGGGTTGAGTGCAGCGACATCATTGGCAGGAACAAAATTAGGAGAGAACGAAAGAAGTGCCGAAGCTCTGCTAGAGCAGGGTGTGTCAGTTTGACTGTTTGCATTATTTAACGGTCAAAAGGACAGAACCTCAGTGCATGAGAATGTGAACGGAAAATTGCATACAGTACATTCAGTACAACTCGTCGCATGAGAATTATAGTGTTCTATCCGCAGTTTTGTTTACATTGGAGTTAGACACACTGTCCGATTCAGGGTAATTTGTTCTATCTGCGTGCAAAATGGCGCTTGTTGAAATGGTGCCTTTGCTGGGAAAAGAACAGAAGTATTGTATTCTATTTGCATATTCTTACCCACTGATAGGCATTATAATATTCTATGTGAACCACAACCAATTATATTCCAGAGATTTTATCACGTGGATATTACAGAACACGATGTTTCTTGATTATAATACACATGGTTCAGGATTATCGTGTTCTATTACGGTCACGTGGTCTGAACGGCAAACTGTGATTCGCACATGCATATAGAACATTATAATAGTAAGCGTGTTCCGTTACAGAAGGATAATCAAAAAATATTACATAAAGAGACAAAATGGAGAGACTAATTCGAAAATAATGCACATATAGGGCCTATACAATGATAGCAAGTATCACAGTTAAAAATTATATTACAAAAATAGCTTTTTCTCTAGAATTATTATATAATATTGTCGCGGCTCCCTCCCTATCTGAGTTGCTAGGGTGTGTAGGTCCTGCCCTCGGGTAACCATTGGATGGGTGGCCTCCCTGCTTACCGTGTCCTTGAGCTGGGTCCTTTCCTCAGCTCTTACTACAGACCTTTGGGGCTTCCCCATCTGTAACAGGGTGTAAGCTACCGAGACCTCATCCAAGGGCCTAACCTCAGAAGGGAGTGCCATTTTCGGGCTCCCTACAGGTGAGACTACCAGGGACCTCTCAGCTCTACCAGTTAATCCACTAGGGAGTTCATTAGAAAGGCCCTTAACTAGATGGTCCTCATCCCTTTCGACAAGTTCCTCGCTTGAGCCAAAGGTACTGAGTGCACCAGGATAACCAGTGGCCCCAGGCGCGACAAAGTCCGAGATCCTCGGGCGGAGGATAACCTGAGATCTCAGGTCAGGGTTGGATGGAGCCCTTAACTCACTCAGTAACCTTCTTATTTCTCCGAGGTTGTCCTTAACCTCCTCTAAGGTCTTCCCTTGTGACTGGACATCTAGTTTTAAAGAATTAAGTTCACCCCTGAAGGGTCCTCCCTGCTCTTGGGGAAAAGGTTGGTCTTCCCTCCCCTTCTCTTGAGGGTTGGGACTTGCATTTAGAGAATCATCTAAAAAGAATTGAGACTGAGCCATTCGGACTAGCCAATAATATTACATTTATTGATGATACAATTATTGTGGTATTTTAATTCACTGGTACAATAATTGCAATAATCTCTATGTGTTAAAATCAAATTTAAATTAAAAGTATCGATTTGATGCAATTACAGATAAGAATATAACCTAATCATCAATACCAAAATTTCTCAGTGATTTAGCCGATCACATTTAAACTAGTCTAATCCTAAATGTTCCATTAGTAGACATTACCAAAATACAAAAGTTATTGCTACTCTTCCAAGTCCTAACCGCTCATAAAAATACAATTTCTAGCCGGCGCTATACAAATCTTATCAGGACCAGGGCAGGGATCAACGCTAAAGAAGTCCTCAGGCCTCCTACACCGTCATTTTACGGTCGTCCTTTAGGATTTTAACCACCCGATAAATAGATAGCAAATTAGCGGCTATTCCGACCTAATTTATGGGGTTCAGGGTTTTCCATTTCCATTTCAAACCAAAGAAAACCACCAAACGACCGAAAACAATGGCTGACAAGACGAAAAGCAACCATCAACTCCGCGTCTTCATACTACAATAATTTTATGACGTCAAAACATATTATCCAATCATCGGCCATCGGCCTAGAAAAGCGTTCTGCCATTGGTGTAAATCTATTGGTGTCAAGGTGTCGTGGAATTGTGAAGGAGCGTGCTTAGAACACTCAGAGACCAGGGTCTCTACAATATACTTTTGTAAATAATTACAGCGATAGTCATAATTCATTTCGCTAATAATTATAATGTTCCATGTAATGACGAATCATCATAACATTTAATGGTATAGAGCTATTTCTGTAATATTTTGTTCTATTTGAACAAATTCCAAAAGTTGCCTTCAAATTATGTTTTGTTATGCAAGAGGCTTCAATCGTCGTGATTGCTTAAAATTGCCGATGTCCACATAAATGTTTTCTAAACATTCTTTCTCTATTTTGTCCCACCAAAGAGTTTTCAGTACTAAATGCTAGGTCACTAAACTTTCTTTTTCGATTTTCTCCGTTTCACCAAAAGTGCGCATAGAACAGTCTACTTCTCATGCGACGAACTGTATTTGATATTACCCTCCTTCCAAAATTCCGAAGTGCACACGATCTTTCGACAGAACATCGATGGCACAGAGGAATTGTTTGTAAAGGACTTACTCAGGGTCTGTATACACAGTAATTAACGGTGGCTCGAACGCGTACTCTCCGTGTTACAAGCCAAACGCTGAAACCAACCGGTCACCTTATTACCCACAATCGCTACCCGTGTATATAGCTTTGGAAATAAATTGTAAAGCTAAAGTATTTTAACAGTCCATAACAGACTATCTGATAGTGTGATAGTGGTTCTGCCTGTATGACTGTTCTTAGTGCACTCCTGTCCTCATCTTATTACCCACAATCGCTACCCGTAGGCCTATGTTGTTGCAAAGATGAGCGCCTCTGAATAGGAATCTGGAAGGGGCACTATAACAAGTGTTCAAATACAATACAATACAATACAATACCTGTAGCAATATATGCATTCTACTGTACAGTATTGTATTAAGACATTTATAGTAGGGTGAACCGTGCAGAGGTGCTCCCAGCGCCACGAGAGAACAAATGAGCTTCGATAAAACAATGGAGGAGGAAGCATTACCAGCTAGAATTCGTATCCTATACATGTATGCGTGTGTGTAAACTGTGTATGCATGTATAAAAAATTATGTATGTATGTATAATATTGTACATACACACGTGTATGCATGAATGTATATGTGCATAATATGTTTGTGTGCATATATTTGAACATCTGAAAGGTTAGGAGGATCCATAATAAGGATCAGATGGGTAAACATATTTCGACTTTTTTAATTTTACCATTAATCATAAAGTAAACGTAACTGGTCTTTTTGTAAGACGTATGAAGCCAATAGCCTCAAGCACTCAAGCACAAATCAAAGACACGAGAGATGGTAATTATGAGGAGAGGCCGTGCGGGTATCTTCGTCGCCCAGGTCATTCCCGAAGCCGAGAAAGTAGATTCAATCAAGGTCTTGGGAATTACCCTCCGTTCTGACCTAAGAATGACCTCCCACATGGACTCGCTACTATCAGCATCTTCGTCGTCCATGTATGCCCTGGGGTTTTGCGATCGCATGGCCTTTGCCCACTGTCATTGCATGTTGTTGCCAAGATGACAACCATAGCACAACTCATGTATGCCTCCCCGGCATGGTGCGGTTTTGCAACCGCCGAAGACAGAAGAAGAATAGAACAGCAGATAGCCAGGATGAAGCGCAAAGACCTTATTGGCCCTGACGCTCCCACCGCTGCGGAGCTGGCAGATTCAGCTGATGGCCGATTATTCGCGGCTATTAACGCTCAATGAAAGCCATGTTCTGCATGGACTCTTTCCTCCAAGCCGCCCTCACCTCCGCTATGAGCTAAGACCGAGGCCACACGGTTTCCTCCTTCCAACCAAGGACGATCGCAATTTCATATCTCGTGTATTATTTAAAAACATCTACTAAATGCATTATCTCTGGTCTATACCTTATTGGTTACCTCGTTCGTTGCCCTAACTAACATTGCCACTAGCCTAATTCTTCTTTAGTAACTAACTGTTAGAGCAGAGCTAATATTTGCTACCTCAACCCATTTAATAACTAACTGTCAGAACTGAGACAATTTTTCCTACATGTTACTTGTTACAAGTTGCGACCTGTCAGCTTGGTGTTGTGAATAAACGAAATTGATTGATTGATTGACTGTTTTACATTGTCAAACAGACGCTGAGAAGTAAACATGGCTGGGTATTCAGCACGAAGCGATCAGCTGTGGCAATTTGCAGCACAACTTTTTGAAGAAGAGGCAAAATCCATTCAGTTTGCACAACAAGAAGGTGACTTATTCTTACAAAGAAGAAATTGAAACGATACATTTTTTAAATCCAATTATTTTGAACAGTTTCAAATTTGTTATTGTCAATATAAAGAATTTTGTACTTAGGTTAAGCAAAATGTATAAAGGCACAGACATTTGCTTTGTCCCATTGGACTCCGATTAATAAAGGTATGTTTGAAAGTATCAAATTGGACTCAGAATAAGATTAGATTTCAACAAGACTAGACTAAATGGAGTGAATTTAAATCAAATGTGGGTACATTTCAAAGATAAACTACACGTACACTCGTCTAAAGTAGAATATAATGACCTAGGCAATTCTGGATTTTAAACTGGAAACATTGTTATGATGCAGTACAACTGACTAAAAATGGGCGCATGTTTCTCGAGCGTGTTTTATCGCGATTAATCACATGCAAATTTGTGATGGATAATTTTTGTTTGTTCAGACATTTGCGAGATTACAAAATAAATCAGCCAAGTATATCTGGATATCTAATTTAGCCTATGTATTTTTTAGCAGAATTTAATTTATGAAAACAACCAATATGATTTAAATCTAAAAGGCATGTTGTGAGCGGGTGTTATTCTATAATCTATATATAATTATATTATTAAACTTTAATTGTTATTTTGTATATTTACTGTAGAAGACAATGGCAAGAGAATCAAAATAAAATTCAACCAAATAGTCAGCAATTTGTCCTGTCTTGGAGACATTATAGCAATGATGTTTGAGAAAGAGAAACTTACACAGATGGAGTTTGAGCAGATTCGGCATTTGCAATCAACTCCAATCCGAGCCAATGAGGAACTGCTAAGCATCATAGCCAGGAAGCCAAGAGATGTCTTTGAGTGTTTCCTGTCACTCATTAAACGTACCAACCAGCTGCATCTGTATCAGATGCTGGTGTCTGGTGACGACAGTAAGTATTAAGTATTAACTATTAATTTTAGACCTACATAGAAGTCTTCCATACGCATGCATTGGAATCTTTCAAAGTGACAGGTCTTTCTATACTCGTTATATAAAACATAAATGTACAATTTCTATGTGTATAAATATATATATTATATTATATATATACAGCATAAACGTTTTTTGAGTCAGCATTTAATACTTTTGGGGTTTCTGATGGTACTAAAGGCAACAATTTTGATACAAAGTAGCTACATTTTCACACGGTTTACTTCAAATGTGTGTATTAAACCTGTCTACGAAGTCAGAATCCAGTTAATATTAAAATTCTTTATTCTTGGTGCTCTATCTGTCTTAATTCAAAATATATGATATATATATATATATATATATATATATATATATAATTATATTCTTTCTAGCATGTGATAAAGTAAAAGGAGAAGATGCCTCCAAACATAAAGACTTGATTCGCAGGAATTTCATCTGGTTATCAGAGAAATTAGACACAGAAAATGGACTAATTTCTCTGCTGTATCAACAAAATGTTTTGACGGTTCGCGAGAGAGAAGGCATTTTCTCTATAACTGACACTTTTCAGAAGAACGAGTTCCTGCTTGGACTGCTCAGCAAGAAATCTCCTGAAGACTTTGAGAAATTTTTAGAAGCGCTAGAAGCTTCGGGTCAAGGCCATCTGGCAACGAAACTCAGAAAACCAGAGGGTATTACTGTGAATTGTTTAACTCTGCAGTTGAGGTTCATCATGACTCAGACTATGAAATGAAACTATTTTCCCTCCCTTGCCTTTTTTATAGACAAACCACAGAACGTGAGGGTTTTCGTTGCAGATATAACTGCACAGATATTTCGTAGATCTGGGGTTACAGATCTGCATTCTTTCGCTTTCTTCTGCCATCAAAAAGTGTTGTAGATTACTGGTTCGTAACAATATTACAAAGCAAAAAAGATTCTTGAACTCTTGGGAAGTCTTAATATGGAACACGCAAGTTTTAGATCAAGATATGCATGGTAGAAAACATTGATCAGCCGGGTAAACTAACAATAATTTGTAGTTGTAAGTGGGTATTTATATATCGCATCTTCCGAAGGTTCATAACAGATTATCCCGACCTAACAGTACAAGACCATGATCAGATCGAATGGTCGCCGCTTGCGAGATGCTCAGAGATATCACAAGGCTACCTTGTCTTCAGAATCCTTGGGAAAGTATATGATACTCGAGAAAGAGTTCATCGATGTTCGGCTCCCATTCGTCACCGTGTTATGTAATCGCTCGATCAGGTAGGATCATCTGCCGGCTTCAAAGAAACTGTCTTTTCTACACCATGAAGCGGGTTGGATTAGACCCTATAGTGATTCAATTAATTATCGCCCTATCGCAAATGTGACATTTCTTTCTAAGATTCTCGAAAGTATTGTGACTGAATAGTCAGTGAATACAAATGGCTTGCTTCCCTCCCAACAATCTGGCTTTCGGAAGAACCATTCTACGGAGACCCTCCGAATTCGGCTCTTGTCTGATCTCTATGGCGCCATGGACCTCGGGCAGATCTCTCTTCCGCCCTCTTTGATGTCAGCTCTGCGTTCGACTCTCTAGACCATCATATTATTCTCCTTCAGCACCTTTCTGTTTCTTTTGGACTGAAAGGCAAACCCTTGAATGGCTCTGCTCCTTTCTGACAGAGCACACTAATTGTTTAGTCTTTGGTCCCTCTAGATCCAACTGGGTTCCCGCCCTTTTTGGTGTGCATCTTGGGCTCAGTTTTGGGTCCGTTGCTTTATATTATTTACAGTCTGATATTAATGCCCTTCAGTCCTCACGAGTGCTCTTGCATCGGCTACATTCACTGTCGCCCCGGAAGTGCAGTGGCGGCTGTTTAGCATATATGTGGAGCTATGGACGCCCTTTCTGTTTGAGTACCATCCAATCGCTTGCTGTTAAGCACCACTAGAACGCAAATTTATTTGGCCGGGTGGTGGTAGCGGCAAAAAAGATAAATATCTCCACCGACGCATACTAGGCAACTTTGAACATCGAATAACAAAACCAGTCGAGCAAAAAACGCAGTTCGACCGCCCAAATAGTCTATATATGTACATTGGCTATAGAAATAGTTTACTTCAATGGACGTGTAACCGCCACTCATCAGTCAGACAGAAGGAGAGAACCTTTCATTCGTTCGTTCATTTCAAGAAGTTAATATTGCACTCCTTTAAGAAACCTACTCAGAGGAGCTCCTAGTCCAACCACGGCAATAAAGACTAGACTTGAGCAACTTATTAAACGCGGTTGTGCTGAACCTTGCATGCAGGCCCATCTCCAAAGGGAGTCCATTGCAAATGGAGGGTCCAACAATTGAGAGGGCCCGGCGCTGCCAAATTCAGGAGCGAGCCCGGGACACGAAGAGCTCTCCCTCAGCAGATGTGTTTTGGACGATATTCGAACGCTTACCATCGAAGCCACGTTCTCTTCACTAATATGAAGAATGGTATCGCTCGCCGAGGGGTTTCAGGTTGTTACCTGCTCAACAAAGTCTTTTGTTATGGCGCCCACCGTTCTACATCGGGGACACTATTCGACCATTCGCCGGCTGCAGATCCAGTGTCAGAGGTCTACCATCTACGAGGAACTGCCATGGTTTCGAGGTGCGTGTGTTCCGACCTTCGTCCCCGGTTGTCATTCCTCTTCTTCGACGCTAAATCGACCAAGAACTTCGGATAACGTGCCGACCATCAGCTCTGGGTGAGAATCCGTTGACTGGGATCTTCGTGTTTGCGGGACCTTGCCAGTGGTCATCTGTTATTCGAGCTGTTTTCGTTTTTTGACTGACTGTCTGGTAGGGTGTCCCAAAAAATAAAACAGACTTTTCAAAAGTTTATATATCTTGATGGCCACCCTCTAGAAAGTTTCTATAAGGACTAAATATCATATTGTACAAAGTTACAGCTAATTTGATTAACATTTAGGCGTGGCTCAAGCGACTATGAGTTAAGCTTTGTATAGCTGAATCATACACATTAATTTATCATTGAGAGGAAAGTTGATCCCAGAGTATCTCAGGAGCTACAAGCAATGGAGAAATGATTTTTGTGTATGTGATAGGGTTTTCCGGTATACGGACATTTGAACGACGGTCAATTGAACGGACGACACTAGAACGGCGACACTTTAACCGGAGACAGTTGAACGGGCTGACATTTGAACGATGGTCAATTGAACGGATGTACTCCTTGTATACTACTGTAGGCGTATACTGAATGTTGAGCTGTTGAAGTCTTAGCTGATAGAGAACATCTCGATGAACTGACCTCCTTTTTCGAGCATACCTAATTACCTATCTTCGCGGTCGCAGACAAAGACGACTTGGAAACAACTACGATTCGGCAATATAGGCTACCCAGTTGCCCTTTGGAATCAATACACCGCTGGAACGGACGTTGCTAGAACAACAAATTCAGTAGAAGGATGTCACTATGGACTCCAGTCGCTGTTCTCATGTCACCATCCAACCATACGGACGCTTATGACAGGTCTCAAGAAAGACATGCAACTGCAAATGACTAACTTTTTGTAAGGATCGACCGGAATGCTTCAGCCAAGCAACAAGAAATATCAAAAACTTGTCACCTAGGGCAGAGCAGAAATCTTATTGTATTTACGCTCAATTGCCTATTTGTCCCACAACTAAACAAAGAGTTTGGCACATGTCCAAGAAAGTGCCTGTTCAAATGCTTTTAAATTTTATACACTTTCTGGATAAATTGTTCACCGGTCATCTGCTACCTGTTCAACTGTCCGGCCGTTCAGTAGTCGCACCGGTCATGTATACACCGTTCTACAGTCGCCGTTCAAATGTCGCTTGCTCTTTTGACGCCCGTTCATATGTCACCCAACCGGTTTTCCAGGTGGAAGAAGTCGAATAAGCTATTTCTAATATTGTAGGACAATCGGACGACCTTCATTTTCAAGGTCATTTGGCATATTTTGTCAAATAATAATATTTAGTTATCGGTGAAATACAAATAGTAGGTGTCAATCCAAGATATTCTCATTGGGGTCACGGAAATCCAAGAGAGTTATAAACAACCTGGTATGATCACCGTATGACTATCTCATAATTTGGTTGGCAGCTCACCTAACGTGGTTGAATTACCTCATCTTCTGCATCTAAAAGCGGCTCACTTCAAAGAGACGAAAAGGATAAATATGCAGCGAGAGGCAATTACTAATGCCAGGGAAGCTTAGGCCTGTCTCCAAACTCATAATCTTTTCTGTGCTATACCTCTTAACTTCTACAGTGGCATTTTAATGGAATACCCTACAGGTGCTTAGTTGTACTCCACCTTGATTACATGCACCGAAACGGAAAGACTAAGATCAATTCGCAGAGTGCACTGAAGTCTGTTCCTAAAAAATGAGGGGTCGGTCGCGAAAAAATATTCCACTTTTGTGTGCAATGTTCTTGTAAGGAGATATTCATCAGACGGTACTAGAGCTAGGGATCTAATTTATTCATTTTGCAATTGATTGGCTCCACAGATTCACCTGCAAACTCTGCAACAGTCCCATCTGCAGTCCAAATGCCGAAAAGTATGCCATAAGGTGCGACCAAAAGCACTTCATGAACCTAAGCAGAGACGATGTAATATAACTTTATGTATAATTCAGCATTTTCACTAGCTTAATTAATATTTAAAAATGAATCGAAGTGACTTGTTTGCATAGGATGACTTTGTTGAAACGATATACATACAACCAACCACGAGCCCTAGACATAGTTTAAAGGTAACGGTATCCAGTTCAGGATAAACTCTATTGTAGTCTAGGACACACAGAGAAGGGGGCGTTACACTAAGTAATGACTTAGAACACGCAGAATTCTTTAATACTGAACACATACGTTTTATAACAACATAATTATGCATGTAATAAAACATTGATCTACAGTTAACCCTACGACTTCACAGAACAAGATCATGATCGAATAGTTGCGAAATGTACAGAAGGGAGAATGAGTCATGTGGCAAAATGCGTGAAAGCCTGTTCCTGAATGAGAAGCCATTAAAGGCGAAGATTCCATTCTGATGTTTGCAATGTCCTTAAAACATGGATAATTATCAGCTTCTCTCTAACAGGTCTAATTAGATGTTCGACAATGCATTGCATCTGAGTTCTTTTTCTAATACTTCCAAAAGCATTTATATAAACACAACCGATTGTGAATGAATGCATGGCTCATCGATGTGTTTCAATTCCAGTTAAGATCTAGGCCTATTTGATTAATTTTGCAACTGTTTGCGTTCACAGATTCACTTGATCTTGCAACAGTCCCATCTGCTGATTCAGTTCCTAAAATTATAAGTCATACGCTGCTACCGGAAGAAATTCGCAAATCTAGACAGAAACTTGTTCCAGTTCGTCCATTGTCAGAACCATTTCTCCCGTCGAAAACGCTTCCTAAATCTGGGCAGAAACTTATTCCATTACGTTCTTTCTCGAAGCCCGATCCACCACCAAAGCCAGACATGCAGTCAACTTCAGTTCAACATTATGCCAAACCAACAGAAAAATCAGTCAATTTTCAAAGGGTGTGTATTAGGGTGGAGGGAAAGTCTAGAAAAAAAAGTTATTTTCAGTAAACGTTTTCTAATAGTGATGAAAAGTTGTCAGTATGTTAGAGTAAGTAGTGTCCTAAATATTTTTTATTTTGCCTTTTGTCTTCTGCCCTCTACCGGCGAGGAAAGTTTACAATATAAATTCTGTGGGAAACGTCCATGCAGTGCATTGATTTTTCTTGAACTAAATATTGATAGTGAGGTGGCTTAGTGAAATTATCGTTAGACTACCTGTTGGATAAAAGCACCAGATTTGGCATGACGGATCGTTAGGGTCTACTAATTAATGACAAAGTAGGAACCATCTGAAATTAATAAGCATTCTTATGTAAAACACCAAAAATCTAGGTTAAAAAAGTTCAAACTCAAGGGAAAAGGCCACAACTCAGTTAAATATTATTCTACCTGGGTGATTGTTTTTACCTATTTGATGGGACCAATAAAGGCTGCATCAGAGGAGACATAGAACTAGAAGGCTAGCATAATCCAAGGTCATTTTAAGGTCAAAATGTCAGAATTCAGAGAAAATTTGGCAATAGCTATAGGCCAAATTGTGCTTGACCTGGATGATTCTGAGTAATGTCGAGCGGTGGCAAAGTCAAGAAATACACGTTCAAATCAGAATCCAATGAAGTGCTGCGATTTTAAATATTGCCAGGGACTGTGCATTAATTCACTTACTCTTTCAGATCACGCGTGCATCTAGTTCTTGCCGCCCCATCTCCATTCTCAGCCTCTCCATGCCATTCGCATGCCCTATAGTCGGGGATCCCTTGACTGTCGGATGCCCGGCGACGCACTTCGTAGATGTGATCTCTCTCCCCCGCCATCGACGGTTGATGCCTTAAACGCTGACCAGCTGTCTAGCTAATTTAGCGCTAGTAGTTTTAGTTACTACTTACTATATACTGACCCTAATTGCAGATTCACTCTCTCAGTCTGTACAGGGGCCCCTAGTGACAGACGGCAGACGTCAAAGGCTCAAAGTGAAACTATTATTTCCCACTGTGTGTCAACCATATTTAACACATTGCTGACAAGGTGACCGGGCGCAAGCGGGTGAAAATTCTGAAATTATTTAAATATAGTATAACGGAACATAATCATGGACGTCCACAGGAATTTTTAGGGAGGGCGGGCAAAGAATTCTTTTTCGGAGGTCAAATTTTTAATTGTTGGGACGGGGACTAACGAGGGTTCCAAAGCAACCTATCACGTCACCATCAGTACTCGCTCCCGCAATTAGGGGCCTGTAGCGGATCCCAATAGCCGCCAATGCTTTTTGAAGCATTTGACATGATAATGGAGCAAGTTGTTAGCGTTCTGGGATCCGTTTTAAGCTATTTCTGAATGCTTATTTCAAACACAAAATTACTGTTAAAAGTTTCTATGTTTTTATATATTTTAAGTTTTTCAGGTCATCTTGACCAGTTTGGATAAAAAATAAAACTGTGGAAAAAGCCATAGCCTAGCCATTCATTGCTAAAAACCAAGATAAGTAAGTAAGTAAGTATGGTCTTTATTACGCCATTTGCAAACGCACAATGGGACAACAGTTATGCAATGATAATTGTAAAGCATCGAAGTAACAATATTGATAATAATAATGCGTAACAAGCTAAATGCAGGTGGAAGATAATTAATAGTTGTAAAGCATCCTGGTGATAAATCCTTTCCTAGTAAGGGGGTCAGATTGCGGAATGGTACGATTGTGCGAACGAGGTCTTAGGGAGTATCCGGTTTCGCGGATAGGAGGGAGTAATCCGTGTAGGACATGACCAGGATCCGACAAAACCGCGGAGAAGAGAGCTGCGTCTGCTTTGGCACACAGCTCTTCAATTGTAGGGGTACAAGGAGGTAGATAAACTAGATATCCCTGGCGTATAAGCTTCCTGATCAGTGCAGTCATGCGTTCTCTCTCCCCAACAGTTGTAAATCCCCACCAAGAAGGGGAGGCGTACAGGAGTTGAGCAAGTGTGGTGGAGCGCACAACGTCGTGAAGGCGGTTACCAGTGAGACCATGGGCCACAAGAACTCTCAGAGCAAAAAAGGATTGCTTAGCTTTGATGCAAATTTTATTGACATGTGAGGAGAAGCCAATTCGTTCTGAAAGGGTTACTCCCAGAATCTTGATTTCATTTACACGTTCGATCCCCTCAATTGGCGGGATGGTTTCATGTATTTTGGTATGGGGTATGATAAGTAATTTTTTAATATTTGCAAATCCGGGGCGCGTAAATGCTTTCTACCCCCTCCGGACGCCCATGCATGGGGTTAGGGCCCCCGTAAGTCTTAATCCGGCATTGGTCTTTAGTTGTTGTTGATATCTATGTGCACCTAAGACCAATCTTATACTTGTAGACTGCAGGGGACAAATTTCAAGCAAGGCTAAAAGGACTTTAGTCTCGTCTGCGGACAGATTTCGCAATCAAAGTCACGTATGTTTCCATGTTTTCTTTGGACAAACCAGGAGATTGTTTGAAGATGTATCTTCGTATTGTACTTCAAGGTAATAGCGATTTCTCCAATCTCTGAAATGATATTATAGCGTAGCTCAAACTTCAATATTATAATTTATTATGTTGTAAAAGGTGTTGAAACAGGTGGACCAAGAAGCCTTCATAGAACACATTTCTCGGTATTTATTTAGACAGTATGTTCTTAAGTTATCCTATACCTACCTGTGTACTGGATGTGCTACAGTTGCGCCCAATATTGTAGACTGATTGCCAAATAGTTTTAAATTTACAATAGGTAGATCTATGGATATTCCTGTCTTTTGTTTGACGTGTGAGGTATTTGGACTATTACAATTGGCAATTACATTGGCATTCGATGAGAACCACAAACGAATAAGCGCATACCACATTCCAGTTATAACTAAAAATAATAATTTTTGTGAATGATATTCTTTTAAGAATGTGATCAGATGAGGAAAGAAATTGTCACAAGAGACGACGAGACAAACCAAGAGCTGGAACAGTTGCGAGAAAGATACTCGGCTGCTTCAGCGTTAAATGAAGTTTTTCGAGCGCAGTTGCATTCAGTGCAACAAGAATTGTCCAGCGAAAGATTGCAAAACAAGAAAGAACGAATTCAGCTAGAAGATAATTTAAAGACCAATATTTACAATGAAAAAGTGAAGTGCAATCGATTCGAGGAGGAAAAACTCGTGAACAAAACTGTAATCAGGGAGATGAAAGAAAGTTTAAATAAAGCAGACAACGATAAACAAGTCTTCAAACAACAGTTGAACAAACTAAATGCCCTTTTAGCATCAACCGAATGTGAACTTCTGAATTGTAAAACAAATTTGGAAGAATGCAGTTTTGAGACGATTTCATTGAGGAACGAAAGAGAGATGCTAAGTGAAGAATGCGAGATATTGAAGAAGGAGGCAGAGATGAAGAAGGGCCTCAAAGTACTGTTATTTCAAGCACAGCAAGACAATCAAAATCTTATAACGCACCTAAATGAGAAGGGAAGAAGTTTGGAGTTGGTTGAAGAAGAAATGATAAACCTTATTAAACTTCAAAAAGACACAGTTGAAGAAAAATCAATGCAGAATGTTCAAATATTGGAATTACAAGAAGAACTGGAAAGTGAGAAACTTCGAAGACTTGAGTTGGAGGAGAAACTCAGAAAAGCAACAGCACAGCTGGTACAGCTCAATCGCAAACTTAAAGGAAGAAATATTACTTCCGTTACAGAAGGTAGGATTCTCTCTTTACTTTGCTTGTAGATTCTAAGCATAACTGGCGGCGCCAGCATGGGACTACGGTGGGCTGAAGCCCCTCCTATCGGCGGCTCAGCCCCGAAACAAAAGTAGGAAATCACTGCCAATGCCAGGGAAGAGGGGAGAAAAAGAACGGGAAGGAATTGGGGTTTTAACCCCCACCCCAAACCTGAAATCCTGGCGCCGCCACTGCTAGGCACTGTAAGTAAGTCTTGACTAAATTGTTTGATTATAGGAAAAGTTGACGTTAAACTATGTACAAAATGGCGCGGTGGTGAAGGGTATAATTATGTTCGGTGCCTTGCAGCTGGAGGGTTGCGGGTTCGAATCCACCTCAAGCCGCTGCGTAGGGACCCTGGGCAAGTCCTTCACTCGCAATTGCTCATGCGCTTCGGCGTGAAACTCCGATTCAGTGTCCGCGCTGTAGTCGGGAGCGCCTCTGAGTAGAAATCTTCAAGGGGGCTATAACAAGTGTTCATGCATACATACAAAATGTCACTTAATGAATCCTATACGCATTGTATCACGAGAGACTTATCCATTCTCCATTAATTTATTTCTTCCTGATAATATTAATTTATCATGTGTAAATGAATCATGAGTTTGTATAATAATAATTTTTTTTTAATATTTTCAAACTGACAATTACGCAGGATGATTACAAATCGGTATGAACGGATGATCACAAGTTATTACAGGAGTCGAATTTAACTGTATACGGCAGCCATGCAAGGCGCCCATCACGACCTACATCTCATATAACCAACGCGCCATTCCCAAGAATGATTGGATGAGTGGACCTTTGGGAGGTTGCCGGAAGCGATCCCGCTACCTACTGCTCTTCACGCCACTGATGTTACCACTACTCTGTGGACCTCCCCCATGTATACAAGATAATTTCATGGTCGTTGCGTGGTATGGTATAACCTTTCCGTATTTCAGATAATAAAATTGGGTTTCTGTTTGCAGAATTCCCGTCTCTTTTCTTTCTCATGTATTACACTGACAACCATTCAATTAGAAGAAATCATCAGTTCCTAGTAGAGAACATAAAGTCAAGTCGTTTAATTGATCTTCTACATGAGAAAAATTGTATAACGGACGATGAACGAGTTCACCTGAACAAACAGCCTCTGAGTTTCTATAGAAACGATGCACTTCTACAGTGGTTGAGAACGATTCCATTCGAGGAAGACAAAGGGCAGATGGTTCTCGAATGCTTTCGCCATACTGAACAGAATTTTGTTGCAGACGTTTTGGAAAGAGGAGGAGGTAATAATTAGCCTATGGCTGAGACAACTGCCAGTCTTAAACGTTGTAGAATTAGTAGGATGATATTTTATTTTATCTTATAGGCCCTATTACCGAAAATATATGCAATCAGGTAACAAAAAAAGACTATGGGCATAATTATAAAATAAGAAACTATTTATTTAACAATCTTCGCATTTGTCAGCATTTTATTATTATTACATGTGTTATCTATGTTGCACGCATTGGCCAGCAAAACAACACTAGTATTCTGTATGTATTTAGCTGTCTATTGCTAATAATGACATTAGTAACCAAGTTGTGTCTATGTAGGTATCTGGATTTCAAATTTCTCATTCTAGTTAGATAAATAGACTCTTGTTTTATTTGTATGTAATTTAATTTCAGTTCTTAACTAAGTCGTGTTTTTGTAGGTATCCGAATTTATCATTTCTCATTATTTTTGGCTAGATATAAAGGCCTACTCATGTTTCATTTGTATGTAATTTACTTTCAGTTCTTATTAAGTCTAAGATATCGACAGAGCTTGTGAAGGACGGGAGGTTCGATAAATCGTCTAGCAATAACGCGGAGGCGTTGAAAGAAAAGGAAGCCATGGCCATCGAAGGACTGAACCAGAGGCAAGGATTGTCACTATCTAACAGTCAAAACGCTACTTTAGAAAACGCAGATGATGACATTGTCATCGCCCTTTACTGTCATCAGGAGGCTAACGGAATTATTGTCTGGTTTTGGTGTCAGTCAAACTATGGACAAAGAAATTTACAAATACTGTATGAATCGAACATCCTACTTGGAAGATTAACCACAATCTTCAAACAGTTTTCTTCTGATGGCAATGCGTCAACTGCGCCGAAATCACTTGTCTTCACTAGCATTTCTATATTCGTGGGTGATTTCGAAAGTGAGTATCAAGCACCGGGCATTTTCCTGAAATATGATATTTGAGTTTTGTTACGATCTTTATACATCATAAGGGCGGCCCATAGCTTTCTGTAGTTATGATAGTCAACGCCGTAATGCCGCGATCATGATGGGAGAATTCTATAGGCCTACACCAAATGGTTTTGTAACTTTTGAATCAGAGGAGATGTTCAAAATTCCTTTGTCGATATTTCCAGGAAATGCTTCCCTAGAAAACAGTTCCTGTTTCATAAGAAATATACAATATGACGGAAATTTAGACGTCACAGTTGACGTTGGCATTGTTGACATTGGATCGACAGTTTCTCTTAAAGTATTGGTCTTAGAAATAATATCAGTTTCAAAGCAGAGGATTTTACATAGAAGCATTCGCACAGTATATTTTTGACACCCTTTGGTTATTTATTTCTGAAAATAACACGACGTGACCTACATGTAATTCACCATGAAGTTTGAAGTGACCATTAATATCTTCGCATCCATGAGTCTTAGAAACACTGCTTGATTACTAGGCCTAAAGTTCCAATTTAGAACTTTCCTAAATAAAAACTACAGATACGAAATCTGTAAACATTACGATGTCATGACGTCGTCTTTATCACGATTTTAGATACATGCATGTTTTACTGAATTTATGATTAATGATTATAAAATTACAATTCCTGTTAAGTAATTTCGAGAAATATGCCAACTTTTAAAACTACTCAATAAGAAGCTTAGCGAAGATAAGATATTTATTTTATGGTGTTCAGAAGACGGATTCTAAGTTTCAGTCGTCATACTGATTTGATGGCCTTGTAAATGCATTTGTTGGCAATCTGTGTATCTGTGTGTGACACTCTCGACGTAACCTTGTATCCATTAATATTGTCGTATCCAGATTTTAACGTCAGGAGCTTTCTCTCTGTGTTTGTCTGTTTATATTATTTCCGTCCACTGCTCATCACCACCGTTGCTCGTTCATTTGGTTTCATATAATCTAAACAGACAGCAAACGAAATCATTTCTTATTATACGGATTGGCGTTTTCGTATAGACTAAGAAGTTGAATAATTTTAAAATATTTCTAGGAAATGTTTCTGTTTTCAGATGAACTTCCAGAGAAATAAAAATCAGATCGAATTTTTGTTGGCATCATCAGAACAAAAGCCGCAGAAGAGAGAAAGAAATCAATCAATGGATTGACGATCTTAGACAAAGAATTGTCTGTGTTGAGTGAAGACAGAAGTTGAAGTTTACGATTCGGTCAAATAAAGTTTCAGTCGTCAATGGAATTTGAAGGAATTGCGTGATCCAATGGACATAGCATCCTGCAAGAGAAATGATTGTCTCTACATCTTCAATTGCAAGGACGTTTACGAATCGAATGAAATTTTGAGAGTCGATTCAAATGGAAAATTATTAAAGAATTGGTCAACAGGAGATGACTATGGATACGGTCTGTCTGTTACAGATAAATCGAATGTTATTTTAACTGTTTATAGTGAAAATAAATTAAATGTATATTCGCCAGATGGACAATTGACCCGAGAAATAAATCTGTCATCAGACGCAGGCATTAATTTTCAATGGCATGCTATAAAACTGACCAATGGTCATTTTGTGGTCAGTCATGGCTCCGGTGATGATGATCAATCAATCAATCAATCAATTTATATAGCGCCTCTTCAAGGTTTCTACTCAGAGGCGCTATGATCTGCATAGAGTTTGTTTAGAGGATTCAGACGGAAAACTTATGGAGTCATTCGGAGGAAAACTTAGATAAACCATCGTACAAATGAATCGTCCAATCCATTTTGCTGTCGATGAAAATGGATTTGTGTTGGTCGTTGATGAAAGGAACAGTCGAATGTTGTTATTGGATCCAAATCTGGAATTTGTGAGAGAAGAAAAACAGGGATTAGCCTACAACATCCATCGAGGATTCTTCTGGATGAGTCAAATGGTCGAACGCTTGTGGCTAAAGCCGAACTGATTTCATTTTCCAGTTAGGCCTACGATTCTAGGACGAATAAAAAATTTATTTAAGGTTTTTAATAATTGAAACAACAATAGGAGAGTTCTCACAGATGATTCAAGTTGTCGAACGTTTGTCGTTGAAGAGGAATGGGGCATTGCTGGACTGATTGTGATTTTTCAATTCTCATTATAGGACTCAGAAAGAAATTGTATTTTAGGTTTTTCAGTAACTAAAACTATAAATACGGTTCTCATAATTTATCTTAGAGATTTTCTTATGAAAAGTCAAAGTAAATAGTGTCATCCGAGGAGCATATACCGGGTTATACCCCTTAAATTACCAGGACAGTAGACACTCAGCCTTGGTATCTGGAACTTGGGTCCATTCTCTATTATTTATCTTTTATCCCAGAAATTAATGAAGAGTAGGAGTCGGATGAACTTTTTTGTTCTGTCAGATTCGACAAAAGCTACATCGTGGATTAATATTGACACTTAATTCTAGGTCATTCAAGGTCATTTCAAGGTCAAAAAATAAAATCTAGCAAAAATTAGAGAAACTGGCCATATCTCGGCCAAAGACTTGACATTGGTTAATTCGTTTTTGTGTTTCTGGCCTTGCCAAGGACTACATGCGGTAACAAGCAAGGCTGCTAAATGTAAGACGATCCAAGGTTTTTTAAGGTCAAAAGGGTCAATTTGAAAGGAAATGACAGCAGCTCAGCCAAATAATGTTCTATTGGGGTGCTTCTTTTATCTCTTTGATTGGACCGATAAGGCAAGTACTAACAGGCTAACATGAGCCAATGTGATTTCAAGGTCAAACGGTTAAAATCAAGAGAAAATAGCCATAGCTCAGCCATGTGTTTTTTAATTTGGGTGATTTTGTGTTATGGTCATATTTCCTTGATTTTGACATTTTGACCATGAACTGACCTTCAGTGAACAGATGGCCATCTCAAGGTCAGAGGCAAAGATCAAGGGGAAAGTGCCGTAACCCAGAATCACATAAATAGAACATTTGTCTTAGTTATGGAAATAAAAGTTTTCTTGATTTTGACCTTTTGACCTTCAGATAACATTGTATCAAGCTGGATTTTTTCTTAATTATTTCTTAGTGAAGGTATCCTTTATCGCCTCGGGCAGACGATTAAAAAGAATAATTAAAATATAACAATATTTGGCTGAACCATGTCCATTTCACCAGGTTTACCTCTGAAATTTATCATTTTGACCTTAAAATATCGTCTTATATTTAGTAGCCATACACAAGAAAGAATCAGCCGATTTCAACAATTATTGACCGACATATGATTTAATTTTTGCTGACCTTGAAATGACTTTGGATAATCCTGAATTTTGTGTCAATATTTCTCCAAGATGTATCTAATGTAGAATCAAACAGAGTAAAAAGCCCATCCTCTGTTCATTTTTTGTGATAAAACAGCAAATTGAGCGTGGACCCAACTTCCAAGACCCGAGCATAGCTGCCTTCCGTAATGATAATTTAAGGGTTTTATGTCATGAATCAACCGGTCAATGATTTGTAACTGACTACCATCACGTCATGGTTTGCCAAGTTAAAGACGAAGAAGTAGATGAAAGGCTTTACAACCTTACCAGTCACTAAGAGATTTATGTTGTGTTGATGTTGCCATGGTAACTGAAGAACAAGTAAGTGTTGACATAGTTTCTATTATTTTGATCGATTATATGGGTATATTTCACAACAGGAGGCAAATTCAGAAATAGAATTGGAGAAAAAAGTCCTGCAAAATTTAAAAAAATGTCTTACACAAATATTTTCATGGCAGTGCTGAAGCATACTTGATACTGAGCAGAACTTAACTTTGACAGATTTGGCCTAATTTTTCATTTTAGTATTTTTACTATATATGAAAAACATACAACCTTGATTCCTATATATTTACAACTCCGTTACTTTATAAATACAAAGTTCAAAATGCCCCCACTGCTTATAATTGGTAATTAATAGTTTTAAGTATGCATTAAAATATTACACAGCAACCTAAATTATTATGACGATAGATTATATACGTGTACCTTCAAATAAATTCATTTGAATAGAAATATAAAGTAACGGAGTTGTAGTAACGGAGTTGTACAATATTCCTAAGTAGGTCTCCACGCTGACCGGACGAGTTAAGATATAAAAAAGAGTTAGTTTAGAGTGGCCAGGCTAGGCTGTGAGTTTCAATATTATTTTTGAAAGAAAAAGTATATATATATGCGCAAAATGCAATAATTACAGTCACGGAGTTGCAAATTTGTTATGCTATAACATTATCAGATACATTTAAGAAAATTTGCAACAGAATCAAACATCCATATTGATTTCTTGTTGGTAAAATCAGCGCAGACATGTTCCCTGCTATCGAAGATGTCATTTAAAAAAACGAGGGTTTTCAATTTATTCCACAGATGACAGAAACCCATTCGTAACAGCGTTGTAAGCAATAATTGAAGACAGAGGGTGTGAATTTATTTATTTATTTAATTAATTATATAGTTCGTTAATAAGTTGATAAAAACCATATAGAGCAATGGATATAATAATTATATAAGTTAATGATCTAAAAAATACAAAACATCAGCTCAGCGCTGCACCTGTTACCCTAACGTTGAACTGACTCATACTAATCATCTATATTATATAAATAGAAATAATTTTGTATAACTAACTCATGCCCTACAATGTATTTAAAAATTATAAATCATAATTTTACTCTTTGTGTAAGCCGTATAGAGGAGAAGACGGAAATTTATCTAATTTGCTGCCGGCTGTGAAATATACCCATATACAAAGCTTATACAACGATATCTCACAATCATCATTTTTAATGCATTGTTCGCTATTTTTAACTGTACTAGTAACGTTGATGAAGAAAAGAAACGTTAAACTAGTTTGATTGCCAGTAGTTTATTACTGCTGTTTTTGCATGAGCGGAAAATATAATTATGATCACTGTTGAAATTAGTACCCTAAAACTTAACTTTTCTCGTTATGTGAGCACATACAGGTGACGCATTTGTTCTTAACCCGTTTTGGACCAATGTTCGTTTTACGAACACATTTTTTGATGACATCAAATTGGTTGAGGTCATCACTTTAGTTTTCTTTTCATGTGCTCTTATGTCAGCGAAAGGTTTGATTTGTCGGATAAATCGCAAAAAAAAATTTGTTTTGAAAGTTTTGAACTGTTTTTGTCTTATGCTAAATACCTCAATTCCAGTATGTTCACCGTCTTTTGTTTGAAAATTTGTAATTTTGGTTCGATGTGTGATATCGCACGAGCTAATGGGCATTTGACAAGTGCACATATTTGGCACAAACTACATGTCATTTGCATAATTTTACTGTAATAAATGGAGCCGTAATTTTTTCATTTTTTCTTCTTGAGAACCACAAGAAGAAGAAGATCTTGAGCTACAAGTATCAACCAAATCATATAAATATATAATTATGTATGTGTGTGTTTGCGTGTGCGTGCGTGCGTGTGTGTCTATGTGTGTGGGTGTGCGTGCGTGCGTCCGTGCGTGTATAATAAACAACAGAGGCCCCTAAATTGATGGCTATGGAGTAACACTCAATACACAGGTAAGGATTCAACACGTGGTGATGAGGATAGCCTCGGTAGTCAAGTTGTCTGGCAGCTTCTGACGACAGTTGAACATCCCCAGTGTCACACTCTTACTTTCGACAACTTCTTCACTTCATTGGTACTCCTCACCACACTGGAGGATACAGTTTTTGCTGCCACTGGGACAATACGGAGGAACTGCTTGTGAGACTGCACCTCATGAAATCAAGTGCGACGAAGAGAGCAGCGAGGAGCAATCGAATACGGTATCAGGGCAATGGAAGTGTCGTGGTGGCATTATGGAAAGACAGCAAGCCAGTGTTCGTAGCATCAAACCATGTCGGTGTGAGTCCAACTGTGTCTAAGAGACGCTACTCCAGTGTTGACAAGTAAACTGCTCTATGATGATTTACTCATACAACAAGACAATGGGTGGTGTCGACCTAGGCCTACTTGATAGGTTCAGTGAAGTGCAACAAATGCCTTCACAAGAAGTGCTTCACAGCTTTTCATATCCCGGCGTATGCCATCTATAGTGTCGAACACATGAACAGTCAGAATTTTAACAATTTCGATGCTAGTGGGTACACATCTTAGTCATTTCTTTCTGATATACCAATAAGTTGATGCTGAAAACATTACATTTCAGACGGTTTTAACACCAATTATCCAATTTTATTACGTTATTGTGTTAAAATGCAATTTCATACATGTTCAATATTTCACATGTTGTTAGTAGCCTATTAGCCCAATGTTCGTAAAACGAACATATGCAAATTTGCATATGTTATTTGAGAAAACTCAAAAAACATAATACATACGTTCAAACATTGCCATCAAGGCCCCAATAATTATCACAGTTCATAAAAAACTTACTTAATAAAGTTTTGGTCCAGAACGGGTTAAATTAATGAGCCCCTCGTGCTTTTAGTGAAAGACCTGTGGAGAGATAGCGAGAGACGGAGTTTTGGTGACTTCGTAGGATGGGTGAGATATTTGTCGTAGTGCTGGAGGAAGTTTGTTCCAAAGAGGTGGAACAGCTATGGCTATGGGGCGATTTGAAAATCTTAGTGATGAGGTGACGGAAGGGCGGAGCAGTGTTAGGGAGGAGGAGCGGGTCGGACGAAGTGGCTGGATCGTGAACAACTGACGGAGATAGGAGGGCTGGGAGGTTTGAAGTGTGTTATTGTTATTGCTAGGCTAGATAAGTGCATACGGATCTACTCATTGTGAGACACTGTTTTCCCACAGAAATTGCATTGAAGATTTCACTTTCAGTTCTTTTGACAAGAGAGGTAAGCTGTCTACTAGGTAGGCAGAAACAATGAGTCAAACCTGAAGCAGGTAAATAAAGCTCAAGTAGTGAGGAAACAACCCCAAGTGGTATGCCAAGATCCACCAATATCTTCAATTCTGAAACAATGAAGTATGTCGAGCAATTAATTAATGCGAGACATGGACGACTTCCGAAATGCCATCGGGAAGCGCTATATGAATTGGTAGTTGCAACAGCAATTTAGCTGTTTTTCTATGGAATTCAGTTGAATTACATTTGCAGTGAGGTGTATGCATGTACGTATGGATGGATGGATGTATGCAGACACAGACTCTGAAAGGACACAACCGAGACCCTTGCCTATCGATTTTACTCAGCCTGCAAAAAGCTGGTTCCCGCGAGACACGATAACAAAATAGTGTCAACCACATCGCAGATGGTTAATGGCTCAGCTAGAGTGAGCCCGCTACTCATTGTTTGCCTGGTTATAATTATGGAAGGCTGTAGGATATGTCGGGCAGATCGCTTATCAATACAGCGACGTTATGTTAATGTTCAGCGTGTAAAAAGCAGGTCGATGTATTAGAGCTGTGTAGCATAACACGTAGACGTAGTTCACGTTATGTTTTAGGCTTCAATTGAGTCGTGAACATTCTGTTTCTTGACGATAACGGTATGGTGCTACTAATAACGAGATAGATCTAAATTATCTCTAGACGAGTTTTGAACTGAAATGATTCTATAGACTTATTCGTAATCGCAAGCTCCAAATTTCCAATAATTATAAGGTAGGCTTAGGGCACATAATTATCATCATTAACAGTGTGCATTTAATAAGCTCCTTCATCTATTGACCAAGAATCAATCGATGGCCCTGAGTCATTTATAATGTCTTTGAGTAATATAATGCATTTACCTCACAGTCTATATGTTGTTAAAGTTATTAAGAATAAAAAGTTTAATTAATAATTATTATTATTATTGTTAGGAAATTTTTAACGTGCGTAAAGTCACACTGAAATGTCAATGTTGGGGCACAGGTAGTTAGTCAGTCGTAAATATTTGAAAGTGCTCAGATATTAGAAGATGGGCCACTAACAGAAAAACCCTGTTGACCCATAATCACTGATTACACTTTATTAATTACTTCTACATAACAATACATGGTAACACATGTATGACTTAAATCTAGGTCTAAATTACACGTTTTGTTATTTAGACCAAATGGCCTCATCTCTTATCCTACTTCAATGAATTGATCAGAGGGATCCTTTGCATTTTTTTGTCGATTGCACTTATTCTTAGACTCCGAGCTTCAGAAAAATCCGTTTTTTACCCTAAATTTGAGTTCGTTCTGCTTCAGTCGACGGCCGCTCAAAACAGAGGACCAAAGTATACATAATACCATAGGTGTAGGCTCTCTCTCGCGCTCTCTCTCTCTCTCTCTCTCTCTCTCTCTCTCTCTCTCTCTCTCTTTCTCTCTCTCTCTATCTGTCTGACTACCTCTGTTTATCTGTCTGTCTGTCTGTCTGTCTCTGTCTCTGTCTCTCTATCTGTCTGACTACCTCTGTTTGTTTGTCTGTCTGTCTGTCTGTCTCTCTCTCTCTCTCTATCTGTCTGACTACCTCTGTTTATCTGTCTGTCTGTCTGTCTGTCTGTCTGTCTGTCTCTGTCTCTGTCTCTCTATCTGTCTGACTACCTCTGTTTGTCTGTCTGTCTCTGTCTCTGTCTCTCTATCTGTCTGACTACCTCTGTTTATCTGTCTGTCTGTCTGTCTGTCTGTCTCTGTCTCTGTCTCTCTATCTGTCTGACTACCTCTGTTTGTCTGTCTGTCTGTCTGTCTCTGTCTCTGTCTCTCTATCTGTCTGACTACCTCTGTTTATCTGTCTGTCTGTCTCTGTCTCTGTCTCTCTATCTGTCTGACTACCTCTGTTTGTCTGTCTGTCTGTCTCTCTCTCATTCTCTGTCTCTATGTACTCCCCATACCGTAAGTCGAATGGCGCCTATGCATTTATACATAAATTGAATGTCAACATACCTACATACATGAATAATTATATACATGCAGTCAGAGAGACAGGCAGATGGACAGCTGGACAGTTTCATGCTGCATCCATCCGTCGGCCATTAATTGTATCGATTCTATAACCTGTGTGATCTGTGCCGCCCGATGTCCGACGTTGTAGCGCATCGAACGCTTCGCTCCACGACAATTGAAATGGAAACTCGTAGTTCTAAGGGCTTGATTGGCAGTAAGGCCACGCCAAGATTTCTCGCTTGGTGGTTCTCCATCTGGAAAGACCCAACCTCGGAGCTGCGTTTGCTACCTCAGACCAATCTAACTGGGTTTTATAAATCACTCAAGTTTTTTCTTTAGCCGTGACTGGGAGCGCTTGTGAGTAGGAACTTTTGGATGCGTTGTAGCCTGTTGAGCTGAAGATTCTTGATACCGGCAATAACCCGAGGTGGCATAATTACGCTGAGATCAGAAAAGAGAGCGGGCAATGATTTGCGAAACATATTTCTTAAGAGCAGAACTTAATAATGTGATATATTGCCCTGATATGATAGAAACCAGATTTGCGAAGGTTCATGTGTGTGATGTCCAGTGTTACTCCAAATGTTTTAATTAAAAGTTTTTTGATAGCGGAACAACAGCGTTAGCAAGGTCAATGCTACATTTATAACGGAAAGAAATAAGGCGTTTGATGTGAGCCAAACATGATTACCTCAGATTTATCTGTTTTGATGTCCAGACCATTTTAAGCCGAACCATGCATACACAGAAGAGAGACACTTTTCCCGAGACCAATAGCGGATGATCGAGCAAAGCAAAGCTGAACTTTACCGCTGTTTCTGGACTTCAAAACCATTGACTTTGAAGCTGATTTATTGAAATGAAGAGTATAACTTGTAAAGATGCCGATAACAATTCGCTATGTAATATCAGAACTGCAAAGAGAGTAATCTAAAGAGCAGGAACAATGGCCATTTGTTACAACCACTATTGCTACATTTGCTAGCACTTATTACATTTATTAACACGACGTTTGTCAGGATACCACAGCGAGAGAGAGAGACAGAGAGAGATAGAGACAGATAGACAGACAGACAGACAGACAGACAGACAGACAGACTGAAGGCGCCTGGTCGCATTATAGGAACTTTTCTACAGCAAAACAAAGCCACTTTCTATTTTTTTAGGTATTCTGTTTTATTATTTTTAAATCATGTGTATTTACTTAGGTGATCCAGATGTGTAACTTTTGATTTTGAGAATTTCTTTCAAACTGAAGTACGATTGTCAGTTTAGAACGCGAAACTCAATATGCCGATCTAAATGTAGAGGAGTTTAGGTACTGGCGTTCAGCTTTGACAGTAGGGTAGATAGGCTACTTTTGAAGAAAGGGTCGCTTTGTCGAAATGTTGTTACATACTCGAATTACATTTCAATAAAATTATAGAAACTTAAATCAGAAAACAGTTCTGACGTCCATTTAATCTTTTAACCAAATATTTGTTCTTGTTTGTTCAGATTCTGCATAATGTGTGCGGGTAAATCTCTGAACTTTGACCCCGCCTTTTTGGACAAATATTCAACTTTTGAATATTATCTGGACAAAGGTGCATCTGGTAATGTGTATGGTCCCATTCCATGGAATCGCTTACGACTGGCGCTTAAAGAAGTTATGTTCGCATATGGAAAAGTTACTGATGAATTAAAAAAATACATAGAAGTAAAGAAAGATATCTGGACTTCGCTCGAACATAAACACCTAACGAGAATTCACTCGGTCGATTTAACCCGACTTCAAAAAGTAATGTTCATTGTGATGGAATTCGCTGCTGGTGGTTCTTTATACAAAACTTTAAGGTCAATGGGGTCTGAAAGTAAACTGTCGATTTACGTCGTAACAGATTGGGCAAAGCAGATTGCAGATGGCATGCTGTACCTGCATCAGAAAAATATTGTACACAGAGACTTGAAATCTTCAAACAGTGAGTACCTTCATAGAAATCTTCTTACCTGTTAAACCACCTTTTTATGTTTTTGCTTTGTCAATCACCATTCAATAATAGACAATAGACAACGTCAGGTACATGTAATATCAAAGTGTGTGTGTATGTTCCAAATAAGACTCAAATTACGACAAATGGAACTGGTGCTTATGTCAACTAACGTAACAGAAAGAGAGCTAGAAACTGGCGAACTATTATAATAATAATAATAATAATAATAATAATAATAATAATAATAATAATAATAATAATAATAATAATAATAATAATAATAATAATAATAATAATATCTTTTCTTTACTAAGCGCCTGACAAACGCACTGCGCTGTACATTTACATGTTATGCAATTTAATTGAATCTTAGCTACTAACAGAACAGACAGCTTGCAATACACGGCGCTAATAGCAGCCTACAAAGCATATCCGCCCAACGGGGCTCGAACTCGGTACCTTTCGCTCTCTGTGCCAGATGTTATCCAATGCGCTATCGCCCCCGATTGACTTATCAAGTATGGAGGTGAGTAAAATCTAATCTAATCCAATCTAATATTATATGCTTCTGTAGCTCTGTTTCTGTAATGCATACAACATCACGTCGAAACAGTATCTGCTGGAGAAGTTCGTTAATTAAATCAGAGAACCAGAAGTCAGGAAGCTGTGTGTAAGCGAATTGAAAATTTCGAGTCCGAGATGTGTGCATAAGCGATAAGGTGTGATACGTTTTAACAACTCACAAAAATATCCTTCATTCGCATAAAATTAATTATAAGCATTTTAGAATTTCAGATTACAGAAAATCTCTTTCATTTTTTTCCTTTAGGCCTCCGATACAGTTTAGAATGCAAAATAGCCTATTCGCCATTGCCACCAGGAATTAAATACGACTCAGCAGGAAAAGTCATGAAATAATAAGTTCGTGTTATTTCATATGAACTTAATTCGATAAAAATTTGTCTTAGCGATGTTGCACTGGTTGTAAGTTAATAATTATGGTTGCCAAGTATTGATAGCCTTCGATTCTTCCCTTTTAGCTATGGAGTGGTGATATGGGAGATGCTATCTGGTGACATTCCGTACAAAGGATTCGAGCCAAGAGAAGTTATGTGTAAATCAATTAATGGGGAACTGCTTAATCTACCTATTAGAGCAGTCATTTCCAGATGATTATAGGCTACTTCTGAAGAGTGAGTTCAAATCATGTCTGAGTATTCTTCCTTTTGTATATATTTATTTATAATTCAAATGAGAACGACACTGTTACAATGGAGAAAGTTTGAAAAGGTGTGGACTAACAACACTACAGAGGAGTATACTGTTACACTGTTACAGCACACCGAAAGGAACATTAGGGCAGAAATTCTTCAGTGCTTCAGTGCTTCTTCAGACTTGTGAATGTGGAATAATCTGGATGATCGTGTCTAGTGGCCACTATGACAGCTCCTAATACCAGGTTTCATACCAATAAAGGTTAACTTGCAGTTGTTCTAACACGGACTACACGTCTTCCGAACCACTTTAAACCCTTGTTGTGCTATGTTATGTTAAGAAATATATCCCTATATAATATACCATAATTCACTATAGGGTTAAGAAATGCTTTTCATGCCAAAATTAGATCAGCAGTGTCGTTTTTTCAAATATTTTAATATAGTTTTTGCTGTTTTACGCATTCATATCAATGAGTAGGCCTAAGGCCATTTTGTATCTGTGCAATTTTGTTACTACACTGTAGGCCTACTCAATAAAATCGGTACATGTCAGCGGTTCTTAAACTTCTGTGGGTCAGGATCCACTTGTGTATATCTTGGCAGTTTCGGTACCCACTGTGCAATAGTGTGTGCTAAATTTGCTTCGTCAATTGGCATCGAAATATTCAGATTTAGTAGCCTACAGCGTTTAGAAATTGACATATTTAAAGCATTAAACGGAAACTTAGGTAAAACATTTTGCAATTTATTTCAATCCAAAAACAACTGTTGTACCTATTTAATAATAGGTCTCTGAGTAGGTTTCTTGAAGAGGCGCTATATAAATTCTCGGAATGAATGAATGACTGAATAACAATGTATACCTATCTTAACAGCATCAATGTGACGTATGAGCCTTTATGCAACTGGTACTACCAGAAATGTGCAGTGGCGGAGTTACGTAGTCAGTTAGGTAACTTGGTTAGTTGCTGTTTAACGACGCCGTGTCATATGACAAAGATGAACTCCGACCCTGAGTTATGACTACTCAGAAATGGCAACTTTTAAGTTCTTGTTTCAAACGCTTATCCTTGTCTATGTTTTCTTTTCGCAAATGCCATAAATGCATAAAACATTTAGATATTAAATTAGTGATATTTAAATTAACGAAGTTTATTTTACGAGCAGAAGTTTGGGAAGCGCTGACCTATATAAGATTCCACAGTCTTATATCACTATTCAACACGATTGTCCTAAGGTGGTCAATGGCCATACTTAAAACTAGAACTGGGTTTGGGGAACTGGCTTTTTCGGTCACTGGACATAATTTTGGAATGTACCTGTTCGTTCTGCTCAGCCATTTATGCTTTACTTAAAAGTTTCTGTTTCAAATTGTTCATTGGATTGGATCTTCTGATTTACGGTTTGGGTTTGATGCGCCATTGGTTGATGCTTGTTTATTAGACAGCAAACGCACAGCAATAACTAATTAATGACAATTAATGAAAAGCATTGTTTGAGACCCTTCATTTTGCATTGCATTATTCGTGTTAAGATTTGAGTATGTTGATTGGGTTTGTTTGGAAACTCTTTGGATAGGTCTACTCACTAGCTGCCGACATAATTCGTACACAAAAACTTTAATTTCTGATAGATTAAAATTTTTCCTTCGTGTAGATTTAAATAAATATAAAGACAACAGTTAGACCTCAACTCTTTATGTATCATATTTAGGATGTTGGGAGTCAACCTGCAAAGAAAGACTATCGTTCCACGATATATTTCGAATCCTACAGCGAATGGGTATGTGGAAGTTTCTCCTATAATTATGCAGAGTATTATCTTGAGTTAATAGTAAGACATACATGTACAGTCAACGATTATTATATACTTGCCATGTGTCTGGTTTCATTTATCTGTTATGTATTGATCAGTCTTTACATAAAAATTTAGATCTGATTAAACTTTTCAGTTGCGGCAGTTGCGTGTTATTTCCCGTTCACGTTCACCAATGCCGCAAGCGTGTTTCCGATTCCCACTCCTGTACAAGGATGTAATTAAATAATAATATTGCGATTAATTATTTTAACGCAAAAATAACGCGTTAAAAATCTCTTGATAAAAAGTCTCAAATAAAAAGTCTAATAAAAAATTTAAGTTCTTACAATCAATATTTCTCATATAATCCGTTAAAGATTATCGTCCAATTCTGTTGACTCACTCAGCACTACTCTCTCTCTCCTCTTGTGCAATGTGCATGTTCTCTTCATTCATTCGTCTGTTGACATCAAAGACACGCGTCGATTTAAAAAATTAAGGTTGATTTGTGTTGAACATTGTGGAGTCAAAGAAAATACGCAAAACAGTTACGGTTGAACAATTTAGATTTAAAACTGATAAAGTATTGGTCGATACTGCAACCGATGATTTCTATACCACCGGAGTAATTCGTCGTTGTCTTGCCACATGACTTATTAGCATGTGGCTCGGAAAATTGAAGGACGGTGAATTTTCTCTGGCAAAATCAAATTCAATTGCACTTCTTCGCTACAAAGATGCGCTGGAGAATGACGTGGATTCTTGTCCACTGCAGTGGTGCAAGGATCATACTATAGCCCACAAAGTCCTAGCTTCTGTAGCAAGGAATATCTAGCTTCTGCGGCCACAAGTCTTCCTTCCGGACGTGTACTCTATCTATACGGGACTATTTTTACTAAAAAGCGAGCACCCCAGACTGCTACAGTTAAAGATTGAGACACTTGTTTTAGAATTTTGATTGAATTATTTGAATTCTAAGCCCTTAATAATAAACATAAAAAGTCAATGAATGTGCGATTAATCGCGTTAATTTTTGCATTAATATTTTTAATCGTGCGATTAATCGCGATTAAAAAAATTAATCGAAATGCAGCCCTAATTAATATACATATGCCACAGTTGCAGATAAACTTTAATATTCATAAAATTCAGCTTATCGGGGCTAAACGTTACAACCCACGTGGCGCAAGCTATGTCGACCTCAAAATTAATGCTTATTGATGTGCATAGGCTATTATTAAGGAGTATTTATAGCGCCTCCTCAAGATAGTCTACTCAGAAGCGCTCCCAGCCCAACCACGGCTAAATAAGACAGTCTATAAGTTAGCAAAGAAAATAGTGGTGTGACAAATAGGCACTAGGTGGAGTGCAACAACGAGCCCATTACAAGTACTAGGGCCAGCGACCGCAAAAGAGCGCCGCTGCTTTATAGCGAGGGAGTAAGAGTTCAGCTCGCTTAGCCAATCGGAGAGCAGATCGCCGTTGGGCACCTGAGGTGGGACAGCAGAGTTCCCGCAGGTATAGGGGAACGAGACCCTCCATGCAGCGCCAGACCAATGCAGAAACCATATAGACTATCCGCTGTGGAAATGGAAGCCAGTGTAGTTCATTCTGCATGCACTCTGAGACTTGACCAAATTTTGCAAGTAGGCCTACTCTGAGACTTGTCCAGAACCGAATAATCTCAGCTGAAATAAATAAATTGGCGTCCGTGGCTATTTGTCAAGTTTGCGATATCGATTTGGAAAGCGATCCAAAACATGAAATATATATGATGGTACGCATTAGAACTTGGCATTGATTTCATAGCTGAAAATTACATTAACTCCCTTTTGGCTATATTCAACGGGCTTTTTGCGTCGGAAATTTTAAATTCCACGGGCTTTTGCGTCGGAAATGAAGAAATTCATTGGGATTGTCTTTAGGTTAAGAAACAAGTTAAATTGTCGTATCTTAAGAGATTTATTTTTTGCATTAATTTTACCTTCACCTGTTGTATGGGGTGGAAATTTATTCCGCTGCCAACAAGTCTGCTTTATATCGCTTAAATATTTGTATTAGCCGTATCCTAAGTACACTGCAATGTCCCCTACTTAGTATACCTGTTGCTGATATAGATAGGCTACAGAAATTATAATCTTCTCCCGGTACCAAATGGTGGCATGAACCTCCAAGCCATATTAGAAATATAACTTCAATTAGAAATTTTAAACGTAAGTTAAAGTTGCACTTGATTAACTCTTTGTGTCTCTAGATGTTACAGGGTATATGAGTTTTGTATCATGAGGTTTCAGTTCAGAAATGTGCATTATATGTAGTAACAATGACAGTCACAAATGTGGCCTGTTTAAAGGCTTTAAAGCACTCCTAAGTTGTATGTGTTTGCTTCCCAGTGGAAAAAATGAATTATTAACAATTAATTGTCATTGTCATGAGACCGGTTTGTTAATTGGTAGGCCTACTAGTATTTTGTACTTGCTCTTTTAAAACATGTGTACTACGCCAGCATTATTATTATGGTGACCGGCGAGATGAGTTCTATGAGACTTCACCGGTAGCCCACCACTCTGTTTGTATTATTTGTGTTTTGTCATTTTGCTTTATTTGGTGGTGAATAAACTACTTACTTACTTACGTAACCTACCTAATAGCTCAAATGTCACCTTTTGTCTTTGATCCTCTGGAAATAGCATTTTCTTCTTGATATGGTTTCTTTGGACAGCCGCTATGACTTGACGCAACGCTCGTGAATATGCGTGTGCTCCGAGGTTTGATTTAAACTTGCTATTTAGAACTTTCAGAAATTAATATTAGGCTACAGTCGCGTTCTTGAAAAAATTTCTAATGAATACGGTATAATAGTGCTATTTACAGACCGACAATGTCGAAAATAGAAAAAAATCATTTATTGTTATATGGTTTGGAGTTCTTGTTTCAAATAACTATTTTAAACATGTTTATGGGAATTGTTTCTGTTTTCAGATGGATTGCCAGAGATATACCAATCGAATCCAGATTTGATTGAGACGGTCAGAACAAAAGCCGCAGATGATGGAATGAAAGCGATCGTTGGATTGGCGATATTAGACAACGAATTGTTTGTTGTGATCTTCGACAAAGAAGTGTTTGTTGTTAGTGGAAAGAGATCAGACGTTGAAGTCTACGATTCGATGAAATTAAGTTTTAGTCGTCTATGGAATTTGAAGGAATTAATTAATCCAAAAGACATGGCATCCTGCCACAGAAATAAACGTCTGTACATCTTTGATGGCAATAGCATCGGTCAGTCGAGTCAAATCCTGAGAGTTGACCCAAGAGGAAATTTAATAAAGAAATGGTCAACAGGAGACGATCTAGCTTCGGGTCTGTCTGTTACCGATGAATCGAATGTCATTTTAACTGTTTTCAATAAACAAAAATTAAGTGAATATACGCCAGATGGACAATTGCTCCGTGAAATAAATCTATCATCGGACACAGGCATTCGTGATCCATTTCATGCTATAAAGCTGACCAATGGCCATTTCGTGATCTGTTATCGTGATGAACAGCATGGAGTATGTGTCGAGAATATTGTTTAAGCCAAGTAGTGGTCGAAAAGTAGAAACTGGCGTGTGGGAACATTTTGTTTATGAAGCCGCAGACGACAAAAGTCGATGTTGTGTTCGCACTGTTGCTTTAAAGGATGCTGAAAACAACGAGTGTGGCACACTAATTGTCGGAACAGAGCAAGTGTTAATCTGGAACGTCGTGTTTTCTTTAAAGTAAACCGAAAATACGTTGATTTGCTGTGTAAATATTTCTGGTAACTGTTCAGCATAATTGTGGTCAGTGTGTCATTAGTCATGACTTGTGAAAAAATAACTGATGCTATAACTGAAAAATAAAGAGAAATAACTTAAACTGTAACTGGAAAATAAAAATAATAACTTTTAACTGAAAAATCTGATTTCAGTTAACTGTAACTATAACTTTAACTGAAAAATCATAAATTAGATAACTTTAACTGTAACTGAAAAACCATAACTGAAATAACACTGGGTGCAAGACACAATGTTTTCTGGATTAGTCATTCCGTCCACTGCCATTCGTCGCTTGAAATCGAATGTGAATGCACCACAAAATGTTCCCACACGCCAGTTTCTACTTTTCGACCACTACTTGGCTTAAACAATATTCTCGTAGTTGTGGATTGTTTTACGAATTTACGGTTTAGCGCCAATGACAACATAACGAAAGGAAAAGGAACCGGAAGTGAAACGAATATAGAAAACTGAAAAGTAACCAGAAGTGACTAGCATAGAAGACTGAAAAGGAACCAGAAGTGAAACTAGCATAGAAAACTGAAAAGAAACAAGAAGTGAAATGAGTATAGAAAACTGACCGTAGACTAGAGTAGGATTACCATTCAAAAGTAAGTAAGAAAAACACTCATGTTTTATTTTTCAGTTAACTTTTGTTATTTTTCAGTTATACAGTTTTCGTTTTTCAGTTACTATTACAGTTTCAGTTATTCAGTATTTTTCAGTTTCAGTTACAGTTACAGTTAACTGACCAACATTTTTCAGTTATTTTACTATTTCAGTTACAGTTACAGTTAATAGAAATAACACTGCTTGCACCATTAACAACTACCTCTATGCCGTTGACTGGCGCTACCAGAAACAGTTTCCGGCAATTCTGAGAATTGATCCAACTAATGGAAACCTCATCAAAACCTGGAGTATAAATAAAAGTGGAGGTCGCATATCGACTGCAAGTGATACTAATGTGATTTTAAATATAAACCATGAAGCTATGTTAAATGAATACACAGCAGATGGGGAACTCATCCGTAAAATTAATCTTAGTTCTGGTACGGACATAATTGAAGTCCGTCACGCTGTTAAGCTTCCTAATGATCGGTTTGTCGTCTGTCATTGTGGTTCTTATGGAGATCCTCTGGGCAGAGTCTGCTTGATTTCAACCAAAGCAACTACTACCACAGTGGAGAGAATCGATGAGGTTGAAATACTGGCGACATATGGTGCAGAACAGAGGGAGCCTATTTACAGATCTATGCGACCAAAGTATTTATCAGTTAACAATGCTGGTATGATATTGCTTCGGATGCATTAAACAAGCAGGCTGTTTTGTTGAGTTCTGATCTCAAGGAACTGCAAATACTAGTTTCTCAAGAACACGGAATGGGATCACCATTGAGAACTTGTTTCTATGAATCAAGTGGTCAGTGGTTTGTGGCCGACAATCATCGCGTCATGGTCTGCCGGGTAAAAGACGAAAGAGTTGAACGAAAGCCTTATCATCTAATCAGTCGTTAAGATCCGTGTTCTACTGAGGGGGGGGGAAATGAAGTATGTGTTCAATATTATTATGTTGCTATATTCTTGACTTTTTCTATCATAATTGTTGTTTATATAGAATAATATGTACATATATTTCTCAATAGGGCCTATGTATCTATTCAAGCGCTAGCAGTTCTAAATATATTGCAAATTATCCTTAACTTTTATTTTACCAACGTTTCATTTTTGGAACATAATGTGCAATGCTAAAACAAATTATTCTGCCTTGGTAAATTTATTATAGTTGCACATCAAATGAAAGATCTAAGAATGGAGAATGTAATGCAATGGTAATTTTCCCATTGACTTAATTTATTTTTGTGCTACTGTACACTGTACAGATGTGTAATTTTGACAAATTTTGTGAGTTTTGGAAAAAAATGTTTAGGAAGTTGAGATAAATATTTGTGTAATCATTTAACAGGTGGGCCATATTGTATTTTGTTGATTGATATCTATAGTCAGTGATAAAAATCAAAATTACTGAAATACAAGCAGAACTCTATAAGATAAAAACCAGTTTTGAAGCATTTTCCATTTTTGGAACGTTGGTGCACTCTCATTAGTATAATTCCAATATGAGGTGATTGTGTTTCCTGTTTATAATTTGCCAGTAGATAATGTTGGATTGTTGCATGTATCATTAATTTGTTTCAATATTAAGTTTCACTTAAGTTATTATTAAGCAGGGGTGTATCCACGAAACAATGTCGGGGGTAAGTTTTCGGGGGTTTCCGTTGGAAATGGTCGAAAACGTTTAGTTTTTTTGTATTTCGCATATAATTGCATAGAAAAAAAACGTCGGCAATTTATTTGAGGGTGACCCCGTTAAACCCCCTAAATATGCCCGTGTTTTTCACACTGATTTTGTAATAATTAGGACATATTTTAAAATGGCGTTTTAGAAAATAACTCAATAACTGCAACACTGTTACCACACTCCAGCAAAGAGTGGAAATTGTGATGGATGATAGTTGCATGCTGGCAGCCGAATCATATGTATTCTGTGGAAGCTTGACATCCCAATCAAATCCTTACAATGTTCGGACTTCTTCCAATTATGGAGGAATTGCCACTAGAACGAACACACGGAAATTCTCCATCAAAAGTGCTGGCCCTAGGACATGGAATAATCTCCCTGTCGTGTTTTCCTAGCATTTCAATATTTAAACAGAAACTCCGTCATCACTTACTGACTGTGGATCCCTGACTCTCACCATGCTTCCTCTGCTATTACCTGCCGTACGTGCTCAAATTCGTACATAAGAAAATGTTTTAATCTTAATCTCAATTTGAAATTACATTTGTCTATAGCGCTACTGCAGAGCAATACTCATGACACCATTTAATTCACGAGCACTGTGGTGGCTCATTTCTGACTCGTGTCAGGTTTGGTTGTTGGTATTTACTTTGAATGTCATTCATTCATTCATTCTTTCTTTCTTTCTTTCTTTCTTTTTTTCTTTTTTTCATTACAGACATTCATATTGCACCCCTTCAAAGCTAAAACTCAGAAGTGCTCACGACCCAAGTATGCTAAAGAAAGAGAACATGTGCTGAGTCGGTGTCTGCACGCCAGCTAGAGAATCGCCACTTTGAAGATGTTCATCCTTTGGGTTAGGGACATAACAAGCACCTTTCACCAGGATTTGAAAACTGTTCTCTATTGCCAGAGATAGACTGACTATCTTTAAAGGGTGCTATATAAATCCTTACAATTAATTAATCAATGTATGAATGATCTAATGAATGACTGAATGGCTGAATGAATGAATGAATAAATAAATAAACTATTTAATTAAAAGTCCGAAGAAATAAATTTTTAGCTGCGAATGTATCGATCTATTGCTTCACGTAGTAGAAGCATATTCAGATATGATGTTATCGAAAAGTTGCTGAGGTCTCTGCCAGGATAAGGAATGGATGTTGGTGGAGTCGACTGAGCAGTTGGAAACTAGGCTACTTCTCAAGTTCTCATGATGAGAACTGTGGAGATAAACAGTACTGTAGATGAATTGCATCAACCTACATGTACATGCTATATCATTAAGATGTCTCTAGAGATATTCGACTTTACTGTTGATGTTTTAATATTTGTCGTCGTTGTCATGATCGTTATCATAATCACTGTCATCACCATCAAATAATCATCACCACCACCACCACCTCTAAAATCAGCATGTATCTGAATATTTGTGATAATATCAGCGACGTTGCTTTCATGATCTTCAATTAGGGCGAGAAGAGAAATTCGAAACTTTTCCAAGACATTCACAAGTAGACGAGCTGTGTTGCCAAGTCCCTTTCTGGTCAAATCTGGAATATTTATTTCCTATGAGATTCGGTTACCATGCAGAACGTGTTTCGATAAATCAACCGATCGATGTTTTTTGGCTGACTACTATACAGCGTCATAGTAACATGATACTATGTCGGGTGAAAGACGAATAGGTTGAACAAAATCCTTACAATCTTATCAGCCAATAAGAATTGCATGTATTGTATAACCTAAATCGATTATCCATCTATAACTATTTTCAAAGCTTGCTTATTAGAAAGCTCACAGTGAACATTTCTCTGTATTGTGTAGGTTATCCTTAACTTTACTAGTAAAATTGACCAAAAAAGACACGCAGCGTCGCAATTTCGATGGCTTGTGGATTGGTATTCCTGGTTTTTTTGTATAAGTTGACAGACGGTGTTCACAATCGCCTTTTATTGTTAGCGTAAAGAGCACCGATGATTCGTTTTTCTCAGACCACTGGTGCCCTCTGGTGATGACCAATGATTTCTGGTGGGGTTCCTCACTGAACGACAAGGTCAGACGAAGGAGACGGGACTCGGCGTCATACAGTACACGAACTAGGCCCGGATTAGGCCGTATCCGAATCATTAGAAAGATGCGTTTAATAATTATGCGGATCACAAACTTCTTTTACTATAATTATTATTAAAACTAATTATTAATAGCCTAGAGAAAACAGGTTTTTTGGTTAATTAGGCCTATTAATTGTATCAGTTCCGTCCTCAGGCAATACTTCTGATTATTTGTGCACGAAGTTGTACAGAATTGTGTTGTACAGAAGGTGTGCGACGTTTCCAAAAAGGAAAGTTTAACTAGGCAGCTGCCCCACCACATGTCTAGTAAAACTTTTACCAGCTATTAGGGTTAGGCCTAAATCATTTAATGACGCTGCAGAGTGAAAGATAACACAAGATGTATTATGATTCATATGATCGCAAATTACATCCTGCCAACGCGTATATAATTATATGACCCATGTTTTCATCATTTGACCCAGGTTGAACTCGTATAGGTCCCATACTCCCATATAATGCTTTTGGAAATGCTGGAGAGATGTTGCTACCTACTTCTACATAACAACATTTTATATCAAAATTATGATAATATAAGATGAATTTTTTTATAGGTCACCTTAATCACGAGTGTCGCTTATTTTGGCCCATCCAGCTGGAACCGACTGCCTCAGTCTCTTAGGGCTGACTTCCTTTCTCTTTCCTCTGACCAGTTCCGCAAACGCCTTAAGATCTCTGTTTTTGTCAGTCAATACACTGGCCTTGGTAGGAAGCGCCTCTGATTTTAAGTGGCGCTTTATAAATACTCGATTACGATTACTATTACGGTTATGACGCAGCATGTTTACGTGAAAGGATAGTATCGTAAAATTTAGACTCTTGTGAATTCATTTCTCTTTTATCGAATGAATTCCGGAAGATGAAGGCGAATAGGCTACTCACGCACGTATATATATTTTGCATCCTGAAAGAGGCCAACTTTGGCGTTCAACCAAATATTTCAAATTATGACGAAACGCAAGTTTCAATGGTCTTCATACAGTTTCTTTTTATTACTGTGGAAATGTTTTTGTAAGAGATAGGACTTGCACTTTGAGTAATAAAGTATTCTGGCTTATTTCTTTAGGCCTGATTGATGCTGGTGAGGCAGGAACAACAGGATATTTCAGATGCAGCTGAAAAAATTCTGAGAAATTTCATGTTATTTTCTTACAAGAACATAAGAATGTTATTGCTCAATCAGGCATTTTCCCGTTAATTTTGCTTTACTGGTGGATTCGGTTATATACTAAAATTTTCATGAACGCATGTCATAACTAAAGGCAATTCTTCTTTCAAAGATCTCATTATTCATTAACAACCAAAACCTCAAAATATTGGATGATGTTTATTAGTTACACTGAAGCATAGCCTACAGCAAACAGAAAGTAAGGAATGTAGGCTACTTATTTCTGAAGCTAATAATATGATATCTTAATTAGAACTAAACAACTTCTAATTAGAATTAGAATTAGCTAAATTTTGGTTACTAATTAATTAGAATTAAAATAAGATACCAAGCTAATTAATTAGCTAATTAATTAGTTTCTAATTATTTAGTTGCCCATCACTGCCAGAGATGACTGAGAGCAGATGCTAAGACGGCTTTAGTTGGAACGAGAAAGCGTCGATGGGGAAGATCGAATGAGTTAGGGTCAAAATTGTGAAAGTGGAGACTTCAGTGGATACGGTGCGAAGATCGTTTTCACTACGAGTTGAATAGGCAAAACCAATAGTAACGTGGTATGTTGGACATAAGATATCAATAAGACAATATTACAATATGAAATGATTTTAAATCTCGTGTCCTGCATATGAACTATGATGCTGGGTTCCTGCAGAACATCCTGCAGCAAATTTACAAAACTAACCGATTGATACACTGTATCACATGTACTTATCACGGATCCAAACTGTTTTGATTGCAAATGGAGTAGAGGCCTACTGTCGTTTAGCCTAGAACTCAAAGCGTATTTTTGTGCAGGCTGGGATTAGCCTAAATGAAACAGGATGAATTTTGGAAATTGGCGTCGTCTCGAATTATATGTAGAAGTATTTAGTTAATAGTCCTAATAGGCTTCGAAGTGTTGGACATGAGAAACATAAATTTTGTTTGGAACTGAGTGAAAGTGGTCGTCTTCCGTCGCAATCTTGCTTTAACGTAAGTCCACTGGTTTAGTCTTTCTTCTTACGGCTCGTGTAACATACAACAACAAAGTGTATGTAAGGCTGTTACAGGCCTACAACACATAACTCTGTTTTGATAATTAGGAAGCTGCTCTAAGAGAGCATAGGCCTACTGTTGTTGTGTTCGTCTGCGTTCACAAAACGATCCGAAGGCGAACACAGTCTCCTTACCAGTACCCTAAGAGCAACAGATGCAAAAGTCCATTCAGAATAATCTTCGGAGGCCTACTTATAAGCTTAGGTCTCACTTTGGTCGTGGGTGTCGTAAATCGTAAATACCTAGAGATAATCTTGGCATTTCGTGTATTAGTAAAAGATGAATTTGCGGCGCATTTTAAACAACGTAATAAATATATCTTCAGAGTCAGCGATTCTCTTTGGCCAATGACTACGCGTGGCAAACCAGTTTATGAGGTGCACGAACTTCATGTGAGCTCTCTCCGGATGTTACACCTTAACCGTCATTTTAGCGATTCTCCTCCGGTATAGAATGGCCTCCGTATTGAGCTGCGCCTGCTCCCTAGGTCACTCTCTGACACATTCTAATTTTAACAGTTCTAGACGATAGCAGATTTAATAGGTGATTCTTGGGTTTTTCAAATATTGATAGCTGATGTGTTCTCTGTGATCAAGTATTCAAAGAATAATAATTTGCTGTTGATTGGAAACAGTTTCACCCATGCGACTCAATTCAACTCAAACACGAACAAGCCCTATTGACCTCAAGGAAACGTCTCAGTTACTTCAAGAACAGAGCTGTGTAACATGAATGAGAAGTCTCGGTTACCTCAAGAACTGGCTTCAGTAACTTCAAGAAAAAGTCTCGAATGTCTCAAAACAAGTTTCGGCAACTCAGTAATATCATAAATATAATTATCTCAATAACACATATTGGCAACATCGAGAACAGACTTCGGTACACACTGCAAGCTCAGGAAAAGTATCGGAAACTGTAAGAACAAGTTTCAAGCTTAGGTCTGACTCTACGCCGTAAATTCACTGACACAGGATACAGTTGCTCATAATCGCGCAAACAAACGAATTCTACTGCAAGATGCCGGATGACAGTTGAATGAATGCAGTGTTATCACAGATTAGTTTTTTTATTATTAAAGAATGCATTGTCATCACTACAGGTTGGAGATAATACTCAGTGACAAATAAAATGGTGAGTCATTTATGAATCATAGAGATAGTTTTAGCGCCAACTTTAGACGATTTTAAATGAAGAATAAGCTTTTTACACATAGCATAAGTGGCTTTTAATAAAGCTTACAGACTTTTAAGCGATAGATTAAACGTTTAGATTGTTGAGCACCTTTAAAAGAAGATTTTACATTTAAAAGTACGGGTAATAGACAAATAAATGAGCTTGTAATTTTCCACGGTGCAACATTTGAAACTTGTACTTGTGTTCTAGTAACAATATAACATCATGTTCAGTATTTGTACTTCTACTTCTTGTAAACCCCCAATATTTGTACTTGGGTAGGATAATCGCACAGAAGCAACTGTAATGTCTTGTTCTGTAATGCAATGAGTTTGCTCGGCCATGATCTTGAAAACACAGTAGCTATTGATCTTAAAATCCGGTTTTAGATTTGTTACTTGATGTGGAGAATTATATAATCTCTTAATCTCTTATTGGACTGGGGTAGGCTATTCAGTTAGAGGTAAGACATTTTTAACGCGCACAAGGTCACACAGAAATACGAGTCTGTGAAGAGCGATGAAATATTGACATCGACTCATTTGCAGTAAATGTGAATGTTTTGGTTGGACTAAGCTGGTGAAGGACTTAGTGTTCGGATCCCACGCTGCAGCAGACCCCCCATGCTCTCACAAGTGATCTCAGTTGACCTCCGTAATCGGTGACTTCACTGCCTATGCAGAAATCTATAGCGAAACTGCAGATCTCGTATTGCGCTGCTGGTATAACTTTTAGCTCTAAAGTCAAAACAGTGCATTATGTTTATACAACTTTACAAATGCAATTAAAATTATGATTAGATTAGATTAGACTAGATGATTAGGCCTATGGCATTGAAAATTAGAAAACTACGATTAGATTCGCTGATGCGCTATATTTCAGAAATCTTTTCACCTGTACGCCACCTGCTTCCGGTTGTCAATCTTCTTTTGTCTTCGGTTGTCTGCTGTCCTGTTACTGGTTGTCGTTGTGGCATTCTCAGCTCTGACAAGCGATGGTAATGTATATCCTTCCATTGGATTTATAAAGCGTCTCTTTAAAACATAACCGGTGTTAACTGAACATATTTATGTTGTTTTACTCAGACGCTGGAATCTGAATGCATGTAGAAAACAGATATGGCAATGGAATTAGAAATCCGTAAAAAACGAGAAAATAAACAGGGATTGCATGGTCTATAAATTCGCGTGTCGATTGCGTCTATTTACTAATTTAGCTCCATTGAAGAAACGTGAATGTACAACTGGATCTAAAGTAAAATGGGAATAGAATGGATAAAAGGATCTAAAGTGAAATGGGGATCTACAAGGGAATCTAAAGAAAAGAAAGTGAGAATCAATTTATTGTGAGAGAATCGAATAAGTCATGTAATCTATGGACCATTAATAGGACGCAGGAGTCTACACTCTACAATGTAGAGTGTAGACTCCTGTAGAGTCTACATAAAGGCACTAGAAATTGATATATAGGATGTTCACGAGATATATACGGAAATTTCGGTTGGAGCCTGGTGGCTACTTCATGATTGCTGTGAACGATATATGCAACTAAAACGGAACTTACTCGGCCTACTTCTTGACTTGGATTTGTAACTAAATAATTAACCACTTAGTGGTCTGACACATGACACCGAGTTAGCCTCAACAACTGATATCTGCAACGTCCAGAGTGAGCTGATCACAAACACTCTCTCACACACACACAGTGTCACACACACACACAGCAGTATAGAGGGAGAGAGAAAAAGTACGGAGAGGGAAGGGTTAGAGAGCTTGTGACAGAAGGATAAAATGTGCAGACAAAGAGCGAAAAAGAGGAAGAAGAGACACAGAGACTGACAGAGATAGCGAGGAAGAAAGAGGGAAGAGAGAGTGACAAAGTAAGAGGAAGAACATAATGAAATGCATGAAATAACTCGGTTGCCAATTGGTTGAGCACTTGCCTTCCAACGCACAGTTGTTTTTAGCGTCAGCCGAATTACATATCGCGATGAGCAAAGTTAATAGGCGATACATATTCATTAAATGAAAGCAGCGGCCAACTACACAGATAAAGACAACCCATACCTCAAATATACATACATGCATACGTACATACATAATACATATGCAGTTATGCATAGACTACATACATATAAACTACACAGATAGAGACAAACCCATACACACCGATATACATATAAGGGTGTCCTAAGAAAAACCTCTTTTGAAAGTCTTGGATCTCACCAGCCAAAATGTTTCTTTGGCAGATGATAATGTTTGGAGAAATTTCTGTTTTTTAGATACTATTTAGGAATCCCCAAAGGGTCCTATCTTAAATCTTTATTTTCGGCATAAAATACTCGTAATTTGCACAATGCACATGTTTCAATCTAGGATATAACAAGGCTGCTATAATTCACCCGGCATATATTTTATGGCTTTTATACTAAATATTATATGTACTATACGTTTTTTGGGACACCCTAATATATTTATTGATGTCTCTATCAAACAGATAGGCAAGCAGACAGATATGGACAAAGCGACATAAACATCGGTAGGTCATAATAGTATGCGTCCGAAAGACTGTTGAACAGTGACACGAAAACATAGACAGGCAATGGGAATCCTGCATTAGTATAATTATTCTACACAGTATCAAATGCCTGGATACTCTAAACTCCTAGCAACCGCCTTTCACAGACAGCATAATGATATATAGGCCCATATATATAACAGTGTACGTAGTGCCTACGTGTAGGCCTACATGTATGCGCACACTTCTAAATGACGCCTGACGGAAGAGAGAGAAGAAGTCTACTGCAGCTGTTGTCTATTTTTAAATCTGTAGCCCATGATTGTGATCGTTCTGTACAATGTAGTGCACGAGCACTTGTCAGATGCGGATGAACTTTATAAAGGCTAAATACTTGTTACGACTATATTCTTCTGTAACAGTGAATTTTGTGAAGATATGCCAGAACCGTTTATGACGTTCTTGCCATAAAAACACTGATGACATTTTCTAGAAGTCCTAGGGCCGAAGAGTGGACCAAAGCCCTTCGGAATTCATGGTCCTTTTGCTTCCCTATATGCTGATGTTCTTGAATGTTAGACCGATGGATACAGCGTCCTTGAAGCCGTGCATGGGCTGAACTTGTTTATAATGGGGGCGCAGCTGTTACCATCTGATTTCTCAGCATCCTTTCTGAGAAACTCCGTTCTAGAGATTCACATCCTTGTTTAGGTTTAGACAATTACACAAGTGCATCTGTATATGGGCAAATATCTCATAGATGGACAGAACAAGACAAGAGAACAGACTGAACACTAGAAGACAAAAGAAAAGGGAACAGAGTGAAAGAGAGTAGAACAGAGCAGATAATGAACTATGCTTGAGCTTCAGCATATTATCCTGAGTAAGAAAACGCGAAAGAAACAGTGGATAGTACGAGAGGCTGCATGAAATATCGCCAGGGGTGGCTTCGCTACCGCGCCTAATATCTTTCGGGGATGCTAAACAAAGTCGTCTCTTTCTATGCTTCGCTCCAACGTTCATCTAAATTTCTAAACCGGGGTTCCCAATCTTTTCTATGCCTCGCACCCCTGGGAAATGTTTGACCAATGTTCACGCCTCCTACAAAAGTATTATGACATTTGAAGACGCATACGTTAAATTGTTGCTTTTGCATCAAACACTGAACAGCAGACAATGCCATACAGTGGCATAGGCCTACACTGCTGCCATACGCACATACAATAGGCCTACTGTGTGTGAACAAATTGAATAAAACTAAGTATACAGAAAATAGGCGGAAATAAATCTAATCTAAGATTCTAATTCTAACTGCTATACTCTAGCTTAATGCGGGCACACCGCAAGATGCCGGGTGCACCATGATACAAATACTGCTCAGTAAGTAAAGTTAGTAAACACTACATTGACTACAATTATTAAATGAATATCAAATTGTAATTATTTATATTATTATACCGACATGGATTTGAGCTAAAGTTCAAATGAAACAATTCTTAGAACAAGTTAATTTCATTACATTTATCTAAACCTGACAATTTTTATATTACCGGTTCCGGAGATGACCGACTATTTTCGCCGATACTGAACACATCTAACATCCTACTACCGAAACTTGTGCTTAACAGTCTTGCAGACTCATAATGTATCCTCGAAATAAAGAACACAATCTTACGCTCTTAACCATACTTATCCTTTGGCCGTTCAACAATTTATAATGTATTATGAAATCATTGTTCTAATTCATACTTTCCCTCTTTCTCGCACCCCTTGAAATGACATGTTGCACCTACTGGGGGTGCGTGCGCCCCAGTTTGGAAATCCCTGTTCTAAACGGACCAGAACTACCCAAGACCAAGAGATTTATGAACCGTTCATTCGTCGTCGTTTGTTCTAAACGAGTTGATGTCAATGAAGAAATAATTCAACAAAATCTGAATACTTTGTTAAAGATACTCCCAACTGCATCTACATGTAATATGACAAGAGAAATGCAGTCAGATTCTCTCGGTGAATCTGACTGATTCACCGAGAGAAACATGCATGCAGCAAGACAGAGACTAATAGCAAAGTATAATGCATTATGCAGTGATATCTTTGTACTTTGAGGCTACACGTTTAGAGAAGTGACCAGATTGCAGGTGGAAAGGTCGAAATCATTGCCTGTCGCTTGCCTGAAACAAAATGGATTCCATAATTACATGTTAGGACCCAAGAATGAGAATATTCTGATTTTTATAGCACTATTTGTAGTTGGGATTGGAAACTTCGTCCCACTGTTATAGGCTACATCTTAACATAGCAGTTTATCCCCGCTACTTGATGTAGCTTGAGATTTAATCCAGAGTCGGAGATTTTCTGAATGAGCAGTCCCTTAATTAGCTACTGTTCCCGCAACCGTTAGTATAAAGTTTAGTCGAATGCAGAACCGCATACATCTTTCTCAGTATATCGTTCTGCATGTCTCTGTCTGTTTATGTCCGTCTGCTATTAATTTATGTGCTCTTCACTTTTCAATCTGTCTGTCCCTGTGTTTGCCTGTCTGTCTGATTTGCTTTTGATGGTGGTAGAGTGGTTGCGGGAGTGGGGTGTTTAGAATATGGGTGGAGTGGAATGGCGATTGCATTTCATTACCGTACCTCTATAGGCTACTGCGGACTTTTTTGCTGTTCGAGATTAATCGGCAATTGCGATAATTCCACTCTCGATTACTTTTATGCCAATAGACTTTTAAAATAGATATTTTATGCGTAGTTCATTATCATAATATGTTTATTTATTTGGTGTGTTTTATATTTTTAGTAATTTTATACCAAAGATTCTATTGTTCTTTCATATTCATTCGTTCGTTCCTTCTTTATGTCATCTGATAACTCGACCATTTTGTATATAGTTGGAGTTAGTGTCTGTGGAGAGAACTTAGGTAAATAGGGTATGATAGGCCATCAGAGGTCAGAATGTTAGGAAACCTAACTCTGAGCCGAGTCTTTGTGTGAGAAGAAACTTAAGAACCTATCAGGAAGGGACGAGTGTAGTGAAGATATTGACAATGTATAGGCCTACTGCATTTGTCAAGGTGCAAGAGAAGATCCAATGCCTGCCAGCAGTAAATATATAGCGCCTTTGCATCCGTCAAAATATCACTGCGTCATCACCCAATTACATCACTGCTTATCTGTTGTATCATTCAACCGTCACTTGTCGCAAACATAATCAGCTGCTGTTGATACTTCTGCAGGGAACAGGGAAGTCACTGTCTTTGTCCATCCCAATTGTTCAGTCTTTCAAGCCTCCGCCACTCGGGTAGTATAACCCCAATTCGTGTCACAAATCGAAGAGGGAAAGTTGAATTCTAACCACGTTAGAACATCTTTTGCCCATGGGAAATACAATTATAACAACCGTTGTCCATATGTGGAGGAGATTTTTCACCTGCAATCTCTGATTTACGCAACTTTAGTCCACTTGCAACCTCTTTTACCTAACTTTCGCCAAGGCATGGCGAAGGATTAACCCCATGTGTAAGTGTAAGATCCATTTTAGACCCCGAGTTTTGCCCAAAGGTGCGAAATATTTTGCATGCTCGCTATTGCTGCCCAAAGTCATATACGTCAATTTGAATATTAAAATATTATAATTATATAGATCTATGTAAATATAAACTTCACTATATATTGATGCACATAATTATAGGCCTACACATGGTAGGGATGCATGCATACTTAATTGTATTTTTAATACAGAAAGTTGAAGGCAGAGATGGTAACTAATCGATTAGATTTTAATCGATTAGCTGATTAGACAAACTGCTAATTCTTATTCTATTCGATTAACTACAAGATTTGTATATTCTAATCAATTAGCAAATTTCAGCGGCTATATTTTTACAACAGATAATAAGAGGACAGAGGTTGTGTTAATGTTTGCAAATTATCTCAGGAGAAGAACATAAGCGCTGCAAACACTTGAATAATCTTATCAATCATTGGTGATTTTGTTGCTGCATCAGACACCAATGGGCGTAGAACCCAGGGTCTATGATGCTGATGATAATGATGTTGCTGCTGTTGGTGATGATGGAGATGGCAATGCTATTGAACCGATGATAAAGTTGTTGTCGATGATGATAAATTCACAAAATGTAAAAAGGCGCTGCATAAACTATAGCTGCGTTACATTTCACAGACGTCTTGGAGTACTGTGATCACGAGTTGTTCAACGCGACCTGTGCTTCGGATGAGGTCATTCTCATCCGGTCGGCCAGGTACGGTCGCATGAAGGTCGGACGCTGTCTGACGTCCTTCTACCCAGGTCAGGTCTGTTCGAGGGACGTAACTTCCGAGTTCGATCGAAAGTGTTCCGGGAGGAGCAGGTGCACTGTTGGAGTCATCACGCTGCACGATTGGCACTGTGGGGACAGGGACTTCAAGAACTTCCTTGAGGTCAGCTACGAATGCCGAAAAGGTATACACGGCACCATAGCAACAACTAGGTAGAGGGAAGCAGACAGATAGAGATCCTCAGACATGCAGACTGACAAACAGGCAGACAAACACATATGTGTGTATGTATGTATTGTATGTATGTATGTATGTATGAATGTATGTATGACGTATGTATGAGCACTTGTTATAGCGCTCCTTAAAGATTTATACTTAGAGGCGCTCCCGACTACAGCGCGGACACTGAATCGGAGTTTCACGCCGAAGTTCATGAGCAATTGCTAGTGAAGGACTTGCTCAGGGTCCCTACGCGGCAGCTTGAGGTGGATTCGAACCCGCTGCAAGGCACCGAACATACCCCTTTACCACCGCGACCCACTATAGATACAAACTATATATATATCTATCTATCTATCTTCTATCTATCTATCTATCTATCTATCTATCTATCTGTCTGTCTGTCTGTCTGTCTGTCTGTCTGTCTGTCTCTGTCTGTCTGTCTGTCTGTCTGTCTGTCTGTCTGTCTGTCTGTCTGTCTGTCTGTCTGTCTGTCTGTCTGTCTGTCTGTCTGTCTGTCTGTCTGTCTGTCTGTCTGTCTGTCTGTCTGTCTATCTATCTATCTATCTATCTATCTATCTATCTATCTATCTATCTATCTATCTATCTATCTATCTATCTATCTATCTATCTATCTATCTATCTATCTATCTATCTATCCATCCATCCATCCATCCATATATCTATCTATATTCTATGGAATGTATAATGTATATAGCGCCCCTTCAAGATAACCACTCAGAGGCGCTCCCGACCCAGGCCGGGTCAAAGAGGAAAGTCTTAAGTAGTCTGTAGAAAGATTCAGAGAGGTCTCGCGTGAGGGAACGAAGGTCAGAGGGGAGGCTATTCCATAAAGAAGGACCAACGATCGAGAAAGCCCGACCGTGTCTAGTAGCAGAGCGAGCATGCGGGACTATGAAGTCACCTCTAGAGGCCGAGCGCAGAGATCGGCGACCAGAGCAGGCCAAGGTTAAAGTAAAGAGCTACCGGGGATAGACAGGTGCATCTGCCTCCACTAGAGTGGAGGCAGATGAAGAAGAAAGAGAGCGAGTAACAACCCGCAACTGGCGCAAGTGGTAGCAGCAGGAACGAGTCAATGCTGTGATGTGCTCCGTGAAGGACAGTTCCTGGTCCAGGATGACCCATACCGAGGTGGGAAAAGCGAAGGCAGAAAATTTAGCGGAGAGGGACTTAGATACAAACTACATACATACAAACGTACATAATTATACGCATGCATGCATGCAAGCACGAATGCGCGCACACAAACGCCCGCATGCACGCAGATATGCATGACCGAATGCATGCAGACAGATATTCTCTCGAGAGATTGAACTGAAATATATAAGTTCGTTATGTCGAACGTTTCTGTACATATTTTTCAGTGGCTAATGGTCGATTGCAAACGTGTGCAAACGAATCCTCGATTGTTCTGCCAGTCGCTGAATCCGACATCCTGGCGAGCATCTTCTCTCCATCTGGACCCGAACCCTGTCCGTTCCTTATTCGGGTACAACCCTATCAACGCATCAACCTCACTCTGACAGATTTCAGCGTTGCCAGGGCCGACCAGAACCCACGAGGAGGTTCAGTCCAATCGGAGACCTGCAAACAGGTTGCCATAGCAAAGGAGTTCCATGACAACGGAAATTCTACGGTGATTGCGATATGCGGAGGTAGAAAACGAGAGACAAATGTTTATATGTCGACGACAAACAAGATTGCCATTCAGTTTAACCAAAGCTACGCTCATCAGACCATCATTAAATACCAAGGTATATACCATGACATTTTGACGTTTCTTTAAATGGGTTGTATAAATAGCAGAGTTGAATGGTCTCGAGATTCTGTCTTGAGACGTCTCGAGATAGTTTTGATGCCTCGGTCTTAATAACCCACTGTCTTGATCTTGGTCTCGCGGTCATTTCTTGCGGTCATCTCTTGACTTCTTGTAAACTGTTTTGAGACGAAAGTTTTCTTCTCTTGAAGAAGCGGTCTCCATCAACCTCACGCAAACTGTCTTTAGTTCTTGCGCTTTCAAATTATCCTGTGCCGATCTGATAACTTATGCTAAACACACAGTAAGTTTAGAAAAACGATCTTTCTGATTAACGTGTGAAACTAAATGCATGTGCGGTTTCATCTGGATGAAAGTTATCGGTTGATCCTTGCTTTCGGTAAATAATCGGGAAATCGGCACGTAACAGATATTGAAAGAGCGTTTTGTAATTTGCTTCGATTTTCTTTAAGTACAAAAATCATTTAAAAAACTCTGGTAAAACCACCAATAACGAGGCAATTGGAACAACACTTAATATCTCTAGGTGATTTATGTCGCAATTTAAATTTCTTGGTATGGAATATTGTTTAAATTTTGAAATCGTTTAGAAGATTTCAGACATGCCTGAAATATTTCATTTCTGTAAACTATTCAGGAGATTGGCTGAATTGTTCCTGGTAGTCTTGAACAAGTGAGAGAAAAAACAGTTTTCGGAATTTGGAAACATTTTGCATTTACGTCACTTTCGAAAATGTGCGGTTAACACAGTCTTGAACTGTCTTGGACCTCGTGTCATGGTACCCCACTGTCTTGGTGTTGATCTCGGTCTTGCAACTTTTTGTCTTAGTTTTGTCTTGGTCTTGAAGTTTTATGTTTTGCATGCAAGTCTGATAAATAGTTATTTATACAAGCACAACATGCATACTTACATCCGTATATTCACTGACGAGCCCCAATCTGTTACATAGTCTACTACTCTACTGACTCGTGGCTGTTTCAAGGGTTATCCCAACCAGAATGTAGACGGAATACCAAGTCGTTTTATTTTTCCACCCTTCTTTCTCGTAACTCAATAACAACAGATCAAGTAGCACAGCCCAAGAACATGCTAACATTGCTAAGGCACTTCAACCAAAAGGAATTTACCCCAGTTATTTCAGCGTATTTCTGACCGACTGTATACTTCCCCAAATATTTCGCTCCCGTCCATCGGTTTACTCTTAACGGGTGCAAACTATAAGCAAATTCTTTCCTCCATCTGGTTCAGAGTATCTACGATTTAAAATACATTTTATCTGTACAATCAACTCTGGTGGCATTTTGTCTGTACAATCAACTCTGGTGCATTTAGCACCGATCTTCAATCTTATCCGATGTTCCCGCGGTGCTTTTGCAGGCGGTTCAAGAAAGCACGTACTAACATACTTAGCCTACTCGGACTGCTAGTGTCCAGCTTCATGCTTACGCCTCTGTCCTTCGCTTTGGAATGATCTTCCCTCTATGACTCGCTCTATGATCTTAGCTGGGGATAAATTGCTGTCTCTGCCAGTTAAGACTTTTCTTTCGCCGCGGGGCTCTTCGCACAGGGAGCGCCTCTCATTAGGTAGTACTGTGAGAGGCGTTTTAGAAATGCATAAATAAAATACAATACAATGCATATCACCAATGGTTGACAACGACATCTTCGTCTGGAAGTCTTAGGCACTTAACCCTCAGGCTACCAAGTTTTTTTTACATCGGCTACCAAGGAGGGGGGTGGTTACCACCCGCTGGATTTCGTGTTTGGTTTTACATATCATATCTTTCAGCATTCAATTCTGTACAAAATGGTATATTTAGTTTACATTATGTGAATGCACCTCGAAATTACATAACTTTTAACAACGGAACCGATAATTACTTATATTTTATATTATTGCATACATCTTGTACTTGTTAGATAAACAAATATAAGATTCTGTCTGTTTTGAAACTGATCTATGTATCCAAGATACACACATACATCCCTACAAATGTTTATATACGTTTTTAAATATGCATCCATACATACATACATACATATATATATATATGTATATATATATATATATATATATATGTATGTATATATATTAATATATATATATATATAATATATACATACATATAATTATATCAGTTTACGTTGTGATGCTGCATTCAGCCAATTTCACACAGATAACGCGTATTATTATTTATTTTGATCACTTTCGGTTTTCAAAAGACAAACATGTAAGTACGCAAATGAAGCCCTACATTCTCTCTAAAGAATTGTTTATTTGTTTCTCTACGAGCAAGATAAATGAATACGCTACAGACAAAAAACTATGGGGGGGGGAGTGCTTGCATTCAGCCATTTTTTCACGCATATTACTCGTATTATTATTTATTTTGATCACTTCCGGTTTTCAAAAGACAAACATGTAAGTATGTACATGAAGCCCTGCATTCCCTCTAAAGAATGGTATATTTGTTTCTCTTCTAGGAAGAATAGCCAATAAGCCATAGTCGAAAAACTAAGGGGGTTATCCACCCCATGGTACCTCAGGTATATCGGGTATAACTTTTGAATGACGTGGGTTACCACCATGATGTTTACCTCAAAATGTGCGCCAATGAATCTACTACAGCTGCTTAAAATGTAAAAATTATATTCCATATGAAAAAATTATGCATAAAAACGTAGGGGTGTGGTAACCACCCCCTTGGTAGCCCGAGGGTTAAGCATCTGGAGAAGGCTTCCGTCAGTAGTCACTCGCAGACTTGTTGAATTGCCAATTTGTGTTTCAGGTGTCGGGTGTTCACCTTTGGTGGCTCCCCCAAACGCCTGGGTCAGTCGGTCGACGGGGCAAACGACTTCGATCCAATGCTATTGGACGAACGAGGCCTGGCACCTCACTTGTCTCGGAGTCCATTGGGTCGGTGAGATTGGCAACTGCTCATCAACGACGACTCATCCACCAGGTCAACCACTACCTCATATTAACTCCCTTACCTTATCTTACCTTAGTATGAGTCTGCTTTATCAGATCCTGCTGTTCCGTAACTTATATGTTTTCCATTACGTTGCAGTAACCTAGCTTGTCCTTTATTACCCTACCTTTCACTTTTTAGAATGCAATAGCCTTTGTTCAACTGCTGGTCAGCTTACAACTAACAGTGAAATACATACATACATGCATACAAATTCCATACATGCAAATATACATTATACAATGTATACATACTTACATGCATACAAACATAGGCCTACATTCATGCATATACACATTAAAACTAGGCTATTATTTAGATTATTGGTGGTTATTCTAGCATTTGGTATTTTTATGGCACCACGCTAGTATATATCATTCGATAGCCACAGCAATATTCTAGTTCATCATAGTAAATATACAATTATTTGAATGTGTGTAATTAGTAAAAGAATGATTGTAAATAAAACAAATAAATAGTAATTGCAACTATTATTAGAGGTTTATATAGCGCCACATCCAGAGCAAACTGATAAAAGACGCTGACGCTGTCTGCGTTATCGTATACATGATGGAAACGTCATTAAGAACACCAGTAGGCCTAAGTAAAACAATGTACATCAAACTTAAAGAGTCTCATATGGCAGGATCACCAATGTTTGGGTTTGACGCACGTTTTCAGACATCAATGCCTTCAACGCGATGTATCTCGTGGCTGGTGTTGCTGTTCTCTGTGCCATCGCATCACCACTGTTGCCTATCATTCTCTGGCTTCGTTTTAGAAGAAAGAATTTAGGTCAGTTTACCTATCGATCTTTTTATCAAACACTAAGTCTTGTGAATCTTGATGTTAACGATCGTGGAGCTGCACTAAGATGAAAAATAAATCTTGTTGACTGTTTTCAGTCATCATAAGCTTCAATGAGCATAAACAAGGCTCATGAGAAACTAAGGACCTTTGCTAGTCACTATTAACGATTCTCTAGCAATGGTTTTCAACCGGGGTTCCGCGGAACCCTTAGGTGCCGTGGGTGACGGCAAGATGTTCTGCCGTAGTTCAATATAAAATAAAAATCAACAACTGAATTCACAAAAGGATGTACAATTAATGGAGTTCTTCAAAGCTTTCGGTTATTAGATCTATTGCAAGACAAGATAATATGTTAGGTATATTAATGCAATATTATAGCCTGTATTAGAAGTATAAATAACTGATAACAAAACTTTTAACCCTAGGGCTACCAAGCTTTTTTTGTAACACTGGCTACCTAGGGGGGGTGGTTACCACCCCCTGGATTTCGTGTTTGGTTTTACATATCATAACTTGTAATATAGCAGTGGATTCAGCATTCATTTCTGCACAGAATGGTATATTTAGTTGTACATTATGTGAATGCACCTCGAAATTACATCACTTTTAACAACGGAACCCATTAATTAGCAATATTGTATATTATTGCGTACATTTGGTACTTTTTGGATAAACAAATATAAGATTAGGTGTGTTTTGAAACTAATCTATGTATAAAAGATACAAAAAATCATCCCTACACATGTTTATATAGTATAAATGTACATCCGTACATATATATCCATACATATCGGTTTACGTTGTAATGCTGTATTCAGCCATTTTCACACAGATTACGCGTATTATTATTTATTTTGATCACTTCCGGTATTCAAAAGACAAAGATGTTGGTATGCAAATGAAGCCCTACATTCCCCCTAAAGAATGATATCTTTGTTTCTCTTCCAGGAAGACAAATGAATACGCTACAGACAACAAACTAAGGGAAGGAGTGCTTCCATTCAGCCATTTTTCACGCATATTACGCGTATTATTATTTATTTTGAGCACTTCCGGTTGTCTTAGGTCAACTCAGTGACCATAGAAATGTAGCCCCACATTCCCTCTATAGAATGGTTTAATTTGTGTCTCTTAATATTAAATGTTGGATAAGATATAGTCGAAAATCTAGGGGGTATCCACCCCCTGGTGCCTCTGGTATATTGGGTATAACTTTTGAACGGTGTGAGATATCATCTCACATTTTACCTCAAAACGTGTGTCAATGAACCCCCTACAGCTACCTTAAAGGTCAAAATTTTATTCCACCCTACTTCTGTCTGCAGTCAAACTCAAACACGACTCAAGCAACATCTTAGCTACGAGTGACGTCTGATTCCTATAAGTTTTGAAATAATAGAGCAATTTCTTCACACATGTCGGGGATAACCTGTGGTGCTGCATGGTTTGATCCGTGACGATGCTGTCGAGACGTGATTGGTTGAGAAATGTCGTCTGCCAAATGAACCGCGGTTTGGCGCCTTCACACCCGGAATGCAGAATCAAGTCAGTGTTGTTGTTGACTGCGAAGGCTTCGGTAGTCGTACGAGGCAGTTTAACAAACAAACTCCTGATCGGACAACAAGTTTTGGTAATTTGTTGATCGGAAGACGATCAGTAGAGGGAGTAATATTAGGAGGTGTCCGCTGACACACTTCATTGAGTTATAGTGTAGCGAACGTTGTAAACCTTCAGAGAACTATCGGAAGTCACGTCGTTTTAACTTGCGATCGACTGGGATTGATAGTTAACGTTAGTATCGTATCAACAGTGCGATTATAATTCCAACGTAGACCGTTTCGTTTGCGAATTATACGAACTCTGACTTTGGTGTTCGATTCACCACGCAATCTTCATCAAGATCTAGCTAGAAGATAGACTGTAGGAAGCGTTGAATTCGACAAGAAGAATCACTTCGAGCAGAATGGCCACAACAAGAATAAACATCGAACAGAACTACTTCGTCAGCCTGAAGAAAGCCAAGTCAGCCGAGAGGGAGTTCGACGACGCTCTACCGTAACTATACGACGAGCACCGGTTCAAGTGATTATAACATTTCATCTCAAAGAGTTGTTTGGGCAGGTTAGTTTAGGGCCTTATAAACCATAATTTTAAGTAGTGAACATAGGCGCCGACTTTTAGTAAAAGGTACTGGGGCAAGAATTTTTTCCCATGATTCCGTGATCGGACGATCCCTTCGCCTATCCTGCTCAAGGGCCATTTTATCCTATAGGCACAGTAGACACTGTGTCTAGGGCCTACGAACCTTTCAGGGCCTACGAAAGTCTGAAAATGAGATATTGAAAAATGATTGAATTAGACTCGAAAATGAAAAAAAGGAGATTTCAATTTCTAAATTAATATTTTTGTAGGCAGTGGCGGCACTACACCAGGGCAAGCCAGGGCAAATGCCCTGGTAAAAAAGCCTTTGCCCTGGTCATTGCCCTGCCAGAATTTTTACTCTGCCCAGAATTTGCGGCTCGCCATAAATCACCTCTGCACTTGTCACTTGAAATGACTGCCCTGGCTATGCCCTGCTTGCAAAATATGTCTGGCGCCGCCACTGTTTGTAGGGCCTAATTGTACTGAAACAGTTTAACTTTAAGATAGGCCTATTAACTTAAAGTTAAGTTGAGTTGGGCAACAGCCTAGACTAGGCTATGTGAGCTTTACAGCTCTTTGCATTAGCAAAATCACTTATATTACAGGGGTGTCAAAGAACCGGCCCAAGGGCAATTTCTGGCCCACCGATGAGTTATTTTTGGACCTCGGAAAATTGCCTAAAGACTACGCAATTTGAGAATGAAGATTAAATTTGTCATTTTTAGCGCTTTCGTGAGTTTTATTTGATGTTTGTACTGATAATGAAGGTCAAAATTAAGATGTTTAAACCTAATTTGATTGTTTGTATGGTAAAAAAAACAACCACACCGTTTAAGATTTAGTTTTGCAAAACTTTTCTATGGACGGGCTCACCGAGCTCCCTCCCATACCCTAGGCCCTACCCAATTTTGCTCAGGCGCCGTCGGCACCCTGTCCCGCCACTTGCTAGAAAAATATTGCCACTGGCTCGCAATTAAAAAACATCAATTTCAGAGCTGGCAGTTGAGTTGGGGCCTATGAAAGCAAGAGTACCTACACTGCCTAGGGTCTACGACGACCTTAAAACGACCCTGTCCTGCCCTGTCTTCCCTCTCCCCGAGTCTCCCTTTCCTCCAGCCCTTTCAACTGGACCAACTATGCAACATGCTCAATCATAACAACAACCATGAGTATTAGCCTACTTACAAAAATTTCAGTTTTCTGTAACTACTAACTAATACCAACAAACTACTTTCACTAACAAATCTCATGTTATCGCAGTTAGGCTACAGATACACCCATAAAGTTTGCCAGTTAAGACACTTGAGTTACAGTCTTACTTCAACTTCATGGCTAATGTATTTTGCCGAACAGTGCATTTACTTATGAATTCCTACAGAACTGTGTCAATGTCCACTGCTTCCAGGTATGCTCGATGACAGTTCAAAAGTGCAATGTTGTTTAATCTTGTCTGTGTCATAGTGTTTCGCAGATACGTTTACAGTCGCCTAAGACCAGAAAATGCCTTTTCAGCAGTATATGTTGTGATAGGTACAGTTAGCCACAGATACGTCGTAAGCCATTTATTATTGAATGGTCGCTTACCAGTACTTGCACGGGCGGCACGTCCATCGCTTTCAGGCACTGTGCAAGCAGTACCGCTAGTACCAGAGGCCGCTACAGCCGCTTCAGTGAGTGGTGACAGTTTCACGGGCGGCGGCAGCAGTGGCGGTACTGTAACAGTCTTCTGTTGCGATACTTTTAAGCGCGAACGTTTTCACAGCAAACTTATCCATTGCAATTACAATAGTAAGTCACTAGTTAGTAACCTTTAAGACTGTGACCATCAATAATTCAATTCTGACAGATTTGTTAACACTTATAAATACCAAGCTTTCAGAAAGTGGCGTACCGATCCGTTTTCGCGCTACCCAATAATTTTCCGATAGGTCTACGTTCAACTGTGCTTCCATAACTTTTGCTGTTCTGTCTATCTTAACGTATGTAAGCATGGAGGGACGGAGGGGTTAGAGAGACAGCTAGCATTGACATGCCATGCAAGATTGACCTTAAATTGACCCTCACTGCGATGGAGCGAAGTGTCTTACTCTCAGGATGTATATATAGCTAAACGTTCCCAAGTGCAACCGATCGAGTCATCCCCATACAAAACGCATGCGCAGTGAATGATTCACCCTCGATATGATACTTTGATACTCTACCCAACATAACTAGTTTCAGCGCTCAGACAGATGAAACATGTCAATCAACGAATTAGGCTATCACACATGCGGCCTGCCATTTTCTAAGAGTCTCTGGTATGTAGGCATATCAAATTTCTAATGCAGGCTGCAGCTAAACCCGAGTCACACAACGTTTTATAAGCGGCTTTTGATATGGCATTTTTCTGAATATGGAGGCCGCAGAGGCGCTCTTGTTCTTTAACTAAAAATGAATAACTTTTATTAAGCATTTTGAATTTTCAATGGCCAAAAAAGTACTGGGGCGAAACTATACTCTCGCCCCAGAACCTTGGCGAGTACTGGGGCGAAAGTCCCTGTTGCCCCTGTGGAGTCGGCGCCTATGGTAGTGAATGGTGCTGGTTCTAGGTAAGGATTGTAGCCTATGAACCAATGAATAACTAGTGTTTCTAGAATAGGTAAATATAGCATTAACATTATGATATAATTGTATGTAAATCAAATATTTTTTGAACTAATTAATATTCAAAACTCAAGACTGTCTTCATTGAATTCTACTATAATGATAATAGGCCTTACATGCATTGTTACCTTCGCCATAGAGAGATAATAAAGTAACGTGAGTAAGATCAAACTCTAAGCTGCCTTTATAGGGTAGAGGGACCCGTTACATAGACCTTTGGGAGGTAGCGGGAAGCGGTTCGTGCTGATGTTCTGCTCTGCGTGCCAGTGTTGCTATTACCCTAAACCCATCCAGATTATAATAAAAAGATAATTTAATTCTATTTTGCAAAGCTTCTCATCGCCACATTCATGAAATGAACACATCCAGGAAGCAACAGTGTTTCGCACACGTCTAGGAGTACTTGCTTATGACTACATGTATAATCCCACCAGCGGACGTGTGGCACAATAATGACGTTTCACTTCGTTGGAAACATTGAAAACAGGTTTACAAAGTAACGAATTTAATTACAATTTTCGCAGCAAATAATTTAGTCCTTAGCATTTCATCGCCAGTAAATTTGTGGATACAATTATATACGATGATGCTTGTGCAAGTTTTAAGTAATTAATTAACCCGATACGTTTAACTCTTTTGGTGCCTAGCAAGTTCCATGCTTCGTACAGTCGTACACTTAAGCATGGCCTATAGGATAAATGAAAATTCCTTGTCTGAAGGTTGCAGTATTTTTGAGAGACTGAGAGCAATTGTTTGCATTCCTGCACAGGAACTCGTCGGAAATGTTGGCTTGCGAAGAAGATGAATAGTGGTTGCTACGGAACAAGGGATCTGCTGGATTGATTATGGACATGTTGGTGCTGCGTTGGTGTTCCATCCATCGTCTAAAACATCATTCATTTCGAGCAGCTAAGTATCTGTTTTAAATTCTTATGTTTAGTATAATTATGCTGCTGTCGCTCTGAAATCGTTGAATTTTGTTGATTGTGCCTATATTCTTCTCCATTTTCTCTTATGAGATGTAGGCCTACTGAGATTGGTGAGTATCATGGTATTAGTATGGGTAGTAGTGGTTTTGTGTGTCATCGTTGTCATTAACTAGGCCTAATTGATTAGACAAACAGCCAATTATAATAAATTATAGTTGCTTAGCAATTTTCAGCTAATTCTAATCGACAATTGATTAGCTGATCAATTAGATGTTTGAAAGTTAAACTGAGAATGCGTTCATTAAGAATGTGTTTATTAATATTGAGTCTGAAGAATATACCTACTTATAAATCTGAAGGCTGTTTCAAACTTTAAATTTTCTGCTGATGATTATAAAACAAGGGAACGAGTACTAGTTTTTATTTATGTGCTTAGTTCTCTATGCTTCTCACAATGGCTGCACAGACAACAGATGATAATAATTATCCAGAATTTGTTAAAACGTTCTTTAAAGTATTTAGATAAAAGTGATACCCGAAGGAAGAATTAAATTAGTAGGGAAGTCACGGAAGTGTAAAAAATGCAGTAAAATTATGATCAAAGCTAATTGGAAGCCACCTTATACATGCATCGTCAAACTTCGTCAGTCACGTTAAGGTGATTTCAAGTTGACAAACAAACGGCGCATCATTCAGATAAACTGCATAGAACCAATTAGGATCAAGTTTCACCATTAGTAGTCTCAACTTTTAGCATTTTGCGAGGTTCAAATGCAATAGTGATCTTAGTAACAATGTCGGCAAACCTGTAGTTCAGCGTATTTTATTGTTTCACTTATCTGGCTGCGTAAATGGAAGTTGGATTGATGAAAAGAATATTTGCGTTGAAATGGAAGTTGGATTTATAAAAGTTATCATAAAAATCATTTAAATAATTAGATACACTAAAATACAGGATATGTTCATTGACAATAAAATACGCTAAAATCGTTTAACTGCAATGTCAATGACTTCAGCATGTATATGACCGATGTGGTGTTGCTTGCTCGTTTGTGGACTGTTCTCACATACCGGTATAGCAGTTGTGCAGCTTTAGGTAGTGTAATATGCTACAGCTTTAGGTATTGTAATAGGCTACAGCAACTTGCTGTAGTTACTTGCTGTGCTTTGATTAAAAGTTGACAAATTCATGAAGCAAATATATATATATATATCAAACTATCGATAATCGAAATCTAATTCTAATTGCTAATCTATTAACTGCTATTAATTCTAATTCTAATCGATTAGCTATAAGATTTTGCTAATTCTAATCGATTAGCAAATTTCAGTAGCTAATCCTAATACTAATCGATTAGCAATTCTAGATAATCGTATCCATATCTGGTTTGAATGATGAGAGGCGTTTAAAGCATATTAGCCTACTTGTGAGTTTCGTGTATCAGGTATATAGTGTGTGGTGGGTGAAATGATGTGGCGTGTAGCAGTTGGTGAGTATCGGTTGCTTTGAAAATACTTTGGATTTTTTTGTTGTATTTGAGCCCTGTTCGTATTTGAAGATTGTGGCGTCTAAGAAATCAAATTCGTTTTCATTAATAGTGATCTTAATGTTAGGTATTACTAAGCTGAGAAATTTCTCGAATACGACAAGTTCTTCTCGTGCCTGTCCAAATAAAAGAGATGTCATCCAAGAAACGGTAGATGAGTGATGGTTTTATCCGAATTCATTCAAGTCGATAGGTTTAGGAACCAAGTCGATAGAGTTTTGAGTCTGGCCGTTAGAATTAGGAGCCAACTCGATAGATTAGGAATTGATGAAGTAGTAGCACTGGCTCAATCCGATCTTCAACTTGTCTCCCGATATTGTTTTGCAGGTTTATTCCATGTTGTTCGATGGTCCTGAGTTGCTGTTGCCAATAACAATAAGATTCACTGTGCAGGAGTGTGCTTTCAGTCCCTGTCGTTATCTGTAAAATAAGAAACCTCCGTGACAGTAACGGAGTCGTCGATTGGAGTGATTAGTATATTGTTGATAGAGTGACCAGGTAAGTGTGACCAGGTAAGTTAAAGTGGTTTGCTATAGCAATAGCAGTGTTTTATGTAAGGATATGTTTATCTGTGAGACGTTCAGTTAATTGTCTTTGTGTTCCCCACGTATTGTTTTTGACAAAGACTACAAGTAATTAGGTAAATAATATTAGTGCTTTTACAATTGCATGGCCTGATTATGCTGTATTGTCTACGTGTGTAGGTGCTCGTGAATAATTTTATAACCGTTATATGTGAGCATGGGGTAAGTCGATCAAGTTAGGAGTAAGTCGATAGAGGTTTCAGTCAAGTCGATGGAGTTAAGAGTCAAGTCAATAGAGTTGGTACTCAAGTCGATTGAGTTAGGAATCAAGTTGATAGACTTTTGGGCCAAGTCGTTACAGTTAGGAGTCAAGCCGATAGAGCTTGGAGGCAAGTCAATGGAGTTAAGAGTCAAGTTGATTGAGCACTAAAGCCTGTGGTTTAGGAGTTTAGGACTCCAGTCGCTAGAATTAGTCAATTCGGTAGAGTTAGGGCTCAAGTCGATAGAGTTTGGAGTCAAGTCGTTTGAATTAGGTGCCAAGTCGAAAGAGTTGGGGTCAAGGCGACAAAGTTAAGAGTAAGTTGATAGAGCTTGGAGTTACGTCGATAGAGTTTAGATTCAAGTGGATAGAGTTAACACTCAAGTCAATCGAGACAGAATAAGAGCCAGTCCGTAGAGTAGGAAATAAAACGTAAAGTTAGAGCCAAACCGATTGAGTGAGAGCCAAGCAGAATGAGTAGAAGCGAAGCCGATAGAATACGAACCAAACCGATAGTGTAGTAGCGAAACCGATATAGTTGGAGCCGAACTGATGGAGTAGGAGCCTAATCGGCAGAGTGGGGGCCAAACCGATAGAGCAGGAGTGATAACCGACAGAGTAGGAGCCATAAAGGGGGGAGAATAAGAGCCCAACTGATAGAGTAGAAGCGTAACCGGTATAGTAGGAGCCTAACGGACAGTAGGAGACCAACTAGTAAAGTGATATCCATACCGACAGACTAGAACGCAAACTTATGGAATATGAGCCTAACCGATACAGCAGGAGCCTAATCGATAGTGCAGGAGTATAACCTATAGAGTAGGAGCCTAGCCGACTGAGTAGCAGCCTAACCGATAGAGTGCAAACCAAACCGATAGAGTACAACCCTAACCGATAGAGTACAAGCCAAACCGATAGAGTACAAGCCTAACCGATAGAGTACAAGCCAAACCGATAGAGTACAAGCCTAACCGATAGAGTACAAGCCAAACCGATAGAGTACAAGCCAAACCGATAGAGTACACCTAACCGATAGAGTACAAGCCTAACCGATAGAGTACAAGGCAAACCGATAGAGTACAAGCCAAACCGATAGAGTACAAGCCAAACCGATAGAGTACAAGCCAAACCGATAGAGTACAAGCCAAACCGATAGAGTACAAGCCTAACCGATAGAGTACAAGCCACAACCGATAGAGTACAAGCCAAACCGTTAGAGTACAAGCCAAACCGATAGAGTACAAAGTCAAACCGATAGAGTACAAGCCAAACCGATAGAGTACAAGCCTTACCGATAGAGTACAAGCCAAACCGATAGAGTACAAGCCTAACCGATAGAGTACAAGCCTTACCGATAGAGTACAAGCCAAACCGATAGAGTACAAGCCAAACCGATAGAGTACAAGCCTAACCGATAGAGTACAAGCCAAACCGATAGAGTACAAGCCAAACCGATAGAGTACAAGCCTAACCGATAGAGTACAAGCCAAACCGATAGAGTACAAGCCTAACCGATAGAGTACAAGCCAAACCGATAGAGTACAAGCCTAACCGATAGAGTACAAGCCAAACCGATAGAGTACAAGCCAAACCGATAGAGTACAAGCCTAACCGATAGAGTACAAGCCTAACCGATAGAGTACAAGCCAAACCGATAGAGTACAAGCCTAACCGATAGAGTACAAGCCTAACCGATAGAGTACAAGCCTAACCGATAGAGTACAAGCCAAACCGATAGAGTACAAGCCTAACCGATAGAGTACAAGCCAAACCGATAGAGTACAAGCCAAACCGATAGAGTACAAGCCTAACCGATAGAGTACAAGCCAAACCGATAGAGTACAAGCCAAACCGATAGAGTACAAGCCAAACCGATAGAGTACAAGCCAAACCGATAGAGTACAAGCCTAACCGATAGAGTACAAGCCAAACCGATAGAGTACAAGCCTAACCGATAGAGTACAAGCCAAACCGATAGAGTACAAGCCAAACCGATAGAGTACAAGCCTAACCGATAGAGTACAAGCCAAACCGATAGAGTACAAGCCTAACCGATAGAGTACAAGCCTAACCGATAGAGCACAAGCCTAACCGATAGAGTACAAGCCAAACCGATAGAGTACAAGCCAAACCGATAGAGTACAAGCCAAACCGATAGAGTACAAGCCTAACCGATAGAGTACAAGCCTAACCGATAGAGTACAAGCCTAACCGATAGAGTACAAGCCTAAACCGATAGAGTACAAGCCTAACCGATAGAGTACAAGCCAAACCGATAGAGTACAAGCCTAACCGATAGAGTACAAGCCAAACCGATAGAGTACAAGCCTAACCGATAGAGTACAAGCCTAACCGATAGAGTACAAGCCTAACCGATAGAGTACAAGCCAAACCGATAGAGTACAAGCCTAACCGATAGAGTACAAGCCAAACCGATAGAGTACAAGCCTAACCGATAGAGTACAAGCCTAACCGATAGAGTACAAGCCTAACCGATAGAGTACAAGCCTAACCGATAGAGTACAAGCCTAACCGATAGAGTACAAGCCAAACCGATAGAGTACAAGCCAAACCGATAGAGTACAAGCCAAACCGATAGAGTACAAGCCAAACCGATAGAGTACAAGCCTAAACCGATAGAGTACAAGCCAAACCGATAGAGTACAAGCCTAACCGATAGAGTACAAGCCAAACCGATAGAGTACAAGCCAAACCGATAGAGTACAAGCCTAACCGATAGAGTACAAGCCAAACCGATAGAGTACAAGCCAAACCGATAGAGTACAAGCCTAACCGATAGAGTACAAGCCAAACCGATAGAGTACAAGCCTAACCGATAGAGTACAAGCCTAACCGATAGAGTACAAGCCTAACCGATAGAGTACAAGCCAAACCGATAGAGTACAAGCCAAACCGATAGAGTACAAGCCTAACCGATAGAGTACAAGCCAAACCGATAGAGTACAAGCCTAACCGATAGAGTACAAGCCAAACCGATAGAGTACAAGCCTAACCGATAGAGTACAAGCCAAACCGATAGAGTACAAGCCTAACCGATAGAGTACAAGCCAAACCGATAGAGTACAAGCCTAACCGATAGAGTACAAGCCTAACCGATAGAGTACAAGCCAAACCGATAGAGTACAAGCCAAACCGATAGAGTACAAGCCTAACCGATAGAGTACAAGCCAAACCGATAGAGTACAAGCCTAACCGATAGAGTACAAGCCAAACCGATAGAGTACAAGCCTAACCGATAGAGTACAAGCCTAACCGATAGAGTACAAGCCTAACCGATAGAGTACAAGCCTAACCGATAGAGTACAAGCCTAACCGATAGAGTACAAGCCAAACCGATAGAGTACAAGCCTAACCGATAGAGTACAAGCCTAACCGATAGAGTACAAGCCTAACCGATAGAGTACAAGCCAACCGATAGAGTACAAGCCTAACCGATAGAGTACAAGCCAAACCGATAGAGTACAAGCCTAACCGATAGAGTACAAGCCAAACCGATAGAGTACAGAGCCAAACCGATAGAGTACAAGCCAAACCGATAGAGTACAAGCCTAACCGATAGAGTACAAGCCTAACCGATAGAGTACAAGCCAAACCGATAGAGTACAAGCCAAACCGATAGAGTACAAGCCAAACCGATAGAGTACAAGCCAAACCGATAGAGTACAAGCCAAACCGATAGAGTACAAGCCAAACCGATAGAGTACAAGCCAAACCGATAGAGTACAAGCCTAACCGATAGAGTACAAGCCAAACCGATAGAGTACAAGCCAAACCGATAGAGTACAAGCCTAACCGATAGAGTACAAGCCAACCGATAGAGTACAAGCCTAAACCGATAGAGTACAAGCCTAACCGATAGAGTACAAGCCAAACCGATAGAGTACAAGCCTAACCGATAGAGTACAAGCCAAACCGATAGAGTACAAGCCTAACCGATAGAGTACAAGCCAAACCGATAGAGTACAAGCCTAACCGATAGAGTACAAGCCTAACCGATAGAGTACAAGCCAAACCGATAGAGTACAAGCCTAACCGATAGAGTACAAGCCTAACCGATAGAGTACAAAGCCAAACCGATAGAGTACAAGCCAAACCGATAGAGTACAAGCCTAACCGATAGAGTACAAGCCAAACCGATAGAGTACAAGCCAAACCGATAGAGTACAAGACAAACCGATAGAGTACAAGCCAAACCGATAGAGTACAAGCCTAACCGATAGAGTACAAGCCAAACCGATAGAGTACAAGCCTAACCGATAGAGTACAAGCCAAACCGATAGAGTACAAGCCTAACCGATAGAGTACAAGCCAAACCGATAGAGTACAAGCCTAACCGATAGAGTACAAGCCAAACCGATAGAGTACAAGCCTAAACCGATAGAGTACAAGCCTAACCGATAGAGTACAAGCCTCACCGATAGAGTACAAGCCTAACCGATAGAGTACAAGCCAAACCGATAGAGTACAAGCCTAACCGATAGAGTACAAGCCTAACCGATAGAGTACAAGCCAAACCGATAGAGTACAAGCCAAACCGATAGAGTACAAGCCAAACCGATAGAGTACAAGCCAAACCGATAGAGTACAAGCCTAACCGATAGAGTACAAGCCGAACCGATAGAGTACAAGCCTAACCGATAGAGTACAAGCCTAACCGATAGAGTACAAGCCAAACCGATAGAGTACAAGCCAAACCGATAGAGTACAAGCCTAACCGATAGAGTACAAGCCTAACCGATAGAGTACAAGCCAAACCCGATAGAGTACAAGCCTAACCGATAGAGTACAAGCCAAACCGATAGAGTACAAGCCTAACCGATAGAGTACAAGCCTAACCGATAGAGTACAAGCCTAACCGATAGAGTACAAGCCAAACCGATAGAGTACAAGCCTAACCGATAGAGTACAAGCCTAACCGATAGAGTACAAGCCTAACCGATAGAGTACAAGCCTAACCGATAGAGTACAAGCCTAACCGATAGAGTACAAGCCAAACCGATAGAGTACAAGCCAAACCGATAGAGTACAAGCCAAACCGATAGAGTACAAGCCTAACCGATAGAGTACAAGCCTAACCGATAGAGTACAAGCCAAACCGATAGAGTACAAGCCTTACCGATAGAGTACAAGCCAAACCGATAGAGTACAAGCCAAACCGATAGAGTACAAGCCTAACCGATAGAGTACAAGCCTCACCGATAGAGTACAAGCCTAACCGATAGAGTACAAGCCTCCGATAGAGAAAGCCTAGGGTGCAAGCCTAACATATAGTACAAGCCAAACGGCTAGAATACAAGCCTAACCGATAGAGTACAAGCCAAACCGATAGAGTACAAGCCAAACCGTTAGAGTACAAGCCTAACCGATATAGTACAAGCCTAACCGAAAGAACATAAACCTAACCGATAGAGTACAAGCCGAAATGATAGAGTACAAGCCTAACCGATAGAGTACAAGCCAAACCGATAGAGTACAAGCCTAACCGATAGAGTACACGCCAAACCGATAGAGTACAAGCCTAACCGATAGAGTACAAGCCAAACCGATAGAGTACAAACCTAACCGATGGAGTACAAGCCTTACCGAAAGAGTACAAGTTTGGACGATAGAGTACAACAGAAAGCACCCCAAGATCACTGATTACAGCCTGTTGATAGAGTACAGGCCATTCTCCACTTAATTCCACCCCAATTGCTCATGTTGATTATTGATCATCTGATCTGTAGGTGCTTCGGATTCAATGCAGTGCAGGAGGAAAGATAGTTTCGACGATTGCCCTGCAACAGAAAGCACTTCAAGATGACTGATTACAGCTTTGTTGTGTGGAACAGGCCATTCTCCACTTAATTCCACCCCAATTGCTCATGTTGAATTGATCATCTGATCAGTAGGTGCTTCGGAATTGCCATGGCAATGAAATTTTCAATGCAGTGCAGGAGGAAAGATAGTTTCGACGATTGCCCTGCAACAGAAAGCACTTCAAGATGACTGATTACAGCTTTGTTGTGTGGAACAGGCCATTCTCCACTTAATTCCACCCCAATTGCTCATGTTGAATTGATCATCTGATCAGTAGGTGCTTCGGAATTGCCATGGCAATGAAATTTTCAATGCATTGCTTGGAGGAAAGATAGTTTCGACGATTGCCCTGCAACAGAAAGCACTTCAAGATGACTGATTACAGCTTTGTTGTGTGGAACAGGCCATTCTCCACTTAATTCCACCCCAATTGCTCATGTTGAATTGATCATCTGATCAGTAGGTGCTTCGGAATTGCCATGGCAATGAAATTTTCAATGCAGTGCAGGAGGAAAGATAGTTTCGACGATTGCCCTGCAACAGAAAGCACTTCAAGATGACTGATTACAGCTTTGTTGTGTGGAACAGGCCATTCTCCACTTAATTCCACCCCAATTGCTCATGTTGAATTGATCATCTGATCAGTAGGTGCTTCGGAATTGCCATGGCAATGAAATTTTCAATGCAGTGCAGGAGGAAAGATAGTTTCGACGATTGCCCTGCAACAGAAAGCACTTCAAGATGACTGATTACAGCTTTGTTGTGTGGAACAGGCCATTCTCCACTTAATTCCACCCCAATTGCTCATGTTGAATTGATCATCTGATCAGTAGGTGCTTCGGAATTGCCATGGCAATGAAATTTTCAATGCATTGCAGGAGGAAAGATAGTTTCGACGATTGCCCTGCAACAGAAAGCACTTCAAGATGACTGATTACAGCTTTGTTGTGTGGAACAGGCCATTCTCCACTTAATTCCACCCCAATTGCTCATGTTGAATTGATCATCTGATCAGTAGGTGCTTCGGAATTGCCATGGCAATGAAATTTTCAATGCAGTGCAGGAGGAAAGATAGTTTCGACGATTGCCCTGCAACAGAAAGCACTTCAAGATGACTGATTACAGCTTTGTTGTGTGGAACAGGCCATTCTCCACTTAATTCCACCCCAATTGCTCATGTTGAATTGATCATCTGATCAGTAGGTGCTTCGGAATTGCCATGGCAATGAAATTTTCAATGCAGTGCAGGAGGAAAGATAGTTTCGACGATTGCCCTGCAACAGAAAGCACTTCAAGATGACTGATTACAGCTTTGTTGTGTGGAACAGGCCATTCTCCACTTAATTCCACCCCAATTGCTCATGTTGAATTGATCATCTGATCAGTAGGTGCTTCGGAATTGCCATGGCAATGAAATTTTCAATGCAGTGCAGGAGGAAAGATAGTTTCGACGATTGCCCTGCAACAGAAAGCACTTCAAGATGACTGATTACAGCTTTGTTGTGTGAACAGGCCATTCTCCACTTAATTCCACCCCAATTGCTCATGTTGAATTGATCATCTGATCAGTAGGTGCTTCGGAATTGCCATGGCAATGAAATTTTCAATGCAACAGCCAGGAAAGATAGTTTCGACGATTGCCCTGCAACAGAAAGCACTTCAAGATGACTGATTACAGCTTTGTTGTGTGGAACAGGCCATTCTCCACTTAATTCCACCCCAATTGCTCATGTTGAATTGATCATCTGATCAGTAGGTGCTTCGGAATTGCCATGGCAATGAAATTTTCAATGCAGTGCAGGAGGAAAGATAGTTTCGACGATTGCCCTGCAACAGAAAGCACTTCAAGATGACTGATTACAGCTTTGTTGTGTGGAACAGGCCATTCTCCACTTAATTCCACCCCAATTGCTCATGTTGAATTGATCATCTGATCAGTAGGTGCTTCGGAATTGCCATGGCAATGAAATTTTCAATGCATTGCTGGAGGAAAGATAGTTTCGACGATTGCCCTGCAACAGAAGCACTTCAAGATGACTGATTACAGCTTTGTTGTGTGGAACAGGCCATTCTCCACTTAATTCCACCCCAATTGCTCATGTTGAATTGATCATCTGATCAGTAGGTGCTTCGGAATTGCCATGGCAATGAAATTTTCAATGCAGTGCAGGAGGAAAGATAGTTTCGACGATTGCCCTGCAACAGAAAGCACTTCAAGATGACTGATTACAGCTTTGTTGTGTGGAACAGGCCATTCTCCACTTAATTCCACCCCAAATTGCTCATGTTGAATTGATCATCTGATCAGTAGGTGCTTCGGAATTGCCATGGCAATGAAATTTTCAATGCATTGCAGGAGGAAAGATAGTTTCGACGATTGCCCTGCAACAGAAAGCACTTCAAGATGACTGATTACAGCTTTGTTGTGTGGAACAGGCCATTCTCCACTTAATTCCACCCCAATTGCTCATGTTGAATTGATCATCTGATCAGTAGGTGCTTCGGAATTGCCATGGCAATGAAATTTTCAATGCAGTGCAGGAGGAAAGATAGTTTCGACGATTGCCCTGCAACAGAAAGCACTTCAAGATGACTGATTACAGCTTTGTTGTGTGGAACAGGCCATTCTCCACTTAATTCCACCCCAATTGCTCATGTTGAATTGATCATCTGATCAGTAGGTGCTTCGGAATTGCCATGGCAATGAAATTTTCAATGCAGTGCAGGAGGAAAGATAGTTTCGACGATTGCCCTGCAACAGAAAGCACTTCAAGATGACTGATTACAGCTTTGTTGTGTGGAACAGGCCATTCTCCACTTAATTCCACCCCAATTGCTCATGTTGAATTGATCATCTGATCAGTAGGTGCTTCGGAATTGCCATGGCAATGAAATTTTCAATGCAGTGCAGGAGGAAAGATAGTTTCGACGATTGCCCTGCAACAGAAAGCACTTCAAGATGACTGATTACAGCTTTGTTGTGTGGAACAGGCCATTCTCCACTTAATTCCACCCCAATTGCTCATGTTGAATTGATCATCTGATCAGTAGGTGCTTCGGAATTGCCATGGCAATGAAATTTTCAATGCAGTGCAGGAGGAAAGATAGTTTCGACGATTGCCCTGCAACAGAAAGCACTTCAAGATGACTGATTACAGCTTTGTTGTGTGGAACAGGCCATTCTCCACTTAATTCCACCCCAATTGCTCATGTTGAATTGATCATCTGATCAGTAGGTGCTTCGGAATTGCCATGGCAATGAAATTTTCAATGCAGTGCAGGAGGAAAGATAGTTTCGACGATTGCCCTGCAACAGAAAGCACTTCAAGATGACTGATTACAGCTTTGTTGTGTGGAACAGGCCATTCTCCACTTAATTCCACCCCAATTGCTCATGTTGAATTGATCATCTGATCAGTAGGTGCTTCGGAATTGCCATGGCAATGAAATTTTCAATGCAGTGCAGGAGGAAAGATAGTTTCGACGATTGCCCTGCAACAGAAAGCACTTCAAGATGACTGATTACAGCTTTGTTGTGTGGAACAGGCCATTCTCCACTTAATTCCACCCCAATTGCTCATGTTGAATTGATCATCTGATCAGTAGGTGCTTCGGAATTGCCATGGCAATGAAATTTTCAATGCAGTGCAGGAGGAAAGATAGTTTCGACGATTGCCCTGCAACAGAAAGCACTTCAAGATGACTGATTACAGCTTTGTTGTGTGGAACAGGCCATTCTCCACTTAATTCCACCCCAATTGCTCATGTTGAATTGATCATCTGATCAGTAGGTGCTTCGGAATTGCCATGGCAATGAAATTTTCAATGCAGTGCAGGAGGAAAGATAGTTTCGACGATTGCCCTGCAACAGAAAGCACTTCAAGATGACTGATTACAGCTTTGTTGTGTGGAACAGGCCATTCTCCACTTAATTCCACCCCAATTGCTCATGTTGAATTGATCATCTGATCAGTAGGTGCTTCGGAATTGCCATGGCAATGAAATTTTCAATGCAGTGCAGGAGGAAAGATAGTTTCGACGATTGCCCTGCAACAGAAAGCACTTCAAGATGACTGATTACAGCTTTGTTGTGTGGAACAGGCCATTCTCCACTTAATTCCACCCCAATTGCTCATGTTGAATTGATCATCTGATCAGTAGGTGCTTCGGAATTGCCATGGCAATGAAATTTTCAATGCAGTGCAGGAGGAAAGATAGTTTCGACGATTGCCCTGCAACAGAAAGCACTTCAAGATGACTGATTACAGCTTTGTTGTGTGGAACAGGCCATTCTCCACTTAATTCCACCCCAATTGCTCATGTTGAATTGATCATCTGATCAGTAGGTGCTTCGGAATTGCCATGGCAATGAAATTTTCAATGCAGTGCAGGAGGAAAGATAGTTTCGACGATTGCCCTGCAACAGAAAGCACTTCAAGATGACTGATTACAGCTTTGTTGTGTGGTACAGGCCATTCTCCACTTAATTCCACCCCAATTGCTCATGTTGAATTGATCATCTGATCAGTAGGTGCTTCGGAATTGCCATGGCAATGAAATTTTCAATGCAGTGCAGGAGGAAAGATAGTTTCGACGATTGCCCTGCAACAGAAAGCACTTCAAGATGACTGATTACAGCTTTGTTGTGTGGAACAGGCCATTCTCCACTTAATTCCACCCCAATTGCTCATGTTGAATTGATCATCTGATCAGTAGGTGCTTCGGAATTGCCATGGCAATGAAATTTTCAATGCAGTGCAGGAGGAAAGATAGTTTCGACGATTGCCCTGCAACAGAAAGCACTTCAAGATGACTGATTACAGCTTTGTTGTGTGGAACAGGCCATTCTCCACTTAATTCCACCCCAATTGCTCATGTTGAATTGATCATCTGATCAGTAGGTGCTTCGGAATTGCCATGGCAATGAAATTTTCAATGCAGTGCAGGAGGAAAGATAGTTTCGACGATTGCCCTGCAACAGAAAGCACTTCAAGATGACTGATTACAGCTGTTGTGTGGAACAGGCCATTCTCCACTTAATTCCACCCCAATTGCTCATGTTGAATTGATCATCTGATCAGTAGGTGCTTCGGAATTGCCATGGCAATGAAATTTTCAATGCATTGCTGGAGGAAAGATAGTTTCGACGATTGCCCTGCAACAGAAAGCACTTCAAGATGACTGATTACAGCTTTGTTGTGTGGTACAGGCCATTCTCCACTTAATTCCACCCCAATTGCTCATGTTGAATTGATCATCTGATCAGTAGGTGCTTCGGAATTGCCATGGCAATGAAATTTTCAATGCAGTGCTGGAGGAAAGATAGTTT